>JAZDUA010000054.1:3895000-4495000 GCA_038098605.1 Gryllus longicercus | reverse complement strand
ACAAAGTGCCACACAATACACTTCTTTCCAAACTAAGTCAAAGCCTCCCTAAAGATGTAACGGATATGATTGCATCCTTTCTCACAAACCGCACCTTCGTGGTCAAAGTGGGAAAAGCGAGATCCTCAAAGCGCGGGATTTTTGCCGGAGTCCCCCAAGGCTCCGTGCTCTCCCTGCTACTGTTCTTGCTAAATGTCAATGACATACCACAGATACCACGGATTAGGCTATTCCTGTATGCTGAGGACATAGCAGTCCTAGCAAGAGGAATAAACCTGGATCACACACTGAAAACAACACAAAAACAGATGAACCTTACTCTGAAGTGGGCACAAGAAAACCACTTGACTTTCTCAGCGGAAAAGCCTCAGGCAATCTGCTTCTCTCGCCGCAAACACAAACACACAAAGAGTTTCACGCCGCCCAAGCAAATCAAAATCGGGACGCAAAATCTCAAATGGGCGCCTAAGGCAACTTACCTGGGTGTCACTTTCGACTGGAGCATGCGCTGGCGCTGGCACATGTCAGACGAATCCACTCGAAACTTCACCTAAGGGTCCATCTTCTAAAACCTCTCTTCAAGGAACCTTCTCTACCCTTGGATCTTCGCCTGGCACTCTATAAAACGTGCTGCCGGCCTTTGGCCACCTACGCCGCGGCGACGTGGTGGACCACAGCACAGAAGTACAAGGACACACTTGAGATAATTTAGAATAGAGTTCTGAGACTCATAGCTCGCCTTCCGTTTCGGAAACGACTGAAAGTATTGAGGAAGGAACTTGATATCTAGTCCTTCACTCAATGCTTGAGACGGCTATCATTCAATGAAGCCTACCAAACCTTCCAATCAGACGAAGCTCCGGCTACGCCAAACATTTTTCAGAAACATGTTCTTACCATAAGGCATAGACGACAAGCTCTCCTCTCAGAGATACTAAGGGCATAGAGCGAAACACAATCTAAAATGACATAGTCACATACATTACTAAATAAATCGCCTAACTGGCAAACGACCAAGGTCCGCCGCGAACCTACACAAACAATTTACACCTAGCAGTAAAACGCAAAAGGCGTGTGCACTGCAATTTCGATCAACTATCCTCTGATCAATACGATAATGATGCAATCGAATCTCCACACCGACCTTCGGCTACGCCGGAAAAAAAATCACGGCGCATACCAGCCCTGAGGAAGACCACGACAGGATGGTCGAAACGTCGGAAACACAGCCTTCGACGCGGCGTCACCCGGACAGCCCAGATCGCGCATATATATATATATATATATATATATATATATATATATATACACACACAGAGAGAGAGAGAGAGAGAGAGAGAGAGAGAGAGAGAGAGAGAGAGAGAGAGCATTGGTCAAAGCTCCCTCATATTACGAGGTTTGACCCCACAGTTGCATGAGGTAAATATTACAGTGAAAGATAGCATGAAAATGAAAAATATTTATTGGAATATATGTATTAGATGGCCTGTCTTTACATTCCACCATAAACTGGCTTTCGATGTTCGTGTGCACGGCCCACCTGTATAAAAATGATATCACGAAGACCATAGCAGATACCATAGTGAGACACTCAAGACAAGATACCATAGTGGCACCAGCGGATACCATAGAGCCACCAGCGGATACCATAGTGACACACAAGACACTCAAAAATTTAAAAAAAAATCACTAACCAGAATTGGAATAAATGTCTGACC
Source organism: Gryllus longicercus (assembly GCA_038098605.1). Classification (NCBI taxonomy): domain Eukaryota; kingdom Metazoa; phylum Arthropoda; class Insecta; order Orthoptera; family Gryllidae; genus Gryllus; species Gryllus longicercus. Next base: position 4,493,282 of record JAZDUA010000054.1, on the reverse strand, counting down.
AAACGCAGTGTGATATATGGTCAGGTGGACAAATAAAGTTTGTGAACGGTAAGACATTCTTCAGTTAGAAGTAAAGACTGAGTAATATAATCGTCGACAAGGAATGCGTGTCTTGGTGAAGCTGGAAGATTTGGGGAAAATATCAATGATTTTTGACGACTTAGCTTCTAATGAACAACCTAATGAATTTCTACCAATGTTTTTTGGACAATAACGCTTTCAAATAAGGGTTTCAAACAGTTTCAAACATTAAACTTAATTCTAAAATTTCAATTTTGCGATAGATAAGTATTGATACACAAATGAGAAAACTTACTAACGATTGGAACGTTAACACAAAATTTGAACGAAGAGGTGAAGAATTTCTTCAGTGAGAAGGAAACGCGAGGTGTTTATCCACTTCTCCAGCGTGGAAATTCTCTTCTGTCGGTGAGCGCGGACGGGCGTGGGGCGAGCGTGGCGGAGCCCACGGGCGCCACATCGCGGCCGCTGCTGCTGCTGGCTTCTTGGGAGGCGTCACAAAAACTGGCCGTCGTTGATTTCGCGGCGCGAGCGGGGAGGCTGGCGCCCGCCGCACCGCGCCGCACCGCACCGCGCCGCGCCGTGCCGCGCCGCGCCGCGCCGCGCCGCACCGCGCCGCAGGCTGGCCTCTCCTCCCCCTTCCACTGTCATATGCAAATGAGACAATTGCAATTAGACTCAAGACGCGGGCTTCACCGCGACTCAAAAACTTGCTACCTACAAAAAAAGGGGCGCCAACCATCAAGGGCATGTTATAAATTCAGTCATGATGCCTCTAGGGTCCCATGAAGGCATCTACCAACAATTAGAATGAGCTGACCTTGTCAATACAGTACGTTTATAGAATAGTAAGTAGGTTAAGTGATCCACTTGCCCTCGACACAAGTTTAAATTGCAAGATCATTGGGAGACATGGAGGAGACAGATGCCGCTTTGATTGCTTTCCTGAATGCAATAAATACAAAATAATGTAATATAATAGACACAACATGATTTCTTTTCCCAGTCCTAAAGAAGAGTAGTTTGGAGAAAAAACTTCCAGGCATAGTTTATGCTTACCAAATACTAGTAGTATATTTTAAACCGGAAATAATTGCACCCGCAAGGAAAACATTTTCACAGTAAAACATGTTCAACGGCATTTGTGAATGAAGGCGAAGGAATTTATTGACGAAAATTGAATAATGTTTCAAAAAGCTTTTTTTGCCTATATATTACAACTTAAAGTCGCTTGTCCCATCCTAGCTTTCATTTGCTACAATATTTTCTGTCTTTTTTTCCAGATTTCTTCCTTCCATCGCTTTAGTTACTGTTTCCTTCCAGTGTGCCCTCGGTCTCCCTCTTCTTCTTCTCCTGTAAGCAGGGGTCCATTCGATAATTTTTTTGTCATCTCCCCTTATCCATTTGACGAACATGCCACTACCATCGTAGGCATATTGCCTCTATGATGCCGAATATGGTGGTCCCTATGTTCAGTCTTGCTAACACATCTTCATTTCTTATTCTGTCTTGAATCGTGAGCTGACAACAACGTCTCCAATAACCAATTTCACGTACGCGATACGCCCCCCTGAAGAGACAGTATCTGCGATTCTTTTCTTTTATTCGCTGATTTTCTTAGTTCTCCGTACACTATTTTGTTATTCACCGACATCTTCATGCCGCTCACCTCCGGTAGGATGTTGATGTTTTCGACCGGTTTCTTTCTTCTTTCTTTAAATTGGCTCTCTCACGGCGTCCTATTCATGCTCCAATGTGGCACCGAGGATGACCTCAAACCAGGCTTTACGGCTCTCCGAATCATATACTCTAAACCGGCGTGACAACTCCTTTCTAACCCGTTCGCTGGGATTACTCTGCTGGTGTCTCACGGCTCTGAAGTTTTGACGATCCCTAACGATCTCATCTCGACCCACCATCGATTGCTTGCGAACTGAGATCCAAAACTTAAAATCCTTTTCGGCACCCCACTTAATTCCACAAAAATGGGTACATGTCGGAAACAATTCGGGGTATTCGGTTTTCTCTGGGATAGATTCAAACGAACTTGGGGAATACGTCTATGATCACAAATAAATATTGATTTCCGAATTTAGTTTTCGGCAACGGTCCTTATAAATTCACGGCGAACAGTTCCTTTAGGCCCTCCGGTAAGCTTGCTCGCCACTCGCCCTCAAACTGTTGGTTTGGATATTTGGTCTTTTGACAGATGTCGCAAGCACCAAGTACCGATGTACCTCCCTTCCCATGTTCGGCCAATAACAGTACTCCACCGAACGTTTACCCCATCCCCTTCTCCTCACTCCCCATTTCTCAAACTCTGTGTAGCTTCACTGTGTGAATAGGCAGTGAAATGCACGTATCGCTGTGCCCATACGTATTTCTTGTACACACCATTACGAGTATAACACGCGTCGTCCAATAGAATACGCCTTTGTAGTAACGCCAGTAATATTTTTAGTGCTTTATTCCCTAATATAGTAAATAATAAATACAAAATTCTTGTCTTGAAACATTTAAGTTTTGTTCTGAACATTTGCAATCATAATGGGACAATGGCGATCATAAAAAAGTCGCGTAACGAGGTACTTCTGCGGACGTTCTTCAAAAGCCATGTGTACACAACACCAAGCAAGTGTATGCTGTGAGAGTCAAGTCATTGAGGTGTATCTATATCTATAAAACCCTTCAAAATGTATTTTAAATTTACTTATAATACATGTTCAATACAATAAATTTAATGTTTCATTGTGAAAATGAGTTTTTCTTTATTTTTTCCCAAAGTCTTCTGTCAGACTACGCATTCGTAATAACGCCATTGTAATCTAGAGTTAATGTCCTTGATACCCTTTACTTTTCTCGTAGAATTGCGCTACTCGGCCTGTCGGCCTCGTGATGCAACATCTCTTTCTCACAAAATAAAACGCATTTTTACTACTCACATCATATATAACTATTTTAGACATTCATTAGTAACTTTGGTTCATTCTCGAAACCAAAATGTTATGTTTCATGTTCAAATTATCTGTGAGTGCAACAAAGAAAACAAAATACCTTCAACTTACTGCTTCATATGATTGGAATAGAATGCTATGGTTTTTTGCTGCGGTATTGTCTATTGTTTAAGTTAAGCGGTACATCTTGGAAGAGAAAGTTGTATTTCCTCAATATTTTTAGTATGTTGCTCTTTATATGTTATTAATATCGAATTATAAATTATTTATACAAAAAATTACCTAATTTATATTTTTAAGTTAAGTTTAATAAAATTAAGAAAAAAACAAAATTCTGTTAAAAAAATTTTGAAGCTACCTCTAAAATGACTCATTATCGGATTCGTGTCTATTCGCGCGATCGGTAAATAAACACCATAAGTATCATCAAGAAATTTGAATGACAGTAGGATATTTTGGGATTTGTAACTAACTTCTACTTTTTCATTCATTTATTAAATAAATGTTCTTATTTACCGGCACGAAGATTGATTTAAAAAACATGTTTAACAAAAATATTTAACATGTGCTTATAATTAAGTAAATACCTTCAGCATTTTAAAATTTGAATGATTATTTTCACAGAACAAAAATATTTGGCTTCGACTCCTCACTCAAACTTCCGTCCCACTTGAGTGACGCCGTAAACACAACAGAGCCCTTTGTTCAACTTCTAATGCAGCTTTCACTTGTAAGTTTTGGCCGTTCTTACATACGAGATTTAATAGTCCCAACTATAGTGTAGCCAACCTAAGAGTTACAAATTCTCAACTAGATACTTTTTTCCGCATTTTGGCCATATTTTAGGCATTTTATCCCAATGTGTGCCGCGAAGGACTCTTCTTTCAGCTCCTCGCCGGTTGTGAATTGGGTCACACCCAGGTGTTACTTCAACACAAGGAATTAATGGTAATCACTTGGTGCTATGTCCGGGCTGTAAGGCGGGTGTATGACAATATCGGTTGTCCAAATTTGTTGAGAAGATCGGTTGTTACACGGTCGGTGCGTGAGCGTGCGTTGTCGTGATGGAAACGCACTCCCCTCGTGAGCATGCTTCTATTGTTTTGAACTGCCGCGGCGCAGGTTTTTTAACGTCGCACAGTAGCGGTCAGCATTGTTTGTTGTACCATCAGTCTTGAATTCGCGCAAAAATAACCCTTTCCTGACCCAAAACACGCTCGTCATCACTTTGCCGGCAGACATGTTTGCTCGAAATACCCCGGCATCAGCGACTCTGGATGTTTTCACTGAAGGGATAGTCCCTTCGTTTCGCGTCGTGTAGTGGACCCTGGTCTCGACCCCAGTAACAATTGAATCCAAGAAATCTTCGCCATCGGCTTCATAGGCTTGAAGAAATTCGCGGGCCGCTTCAACACGTTGCTGTTTATGGTCTTCTGTGAGAATTCTTGGGACCCACCTTGTACAAACCTTCGCACACCCTAAAATAAATTTTGTCAATGGTAGTCTTGCTGACATAAGGGATCATCTTGCAGAGTTCCCGAACCGTCACTCTTCGACCTTTCAACATTTCTTCTTCCACTTTCGCAATCGTTTCGTCCGAAACCGATGACCGTCCGGAAGGCTGTTCGTCATAGTCATCTGTACGTCCGTCTTTGAACTCTCTGCAACATTTGCGAACGTGTTGTATGCTCATACACTTTTCTCCATAGACTTCACACAATTGGGAATGAATGTCCCCGGAGCAGCGTTTTTTCCACACAAAAAGCAGCGTCCTGGGAACCCTATTTTACGGAAAACCTTCGTATAGTAATACCTCGAATACAATACATATTCGAATTCATTAAATATTCACCACAAATCGTGGTGAATATTTTTAGAATTTATTAATTTTTGTAGGGTAAGATACGCTCCGCTGTTGGATCAGCCATAGCTGCGATGACACGTGCTTCTGTTGACGTACCATACTGTGATCACAGGCGTGACCCCGGCGTTCTGGTTATTTACCTGTGCTTGTTCGCCTGTGTTTAGTGATGTTTTGTTTTTGAAATATATGGCTTTAATCACGTCAAAATTAAAAAGAAGTGGTGTAATGTCGTTTTCGATCTGAGCGTTTCGCGGAGAAAGGCCGCTGTTTCGAGGTTGGCTCAGGGATAATCAATTGTCACAATTCTCTGTTGCTTTTAACGAGCAAAAAGTATTTATCACATCGAGTTATGCCTTCCTAGCTGCAATCTTTTTCTGCCCAAAAGATTTTTTTTCCATTTTGTTAATTTTTCCGCTGCCTAATACTAGAACAGAAACACGAAGCTCTTATGACTATTGTAGGAGTGCGACTTCGATGGTCGAGGTTGGTTAAAAGAAGTGTGTTGTTCCAGTGCTTCGGAGGCAAAGTCGGCTCGTTAGAGCCTCGCACATGGATAATTATTTGTCTTAATTCTTCAAATCTATTGAAAATTGTTGAAACTTTATTGAAAATCATTTGAAGCATTTTGCAAATGCAATCATTACTTATACAAATAAATCAGACGTGTCTGTACATTATTTTGCAATTTGTAAATTTTAAACATTTTTTAAAGATGTCGCTTCATCAATGTATCAAAAGGAACCATCTTTCGGAATATTTTAAGATCTCTCAAACGCATTTGACATCATTGGCCATAAAATTTCACTTTTAAAATTACCTTCGTATGGAATCCATGGTATTGTTCTAGATTGGCTATGTTTATACCCAAAACCACGATCTTGGAGCGCAGAAATACGGCAATGAAATAAAGAGACATTATTTTCTCACCTTTCCGGTGCATTGCAAATTGCGTATGGTTCTATTTTACACAAATTGCACGATTCTATTTTCAGCCATATTTTCTTCCTAATATAAGTAAACGATATGCTCTCGTCGATTCCACACTAAAGGACAGTTATCTTTGGTGATGACACGAACATTTTTTGCAATAAAAACCGAAGGCAAAACGTTTTCAATTAAGTTTTCCATTTCCAGGAAACAATTTCTACTTTATTGATTATGAACGACGTGTCATTGACTGATGCTAAGGCAACATTTTTTGGTCTTTCTATTCAGTTAAACCTCAAATGAAACATCCATTTAAATGAATTGAACACAAAATTAAGATCATTATGCTTCGTTGTCAGAACTGTTACAAATTCAGAGGGCCTTTTCGTTGCTCTTTGTGTATATTTTGCGAATATTCATTCACGTCTGAGATGGGCAATAATATTCTGGGGACACACGTCGCATTTCTCCCAGACTTTTAGATAACAGAAAAAAGTGCACGATTAATAAGTAAATCCCACCTATGTGATTCCATGAAGCTAGGAATTCGACTATAACCGTGTCTCTTGATTTCGGAATCAGTGGTCTTTGTAAAAAAAATGTCTCATTTAATGGCGAGAACATATTTCCAACCAATACAGATGTCTTTAACTATAACACTCAGCGTTGAAAGCATGTACATTAGGCGTCAGTATCAACATGTTCATTATGTTACAGTTCACTGCCAGATGTCATGAAACAATTAAAATCGATACACAAGTTTAAGTCTCTAGTGTTATCTTCTGTGTTGCATAACTGTTATACTGAGCAAAAAACGGCAAAAATATTCGTTTTAACAATGATATCTAATATATTAGTTGCCAATTAGACTGTTTAATTCTAAAAGAATTAATTAGCCTGTAACAAGAATTGCATCTCAGTCTCTGGGTCCCCCATCTCCCCATGACTCCTACCTCGATCAGGTTTTTCATCAAGTTTCCTTGGCCCGTGAGCAAATGCTGAGATGACTTCTTGTTTTTCTTCTGGACATAAATGTAACTTCACTATCTAAGTATGTTTTCTTGAGCTATTTCAGGAATGTATATTCGAATAATCATTTTCCATTTTATCGCGGCGTTAAGTCGATACCTTCACATAAAGCACTAGGGAACACTTTTCTTCATTCCTGCAGGATGGAAGTAGGCGATTTCAGAGGAAACGATGACGCTGATTGCGAAAATCATCACGAAACGTCTCTAACACGCTGGACTCAAAAAGTATGAACCAATTTTGCCAGGAGGAAATCCTGCATTCACCTATACATTGAATGGTTACCATAATTTTTCATAAAATATTTTTATTTAACCCCAGCATTTTATTAACACCAGCAAAACAGTATTTTATCCTTGCAACACATTTGAAACCACTGCAAAGTCTATTTCTTTCTGAATTAAATGCCCACTCAGTAGCAATACCGTTTGAGGTGCTGATCTATGCTAAAGATTGTTGCTTTGAGTTCTATGTAAGCATCTGTGGTGCAAAAGAAAATGACAATCCACTGTGTATCTCCATAAAAAAAAGAGAATATGAATAATTTTCGAATAATTGAATAAATAATCATTGTTCAGGAGTAAGAAACTGACAATATAAAACAATAATACTGTACTGAATGTTTAAAAAATTCTATAAACTCTCAAGATCACCAATTTTCTCAGGGAGTAGTATCAAAGTGAGTCATTGGGCATATTAATTGAATTAAAATTTCATTCAGATCGCACTAAACGTTACATCCATAAAATTCCAATTTTCTGAATATCTGGTTACTATCAAACGGAATGTTCTCCAGGAGTGATGATATCATAATTGATCCCAGACGACCCAGAGGAATTTACGAACTCTTGGGTCTTGTCACTCGATTTGAATGAAGCGCGTTGAGCGCGCGGTGTTGCCGAGATGCGCGTCACTGTCCCGACCCTCTAGAAAGCGCGCGAACGTCTTCCTTTGGACTGATTTAGGCTTATAATTTTGCACAATTCTCGCATTTGAAACAGTAGACTTCCTTCAAATTGCGCATGTCGATTCTTCGAGATGCTAGCTACCAAAAGAAAAGTTTTTAAAAACATGTTCAACAGCTAATTTTCTCACAATTTTAAAATTTCAGGTCAGATCTCTCAGGTTACCATAAGAGCCCATGTTAAAACAGCAAACTTTACGGTCTCGTTACCAAAAACTGGACGGTGAAATCGATACAAACTCTTCCAGAACATAGATGAACCTCTCGTCTTTCGATTAATACAATAAAAAAGGAATGTTAAACATAAAACTTATTTCGCTCTAACCACCTTAAGTAAGTCACTTTTGACAAATATTTTACAGATTCGTAATTATATAGGCAAAGCAGTGGTAAGATTCCAAGCTCAATGAAGAGAGGTTTGCAGGGATCAGGTGGATAGCATTTTTTCATTATTCGAATAATTTTCTTTCGCAATCTAAAGGTCTGAGTACTACATGATGAGTTTCCTCAAAATTTTATGCCATATTTAAGGCGGGAATGCACATTTGCAAAATACACGCAACGATCTGCATGAAGGCTGACAGATTTTGAAAGAATTCTGATTGTGTAACATAATCAACTTAATTTAGTGTTTAATTTCGTTATATGTACATTCCATTTGAGGTTTGACTGAGTTGAGCGACCTACTTAACTTAACATCAGCTAATTGCATATTGTTCATTTTCAATGGAGCATGCGATTGCTGATTTCAAATACCAAAATGCATTGAAACGGATTTTTCTTCGTTAACTATTAATTTGTTATTACAAAACCAATTTGAAACTTCTAAAATTAATTTAATATCACAAATTTTCCTTCACATCCGTAAGCAACAGAAATCCCAAATTTCACTCAAATAAACCACAACAATCAAACCCAGCCACCCCATCTTAACTCTACCACAAACCAAACTTTTAATCCATCGAACAGCAATGAGAGAGAAAATGATCAAGGAGGAGTAGCCCTAATCTTAATCAAACAAAACATCCCACACTATCAGTTCATCCCACCACCCAGCCCTGTCCTCGGAACAATAGGAATGAAAATGCCATTGTATAGCAACACTGATCTCAACATAGTAACAGCATACAAACTGCCCAAGCATAACAATACAAACCGCCCAAGCAAGCAATATAAGCAATAACAATATATCTCCATTTTTACAATTACCCACTCTAACAATCATCTCAGGAGAACACAATGCTAAGCACTACTCGTGAGGATGCGGAGTCACCAACGCTGAGCCACTTCTTCCGTAAGCTACAATCGCAAATACCATTTTTTATTATTTCTGCTCCAGATCTTACATATTATCCCTTTGATTCTCAGAAAAATCCAGACATCCTCGACATAGCACTCCCAAATTTCACTTCCCATTTTAAGTCGCTTACGTTCCATGAATTAGATTACGATCATATCCCAGTCATTATCTCTACCTTCCAACTTCAACTCCCCCTTTTCGATACCCTTAAACACACTTAATGTAAGTTGGAAAATATTTAACAGAAATATCAATTTCTTAATCCCCCCGTTTAAAACATTAAAATCTTCAATAGACATTGACGACGCAATATTCAATAACACAATAATTAAAGAAATAAACAAATTACAAAAAACAAAGTTCCAGACCCTTATACTAAACTAAGCAAATTTTTACCTGCTAAAATAATCCAACTTGTGAAATTAAAAATAAAACCAGGAGACTGTGGGACTCATTAAGAATACCACATATCAAAAGAATACAATCATTAAATAACACTTGCAAAAAACTCTTGTACACTTTCAGACAGAATCAATACACGACCCCCATTAAAATCTCTAACACAAGAAACAACTCTTTATGGCAATTTTGAAAAAAAAATCTGAAAAAAATTCAATTCCACCTCTATCAACAAACACAGGCAAAATACACTCTCCTAGCGCCAAAGCAAAAGCCTTAGCAAAACATTTCCAAAATACCTTTACACCAAATAATTCTCCTTCACACACAAAGCACCATGAAATCGTTCAAATAGCCTCTTCCCCCATCTCTAACGTACCACACAGATTAAAATACATATATCCTCGCGAAACAAAAACACTAAGTAAGAAACTCCCAAATCATAAAGTTCCCGGACACAATAAAATCAGTTCAATAATCTTAAAAAATCTCCCACCGCCAGCCTTAACCTTCCTGAACACTATTTTTAATTTGGTTTTAAGAAATGGATACTTCCCCGAAGCTTGGAAACATTCAATCGTTCACTCCATTTTGAAACCGTATAAAAATCACTCCCAAGTAGACAGTTACCGGCCTATCAGTTTATTACCCGTTATTGCCGAACTATTCAAAAAACTAATTCTTGCCAGACTAAACTAACATCTTAAAACACTAACATAATTCCCAAACATAAATTAGAATTCATTGCTCACCACTCAGCAGCGCACCACCTACTTTGAATAATAGAACGCATATACTCTGCATTTCAGAAAAAGCATCACAATATCTACATTCCTTGATATCACGCAAGCATTTGACAGAATCTGGCACCCGGGTCTAATCTATAAACTAATAAAAGCTGGAACCCCTACATACATTATTCACGTCATCAAAAGTTTCCTAACAGACCGTACATTCTCAGTATTACTCAACAATCTCCACTCCACTCCACACACTATCAGAGTAGGTGTCCCGCTGGCCTCCCCTTTATCTTCAACATTATTTAACATATACATCTCAGATTTTCGATCAACAACTTCTAATATAGCTCAATTCACAGATGATACAGCACTATTTGCCGCAGGATCACTAAATAACCTCCGCTCACAAATTCAAAGCCACTGATACAAACTTGAATCCTGGGCAAACACCTAGAAAATTCCACTTAATCCTGACAAAACTACAGCCAAAGTCTTCTCACTCAGAAAGTTTACCTCCCCCCTCCATTAGTAATAAACAGCTCCCATTACCTGGACCCCACTATCACAACCTACAATCACTATCCCTTAATTCCAATAAGATTCTTAAATTCCACTAGTTTATAGGCAGTGATTTGGCCAATTTCCAAACGTGTGTGTAGATTTCAATAAAATAATAGGTGCATATTGACTCAAAAAATATAGTTACAATCATGTGATAAGTATTTTTTTGCTCATAGCAGATAATATAATTTTATTAGAAAGTGTAATTACTTATTTGGTTTTCAAGTGGTGTAGTAAAGTCCTTTCTTTGAAAGTGAGCAAACAGTATTTGATAGAAAGAGTCTCATTAAGTATAACATATCGTGTTGTTCCATTGCATTTATTTTTTAAATTAATAGTTTTCTTAAAAATTAGAATTTTAAATAATTTTCTTTGGTTTTATTAAGAAATCAAGATACATTTGTGTTATTATAACCAGTATATATGTTAATTGGGTCGTACTACATGCCATACGTTGCTACAGATTTCCAAATGAATGTTTTTGATATTTTTTAAATTGAAATATTTTGTTTCACTCAAGCAAATATTTCAAGTTTTCAGGATGAATGCCGCAAAATACTACACATTATTAGGTAACGTTCTTTCGGTATGCAATTAAATACGTAATCAAGTGCTAATTTTATACCAATACGGTAAATGTTTTCCATTGTGTATAAATATAATTTCTGCATTGGGAATTGTATTATTGTAGTCCATTGATTAAATTTTAATTTTCTCGTAAAGTGATATTATTAGCAGAATATTTCATAACTACATTTCCAAAAGATATGCAGAACGTGCTGATTGTCCTTTCATATCTTTTGTGCGAAATATTTCTTCGCCTCAGATAAGAAAGAATGTTAGTTTAACTTTTGAGATTTCCTATTATTTCATTAATCACATTTATAAAGGAAATTATTGGCATTATATTTTCTGGATATTTTTCCAAAATTAAATAGATGTAGAACGAATTCAAAAGTTAGTTGACAGTGCAGATTATAAAGTTAATTTCTGTTGTACATTTCTTGTACGCATGTTGTACGAAAGTCACGATCACACAGTTAAAAGGGGGTGCAAGAGGGGAAACCGTTCGGTTTCGGTTTGGGGTGGATGCAACGTCGATTGAAAGATTGGAATGGCAAAGACATCGTATGCAATTGCTGCGCTATAGAAACATGGAGGGGAAGTGGATTGGAATGAGGAACTATTACTTCCAACTTTAAAACATGACGCTCACCCAGAACATATGAAGTGATAATAGGTCTCGCTTCATGAAAGAATTAGAATCCAGGAAAGGCATGAACTATTAGGTAAACAGTAATCAGGGAGTGGGAATGCAGCACTGCTTAGTAGTATGAGCGGAGCCTACACTGAAGATGAAATACAGCGATAATTAAGTTAATCGGGAATTAATGTAGTAAATTGATAAGTAAATAAATAAAGCAGTAAACAAAGAAGTTTACCATCAAGTAATTAATAATTAATAATAATTCAAGTCTTTGGTCCGAAAAGTAAGCGCAGAGGCGCTGGCGCGGGCGATCTTCTGCGGCGCTGTTTGATTTCAGGAGCAGAATACGCCGAAGACTGGAAGGAGAAGACGTGCATACTAGGAAATAAGTAGTTTAGAAAAAGTTTGGTATATTAACGTGTTCTCGTGTGCTGTCGGCAGGTTTTCACACTGCAAGGATTTTTTTTTCCTCAGCCGTACCGTATGTATTTGTCGCCGTTTTGATGCGATGGAGAGACCGTTTCGGATGAATTGCAAAATTTGAAAGGCTAGGGCGCTGTAGGTTATAGATATTGTAATGGCTTGAAGGTCTTTGGCCTCGCCACATAGGTAAAAAGTATTGCAATTATGTAATAATTACATATTTAATAAATAAAAAGAAAATAAGGCCAATTCCCTGATTGCGTTGTTCTAAACTGAAATGTTTTCATATTTTGATTGAAGCATCAGCTATAATTTGTTGTCAGAAGAACATAAATGCATGTATAAGAAATCTTCTCTTGAGACATTTCAACACATTACAATTAAAGCGTAGTACGGGAATACACGTTCATAATGATTTAGCATCAGGTAAATTTTCTATTGATTTATAATATATTCGAGATAAATTTCCTCTCACCAAAACACTTCACCCGGCATGGTCTCCACATGAATCTTGCTGGTAAACATACAGTCGGCAACAAGCTTGCACAACACATCATCTACTCCAGTCCTACGCAGTCTCCTATCAAAAATCCATTCCTTTCTCCACCCCCACCCTTGTTTCGAACCCACTTATCTCCTCCTCTGATCCTTCTCTCGTTTCTCCCATTCCCACTACCAATTCTACACATGATGTCTCAGTTTCCTCAGAACCTGTCACTGCCGGGACACACTACAACATTCGCCCACGCACTCGAGGTAAAAATGGAGTAAATATATAGCAGCTTCAGTCAGATATAGCAGAAAAACATCCGTGTAGGTACTTGCAAAACATAAACATACTGCACCATAATGTTCAATTCCTCTCGAATAAAACTGAGTTTATGGAAGGAGCTCTTCAGAGTGATTTAAATAGAATGGATGTTCTTTGATTTACAGAACATTGGTTATTTTATAATGATAGCATTTTTCATATTCCAAACATTTACCTCGCAAGCTATTATTGTAGAGAAAAAGGAATTGTAGAGATAAAGGCCCTGCATATGGAGGTCCTTGCATTTACTTTCGAAAAAATATCGATTCTATTTCCTTGACGGAATTAAAGGTGCATTCCGTTGAAAATGTTTTTGAAATATCTGTAGTACATCTTCCTACGCTAAAAATTATATTACTTTGCATCTACAGGACTCCAACAAAGAGAGCAGTAGATTATATTATTTTCTTAAAGAAACTGGAGATATCTTAAACAAAGTCACCAATCACTCTTTTGAGTCCATTGTTGTTTGTGGATATTTTAACATTCATTTTCTGGTCGAATCTTGCGAGAAAGAGCAGTTTCTCAATTTAATTCATTCATGCAGTTTATATATAACAATAAATGTACCTACACGGATCACACTAAATTCCAAGAAGGCAATTGATCAAACAATAATTAATAATATCACAACTCGATTTTAAATTGAAGGAAAAGATTTAGGATACAGTGATCACGATGCACAAGTTCTTATCATTATAAGAAATGTGAACACTGACACAATAAATAATACACGTATGAATAGATTATTTACTAAAAGTAAAATAAAATTATTCATCAATTACTTGCTGCAAGAGTCATGGGGCGCGATTTACAATACTGTTGATACAAACGATAAAAATAATAATTTTTTTTTCAACGCCATCATTTCATTTTAGCAATTGCTGTCCTCTTCAAAAGAGAAAATTAAATATTAATGGAAAAGAAATTCTTGGATAACGCAAGGAATTAGGACATCATATTAAAACAAACGAATTCTTTCGTTCATTTCTAAGCACCATAACGTATCTCAAGGTTTTCTCCACTACTTAAAAAAAACAAATTATTATTAAGAAAAGTCACACGGCAGGCTAAAATCATGAAACATGACCAGAATATTTTGAACTCAAATAATGAAACAAAAGCAACGTGGAATATAATAAACAATTCGACCAAATGAACTATAAACATTGTAGAGAATGTTGTTTTAAAAGATAACGATAGAAATATGAACGATCCGGCAACAGTGGCAAGTCTCTTTAACCAATACTTTTCAAATATTGCTGCCGATCTCACTAAGGATCTTCAGCGACAAACTTCAGCATCAGAAGTTTTCCCAAAAATTTCAGGCATGACGTTTGTTTCCGAAACTTCTTCCTATGACATTCTCAAAACAATCGATGGACTAAAAAATAAATATTCGGCCGGTTTAGATGAATTTCCGGATTGTTTGTTAAAGATTTGCGCGCTGGCCATTGTACACCCGGTAACTCACATATTTAGTGTATCCTTATGCACAGTAATTTTTCCAGATACTTTTAAAACAGCTAAGGTTAATCCGCTTTTCAAAAACAGCAACAAAAATGAAATTCAAAATTATCGGCAATTTTCTCTTTTGTCGATGTTTTCAAAAATATTAGAGATACTTTTTTACGTACGAATGGAAACATTTCTTAGTAAACACGACGCGTGTGCAGATTGCCAACATGAGTTTCGAAAATCAAAATCTATGGAAACAGACATATTTTCTTTTCTTGAAGATGGCGCCTCATCCATGGATCAAAATGAAGCACCTATTGGAAAATTTTTAGATCTTTCAAAAGCTTTTGACGTCATTGATCATAACATTTTACTTTGAAAATTACCTTTGTATGGAATTCGTGGTGTTGCTCTAGATTGGTTATGTTCGTACCTCAAACCACAATCTCAGAGACTAGAAATACCTTACTGGAATAATGGAATATTATGTACACACCTCTCTGATTCTTTGCCAATTGCATGTGGAGTCCCGCAGGGATCGATTTTAGTGCCTATTGTCTTCCTACTATACATAAACGATATGCCCTCGACGATTAGTAAGGGAAGAACAATTTCTTTGCGGACGATACGAATATTCTTTGCAATAAAGAAACCGTAAATAATACAATATCAGATATTACAAATTTGTTTCGTAATAACAAATTAATAGTAAATGAAAAAAAACTGTTTCAATGCAGTTCTCCATTTCAAATAAACAGCTCGACACTTAACTGAAAATGAACGGCGTGCCATTTACTGATGTTAAGGTAACACAATTTTTAGGTCTTTCAATTCAGCCAAACCTTAAATGGAACATCTATTTAAATGAATTGAACACTAAATTAAATTCTTTATGCTTTATCTATTTAATGAATTCTATATGGGTAATTCCATGCGAACTCAGCACGACATTACACCCGACCATCTCAGATTTTTAAAAACTATTATTACATTTTTTAAATTTGTTGTGGAGAATCGATATCCAAAGTTTCAGCCCTCTACGATAATTATTTTCTGTTTTACAAGTGCTATAGTTTTTTAATGGATAAGGTGTGATTTTAGACATACCTAACTTGTTTTACACATTATAACTCAATTTCTCACACAAAATGCACCAAAATATGTTTTCTGTATGGAAATTTACCGAAGAATCGATCTATGATGTTTTCAAATGAAAATTTTTAGTCTCTACCGGTCAAAATGGCGGATTTTTGAAAAAAGTCAATTTTTTTTCAAAATTCAAAATCTCATATTTCATATATTTTTAAAATTATCAAACCACGATAAAGTTTTTAGATATAGATTCATAATTTTAAACATTTGTTCTGGGGAATAGTATCTGAAACCTTTTTTTAAAAATTATTATTAGTTATAGAGGTTGTATTGGTTGTAGATATACCCATTTCTATTTACTCATTTCATAACTCATTTCTATGCTGAAATAACGGAAAACTACATGATTCTGAAAGTGAATAATCGTTGTGTAACATTTTTAAACACAAAATTTTATTCCATACTAATTAAATTGGCGAAAATAATTATCGTAGAGGGCTGAAACTTTGGATATCGATTCTCCACAACAAATTTAAAAAAAGTAATAATAGTTTTTAAAAATCTGAGATGGTCGGGTGTCATGTCGTGCTGAGTTCGCATGGAATTACCCATATATCTTTTGAATTGTATAACTGTAAAGAATCTGCAACAAGTATTGCACTTCAGCTTCTTGGTCAATGACCCCCACCTTGATAAGGTTTTCGTCCAGTTTCCCTGAATAAATAAATAAATAAATAAATAAATAAATAAATAAATAAATAAATAAATAAATAAATAAATAAATAAATAAATAAATAAATAAATAAATAAATAAATAAATAAATAAATAAATAAATAAATAAATAAATAAATAAATAAATAAATAAATAAATAAATAAATAAATAAATAAATAAATAAATAAATAAATAAATAAATAAATAAATAAATAAATAAATAAATAAATAAATAAATAAATAAATAAATAAATAAATAAATAAATAAATAAATAAATAAATAAATAAATAAATAAATAAATAAATAAATAAATAAATAAATAAATAAATAAATAAATAAATAAATAAATAAATAAATAAATAAATAAATAAAGAAATACCCCGTGTGGTGTCGGGGATTTTAGTAGAATAGCACCACGGGACCTCCCCCTGTCGTAGAAGGCGACTAATCGGAGCAGCTGTCCGCTGTCACTCCCCTAAACATCCCGTCATTCCCACTAACTCTGTGTGTCATTGCTTCCACTTACTTGTGGCACACATCTGTTTTCTGTCCTGTAGGCCAATCTTGTATCGGCCAACTCTTGTGTTTCCGCCCCGACGCTATTAGGTTGCGAGGGCTAGGGAGTCGTTTCCATTCTACCCTTCTATTCTAACTCTGTCTTCTCTGTCCCCCCTTGTTCCTTCCGTTTCCTTAAGCTGGCGGTAGCTCAAAAACGCTAGGGGAAGGTGACCCTGAAGAAAAAACCCGAGATGGAGGATCTGTCAGGATCAACAGTTACGGTGCAGGGGATCGGAGCCCCAGTACCGGCGGTCGGTGGTGCGCAAGCAGGCCACCGGGCGTCGTCACCCAGCGACTGCAATGCCAGGGGTGCGGATCACTCGGCACCACTGGCAGATAGTGCTACGAGTGATAGCAAGCTTCGCGGGACTCAAATGGAAGTCTGCGAACCTAGGGTTGAGGGAACCCTTAAAAACCCTCGTCCAGAAAAAAGCCCGGAGTTTAATGCTAAAAGAATGAAAGTTGGAAAATCAACAAACTATGATGACCTGTTCAAGAACACCGCTGCGGTACTAAAGTACCTTACAGTAAAAAGAACAGAAGGTAATTTTGATAAAGTGAGCCCGTTTATAATAGAGAGGAGTATCAGCACCTGCGCTGGATCTGCCGTAAAAGACATACAGAAAACTTCATCTGGACTCTTGGTAGAAACAGTTAATGACAATCAAGGAAAGAAATTACTAGAATTGAAGAAAATAGGCACTATAGATGTTGAAGTAAGTGCTCACGGCACACTGAATACCTGCAAAGGTGTTGTAGTTTGTAGTGACTTACTAAACTGCAGTGAAGAAGAAATAGTTCAAGAGCTAGCTTCTCAAGGAGTCATTGCCTGTCGTAGGCTAACAATGAGGCGGGATGGGCAGATAATTCCTTCTGCGTCCCATGTCCTGACGTTCAAGCGTTGTACGTTACCAGAGAAGATTAAAGCAGGCATTCATCGTCTAACCGTACGAATGTTCATTCCTCAACCAATGCAATGTTTCCAATGTTTACGATTTGGACACCCAGCATCTAGATGTGCGAGAATCAAAGTTTGTCATTGTGGTAAGCCATTTCATAGTGAGGATCCATGCCTAGATCCTATCAAATGCATTAATTGCAGTGGACAACATTCATCGAGGTCAAGAGACTGCCCTATATATAAGCAGGAGGCAGCAATACAACAAGTTAAAGCCAGACAGAAGATCAGCTATCCTGAAGCAAAAAAACTTGTGTGTCCTGAAAATAAAGGAAATATTACATACGTGGAAGCAGTTACTAAAAACACAAATCTACCTTCTTTAGTAGTGAAAGAACTAATGCCTGCAATAACCCGATGCATAGAAAAGTACTTTAACGAAATTCACAAGAACAAAATCAACACAGAAGACATAACTACAAACACTCAAAGTGAAATGGTAAATGGAAAAGAATCTTCATGTCCCCCACCAAATGAGGCAGACAGAAATTCAGTAGCTGCGCCTGAATCCATACCCAGCAAAGAAGTATCGACAACAGGCTATCGAAGTCGATCGCCTCGTTCTCCTAAGCACACCAAGGACAACTTCCTCAAACAAAAAATGAAATCAATGACCAATGATCAAGACAATACCACTGGCTCTGAGACAAGTTCGATGGTAAGTGCTGAAAATAATGATTACCAATCCATCGATCTATGTAATACCCCGCGTAAGAAGAGAAAGAAGAAAGGATGGCCAAAAGGAAAACCAAGAAAATAAGCAAGATCTACGCATCCTACAGCAGAAAAACCCCATTCCAACCATGGAAAATATAATTCAATGGAATATCAACGGCTGTATCTCGCATTACTGTGAGCTGAAA
Source organism: Gryllus longicercus (assembly GCA_038098605.1). Taxonomy (NCBI): domain Eukaryota; kingdom Metazoa; phylum Arthropoda; class Insecta; order Orthoptera; family Gryllidae; genus Gryllus; species Gryllus longicercus. The sequence goes on along the minus strand of JAZDUA010000054.1, from coordinate 4,474,438 downwards.
TTGCTACTGGCCAATCACACACCAATGTGTGTGTGCTTACAAGAAACTCATTTTAAACCAGAAGACCGTTTCAATTTTAGAGGCTATAAAACCTTTCGCAGTGACGTAGAACCTGATAGACGAGCTAGAGGTGGTGTTGCCATATTGATCAGCAATACTCATCCTGCTAGTCGTCTTGATCTCAACACACCTCTACAAGCCGTAGCTGTAACCCTATACAAGCCATTGAAGATGACGGTATGTTGCATATACTTACCCGATGCCTCATGGCGAAATGAAGATCTACAAGACCTGATCGATCAATTACAGACTCCATTTCTAATTCTAGGCGACTTCAATGCTCACAGTACCACATGGGGCTGTTCTAGGACAAATGACTCCGGTCGCAGAATCGATGACCTGCTACTTAACAACGAATACGTACTTTTAAACACAGGAGCAAGCACTCATTTTAATGCTAGAAATGGATCATTCTCAGCCATAGATCTCTCAATATGTAGTCCAAATCTTGCAACTCGGCTGACGTGGAAACCACTGCCAGATCTTCATCAGAGCGATCACTTTCCTCTGTTGATATCATCAAACATGCCAAAGAACACAGTTCACATACCAAAACGTTGGTGTACCAACCGCGCAGACTGGTCCAGCTTCACCAGACATATACCACAAATAAGTGTCAGTGGAAACTCCGAGGAAGACGTTACCGACTTTACCAACACTGTCATATCTTCCGCTGTACAATACATTCCACAGACCAGTGGCCGCTCATCTAGGATTCCAGTACCATGGTGGAATACGGAGACCAAAGAAGCAATAAGGGAGAAAAGAAAAGCCCTCAATAGATATAGACGTGCACCAACCCAAGACAATCTTATTGCTTTCAAGCGTCTGCGTGCGCTCGCTCGCAGAAAAATACTAACAGCAAAACGATCAAGCTGGGAAAAGTACGTAACCACCATAACTCGGACGACCAAAGTCACGGAAATATGGCAGAAAATCAGGTCAATAGCTGGGAAAAATGTTTTCAGTCCAATAACGTGCATTGAACACGAAGGACAACTAATATGCAACCCTGACGAAATAGCCAATGCATTAGCGACCCAATACTCCAAAGCCAGTGGCACAAATAGCTATCCTAAAGACTTTCTCGACAAAAAGAAAGAAGAAGAACAAGTACTTGACTTTACAACCAATATAGATAAGCCATATAACGCTCTTTTCACATGGAGAGAATTGCAAGACGCCATAAATGCAGCTGGAGACACCGCAGCAGGATCAGACAATATCCCTTACAGCATACTACGTCGATTACCGAAGAAAATACTGTCCACTCTGCTAAATATATACAATAATATTTGGACACAAAGCAATTACCCCAAAGTCTGGAAAGAAGCGATAGTAATCCCGATTTTAAAGGCAGGCAAGGATCCATTAAATCCTGAAAACTATCGCCCGGTATCGCTGACATGCTGTCTAGGAAAAATCTTGGAAAAAATGGTCAACACCCGGCTAACATGGTGTCTCGAAAGAAACAACCTCCTAAACATACACCAGTGCGGATACAGACAACATCACTCTACAATCGATCAGCTAATACATCTAGAAAATGCAATTCAGAATACCTTCATCAAAAGAAAACATATGGTTACCGTATTCTTTGACCTGGAAAAAGCTTTCGATAAGACCTGGCGACATAACATTCTGAGACAACTATATAACTGGCAAATAAGAGGATATCTACCAAAATTTATATCCAGCTTCCTTAGTACCAGATCTTTCAGAGTTCGCGTTGGGCAGTCTATCTCAGAAAGCTGCGTACTAGAGAACGGTGTACCGCAAGGCTCTCCATTGAGTGGCACGCTCTTTATCATAGCGATTAACAGGATGTTTGACGGCATAGAAGCGTCAATAGGAAAATGCATGTATGTAGATGACATTGCTATATTTTACTCAGCCAAATCACTGGGAATGGTCAAATTCAAAATGCAAAATGCCATCAATAAATTAGTACAGAACGCAAAAAACATTGGTTTCTCATTTACAGCAGCCAAAACGAAATGCGTTCACTTCAGTAGGAAGAGAAAAAGTTACAGAGATCCAGAGCTGACGCTGAATGGGGTTCAACTGACATACAATGAAACGGCAAAATTCCTTGGTTTGATTTTTGATAGGCATTTAACATGGAAACAGCATATAGAATACACCTTGCGTAGATGCAAAACAGCTCTGAATGTAATAAGATGCATTTCCCATATAAATTGGGGAGCAGATAGAGACATTTTACTCCGCCTGTACGAATCCATGGTGATGTCCAAAATAGATTATGGATGTGCAGTGTACTCCTCAGCCAGAAAATCAAGTTTAAGAAAACTAGACCCCGTTCACAATGCAGGCCTCAGATATGCATCTGGCGCGTTCCGCACTAGTCCTTCCTCAAGCCTCTACTGTGAAACCAGCACCATGTCGCTACATCACAGACGACAAACAATGCTACTCAACTATAGATCAAAATTGCTGTCTCTACCGAAACATTTAAATCACTCATTGATGACTCGACCTAAGCTAGTAAATATTTACGATCGAAGACCTTCAGCTACTCGTCCAGCCAACATCCGCGCAATCGAGATAGAAAAATGCTACAACATCGTCCTACCACCAGTCTTGAAATACGAACCATATGAAATTCCAGTTTGGATGTTGAAAATGCCAGAAGTAAGACTCGATACTACCAGTGTAAAGAAAACAGAATGCCTTCCCATAGATTTAAAAGTTAGATTTCAATCAGTTCTCGAAGAATACATGGCAAATCACATCATAATCTACACAGATGGTTCAAAAACAAGACATCAGGTTGGAAGCGCATTTGTAACAGAGAACTTGTCGAGGGCTTGGGCGCTTCCACCTGAAGCAAGTGTGTACACTGCCGAATTATATGCAGTATTGCAGTCTTTGCGACACTGTGAAACTCTCGATTCAGGAAGGTTCGTCATCTGCACAGACTCTCTAAGTCTTCTCACTGCAATAGACAGGCGCCAAACTGTAGATCCACTGCTACAAATGATCCTCATAGCATGCCATAAATTAGAACAGCGAGGAGCATCAGTTACGTTTATCTGGTGCCCTGGACACGTGGGTATCCTAGGCAATGAAGAAGCCGATTCTGCAGCACGAAATGCCGGGAACATCCAATCAGAAATGGATATTGAAATACGACCTCAGGATGCAAGAAATGCTGTCTCGAAGTACATCCTCACAGAATGGCAGACCACGTGGAACAGTCTTCACACGAAACTACACCCCATTAAACAAAATATCAGTAAATGGTCACCAAATGTCAGCTACCCTCGACGAGAACAAGTGTGCATAACCCGACTAAGAATAGGCCATACAAGAATGACTTCTTCATACATGTTAAGAAATGAAGAACAACCCATCTGCAGCTGCGGAATACTACTGACAGTGAAACATATTCTGACAGACTGCGTAGATCTCTCAAGACTTAGACACAGATGCGGCATGAGAGGCAACATGAAGATAGATCTCGGCACCGACAAGACAGCAACTGACAAAACAATACAGTTCTTGAAAGAAGCCAATCTATTCTTCAAAATTTAGACTTAATATATGATTAATCATAACATCAATCAGTAAAAAGGCTAAAGGCCTTAGATGCCAAGCCTTCAAACTAACAAAAAAAAAAATATAAATAAATAAATAAATAAATAAATAAATAAATAAATAAATAAATAAATAAATAAATAAATAAATAAATAAATAAATAAATAAATAAATAAATAAATAAATAAATAAATAAATAAATAAATAAATAAATAAATAAATAAATAAATAAATAAATAAATAATAAATTTATTTATTTATTTATTTATTAAATAATAAATTTATTTATTTATTTATTAAATAATAAATTTATTTATTTATTTATTTATTTATTAAATAAAAAAATTATTTATTTATTTATTAAATAAAAAATTTATTTATTTATTTATTAAATAAAAAATTTATTTATTTATTTATTTATTTATTAAATAAAAAATTTATTTATTTATTTATATATTTATTTATTTATTAAATAAAAAATTTATTTATTTATTTATATATTTATTTATTTATTAAATAAAAAATTTATTTATTTATTTATATATTTATTTATTTATTAAATAAAAAATTTATTTATTTATTTATTTATTTATTAAATAAAAAATTTATTTATTTATTTATTTATTAAATAATTTATTTATTTATTTATTTATTTATTAAATAATAAATTTATTTATTTATTTATTTATTTATTAAATAATAAATTTATTTATTTATTTATTTATTAAATAATAAATTTATTTATTTATTTATTTATTTATTAAATAATAAATTAATTTATTTATTTATTTATTAAATAATAAATTTATTTATTTATTTATTTATTAAATAATAAATTTATTTATTTATTTATTAAATAATAAATTTATTTATTTATTTATTTATTAAATAATAAATTTATTTATTTATTTATTTATTAAATAATAAATTTATTTATTTATTTATTTATTTATTTATTAAATAATAAATTTATTTATTTATTTGTTTATTTATTTGTTTATTTATTTATTTATACATATATTCAATATTTCATGAAGAAAAGTTGCTAATATAATTATACAAATGCACCGAGCGTGGTGGATTAATGAATGATAAAAATTGTTTTCTATTTCAAATTGTTTTAAATTTATGTTAATATTAGTGTTTGTTATTTTTTTGTCACATAAAACATTGAACAAAAATATCAGACTTTCAATTAACAAAATGTACATACTAATTGACAATGATTGGTGATAAATTATCAATATAAGCTAAAACTTAAGCCATTTAAACAATCACTAAAGACCATGAATGTATAGTTAATGTTAATTTATATTCAAAACAAATTTCAGTTCTGAAATAAATTACAGGAACTAAGAATTCTAATTTTCTTCTTAATGTATGCACCAGCATTAATCATCATTGTGTCCATTACCAATATGTAAATGAGAACACGAATGTTTAAATAATGACTTGAAATCACTCCTATGACAATTTTTTCCAAAAGTAATGTTGTGTGGCCTGCTGGATTAAAATTTGAGTACCTGTAAATAGTGTTTTAGGTTCTAGGCAGCTAAAATAATAAAAATTTCCTCCGCTTTAAATATAAAATACAGGATTTCGTACGGATTGTGACTACGAAACACATTTTTTCATAAACTTTTACATTCTTACCCCCTCACATCCTTCGTAATAACGAAAAACGTGTCTATTTTACTTTTTTTGCATTGAATTGGCCGCACGAAATTCCATGGGAAATAATACTTCTTTATGAGAAATTTTCTCTATTTTTCAAAAATAATTTATATATATATATTACTCATACACTCTACTACTCAGCAGCTACTATAGCTTTGAAGAAGGCCACAGTAAGATGGCCGAAACGTCAGTACAATTGACGGAGACGCGGCTCATCCCGTAGAGCCAAGAATTTATTGACTCCAGCCGCAGAAGCCTACGAACGCATATGTTCTCTTAAATATTATTGAGGAAGATAGAAACTCCCCTGCCAAAGGTAAATTAACAATATTGTTGTAGATGTAGTAAACCATTTGGCTCAGTCGATCACAAAATTGTGCTTGAAAAAAATAAAAATATGGGTTTTGCTAAACCCACAGTATAATAGTTTTCGCAATATCCTTCAAATCGACAAGTCGTATCTGATGAAAAACTATACACTGCAGTTACAACTTCCCAGGGTATTGCGTAGAGAATTTTCCTTCGACCGTTAGTATTTTCAATTTACGTAATTGATGTAGGTCAGTTACTGTGAACACAACTGGTACGGTGATGAACATCATCTCTATATTAGTGGAGATCCATCGGTGTTAAACTCATTAGTCCAGAAAATAAACGATGACTTAAAGGCTGTCACGAAACGGGCAGAAGCCCGTGATCTCTTATTAAATTCAATGAATCGTAAGGCTTAGCGTTAGGCTCTCGCAACGCGTTGAACAAGTTGGAAAAATCCTCCCTACCAGAAACTAGTAAAGGTAGCTGTCCTGGTCCCTGGTACAGCGATTTAAAGAGCTTAGGAATACATGTAGACAGCAACCACACAAGTAGGTAATAGTTGTGTACTATCGAGATAGTAGCAAGTACACAAGTAGGTAAAAAGACAAGTAGGTCCTCGCAGGCCTCCATCCCTTAGCCCTTGGACTATTTGTCCGGCAGTTACGTAGACTCTAGGGTCACATTTCGCTCAATGGTTTTCCTGCATTTCTCGCACGGATGATATTTGGAGTCATTAATTAAGAAAATAATGCAATTGATTTTCTTTATTTATCGTACTATCGTACTATTCTCACCGATCTAAAAACCAAAATAATAGTAATTCCAAAAAACAGTCTAGCATATTATCATAACTATACATAGGAACCTACCATACCAGCATAAGAATGTTTAATATAGAGCTATAACTCGTAATAGAGAAATTCGCCAAATTGTCATACGAAACAACAACATACAAAACGCAAATGGACTGCGTTAGAATTTTTCTTATAATTTAGACGTGTAACGTTAATCTATTTGGGAGCATTTCTGACTCAACCCCATAAAAATCTAATTACTTCAAACCAAAAAACTTTAAAAAGTGAGAAGTTTACAGCACGTGTAAAACTGGACATAAGTAGCATATCTAAATAGTAGTAGTATAGCGAGTTATATTACACCCTAGGGTTCTCTCGCATCCCAGCCTCCACATCTCTCTATCGACGTAGTCTTTAGTACTATGTCCTCTCTTCACCATTGCCTCATCCACTTCTTCTCCCCATGTAAGTCAAGGTCTTTCTCTTCGTCGATGGGTAGCTGGTTGCCATTTCCACAATATTTGCGGCCAACGTTCTTCGTCCATTCTTTGCATGCGCCCATAACGTTTTAGTCTTTTCACTTCTATGCTGTCAGTTATATTAAGCAAACCTCGCCCGAACACGGTAGCGAGCGGACGTGCTCCGAGCGCTCTCCTTCACGGGCGACTTCAGTGAGATAAGTTTAGCAGAGTACAACTCTACGAGTTCAGTGTACAGTGTGTAGTGACAATGTTTTCAAGTGGCTCCCCTGATACGGGGCAGCACATCGCTAGAGCAGTGGAAGCATTAAATCATCACAGTGAATTCAGTGATATTAATTCAACACCAATGAATGGTCAAGGTGCAAGTGGCCCCGTGGGGCAAAACAGTGATATAATTAACTTACAAATACAACAAAATGCGCAGCAAAAATTAGATCAACATCAATATTTAATGAATCAGGATTTACAATTGACGCAGATAAATCATCAACAACTACTTATGAGAGATCAAACAGGCTTCTATACAGCACATCACCAGGGCCAGCCCTGGGAACTTCATGGAACGCAACCACAGCAATGGACTCAACAACTACAAGGTCCGGGGTCGTCTGAAACAACCTCAAATAAAACCGTGAGTACCCTAGAGTGGCAACAACCTCGAAAAAGAAAAAAAACACGCCTACAGTGACCAGCCCATACCAACTCCCTCGAATGTTAGTGCGCCAGTGTTTACGCATAAAAATCAATATGCAGTATTAGAAGACAAATCAGAAGTTGAAACTCCTAAAAAGCCCCCCATAGATCATAACATACCGCCAATATTCGTGCAAAGTGTTACCAATGTATCGAAATTAATATAATTTCTTAAACTACAAGTAAAAGACGAGGATTTTACGTACAAAATGTACAGCGAGGATGTAAAAGTGCTACCGAAAACCATTGAAGCTTACAGAGCAATAATTAAGCAACTTGACGAATCCGAGGCCAAATACCACACTTATCAACCAAAGAAAGATAGAGCATTTCGTGTAGTGCTTCGATACCTGCATCCGTCAGCAAACATAGAAGAAGTAAAAGCTGAACTCAAATCCAAGGGTCACACCGTTCGTAACATGCACAATGTACTTCATCGAGTAAGCAAAAAGCCGCTATCGCTCTTTTTTATAGACTTAGAACCAAGTGCAAACAATGCAGAAATCTACAATATCGACACACTTGTAAATGCAGAAATAGAATTTGAAGCACCGTACAAAAAGAAAATTCCAGTGCAATGCCATCGCTGTCAAGAGTATGGTCACACGAAGAAATACTGTAAAGCAACTCCAAGGTGCGTGAAATGCGGTGAAGAACACTTCACAGACGAATGCAAAAAAGATGCAAGGCAGCCGGCAACATGCGCGCTATGTTCGCGAAGCCATCCAGCTAAGTATAAAGGCTGCCAGGTGTATCAAGATTACGTTAATAAACGTAACAAGCACAGAAAAGAAACAGTCACCATCGACAAGCAGAAACAAAAAGTGCCAAACGCCTCAGATTTCCCTCCCCTCCCAGTTCGCCACTTTCAACCCAATCCCTTCTCTCGTACAGCATCTTCCCAAAACTCAACATACGCTGTACCCTACAATCAAAACCAAACAGATCTCTGCAAAATAATAGAAACCTCATTCCAAAAGTTCGAAAGCATCCTTAAACAACAATCTGAACAAATTCGGGCTTTGCTCAACCTACTGACGTCATTAATATCCAAGATGCATTAAATGGCACCAAGAATTAAAATTATTCTCTGAAACGCAAACGGTTTAATCCAACATCGAAGAGAGCTCGTAACTATTCTCAAAGAAAAATATATAGATATTATGCTAATATCCGAAACTCACTTCACTGAAAAATCCTACTTAAAGATACCGGGATATGATATATATAATACCAAGCACCCGGACGGTACAGCGCATGGAGGAACTGCTATAATAATTCGAAACACAATCAAACATTACGAAATGAACGAATATAAAACTGAAGAAATACAAGCAACATCTGTAATGGTGACAGAAGGTCAAGCTTTACTGACGATAACATCTGTATACTGCCCGCCCAAACATAGAATAACAGAACAAAAATTTGAAGACTTTATAAATACACTAGGAACAAGATTCATAGCTGGAGGCGACTTCAATGCAAAAAACCAGCATTGGGGCTCACGACTCAACACACTACGAGGAAAAAATCTTCTTAAAGTAACAAACAGGCTTAATGTTTCTACTATATCGACTGGTGAACCTACTTACTGGCCCACTGACGTCAATAAGCTTCCTGACCTCCTGGACTTCTACTTAGCAAAAGGTGTGCATCTTGGTACAGTAGAAGTAAAATCTTGCTACGACCTTTCTTCAGACCACACCCCAGTAGAAATGACCATCAGTTCAAATATATCTGAAAGAAACTATCCTCTAAAACTAACAAGTAACAAGACAAACTCGAACAAGTACCGCGATTACGTGAACAATAAACTATCTGCAAACGCACTGCTAGCAACTGAAGAAAACATCGAAGACGCAATACAGCACCTATCTGATACATTACAAGACGCTGCCTGGGCCGCAACACCAAGAGAAACAATAAATAAATCGTCAACGTATTCCGCAGAAATAAGACAAAAAGTGGTAGAAAAACGTCGACTCCGACGAATATTCATGACGACACGACAACCAGATGACAAAAGAAAATATAACACAGCAGCCAGACAACTAACACGACAAATTAAGGAATACGAAAACAAATCTTTCTCTAATTACATTCAAGCACTATCACCTACTGCTGAAACTAATTCTTCGCTTTGGAAAGCAACTAGAAAACTAAAGCGACCCCAACAACACATCTCACCAATTCGAAAAGAAGATGGCACGTGGGCAAGAAGCGCAGAAGAAAAGGTCGAATGCTTAGCAAAACACTTTGCTTCAGTTTTCAAACCAGCAGAAAATGTAAGTACTATTGAAAATAAAGTGCTAGAATATTTGGACGTGCCTTTACAGTTATCTCTGCCCATAGAGCATTTCAACTCACGAGAAGTCGAACAAACAATCAAGAAACACACGCATCCTGCAAAGAGTCCAGGGTTTGACCTTATTACTGGCAAGATGTTGCAGGAAATGCCAAGTAAAGGATATGAACTCGTCACAAGCATATTCAACGCGATACTTCGAAATAGCCATTATCCTTGTCAATGGAAATACGCTCAAATAATTGCGATCGTGAAACCAGGAAAGACTGCCACGGACGTTAAATCGTACCGACCTATTAGCCTGCTACCAGTCCTATCAAAAGTATTTGAAAAACTTCTCTTACAGCGCCTCAAGCCTATAATTAAAGAAGTGATTGCTGACTTTCAATTCGGCTTTCGAGAGGGACACTCGACAATAGAACAGACCCATCGTATTGTAAACACAATTTCTCAAAGCCTGGAAAAAAAAGCTATATTGTTCTGCAGCATTCCTAGATATACAGCAAGCATTCGACAAGGTATGGTAAGAAGGAATTCTATTTAAAATAAAAAATCTTCTCCCGCACTCCTACTATTTACTTCTCAAATCATATCTTTGCGATCGCCTATTTCAAGTGAAATATCAGGACGCTCTATCGGAATTCCAACCTATTTCTGCAGGAGTGCCACAAGGAAGTATTCTTAGACCTTTTTTATATCTTATATCAACTTCAGACTTACCAACTACAGAAAGAACTACAATAGCCACCTTTGCAGACGACACAGCTATTCTTTCTGCAAATGAAGACCCCTCCTGCGCATCACAACATCTTCAAGAACATCTAAACAAAATCGAAGATTGGAGTCATCGTTGGCGAGTCACCGTAAATGAAACAAAATCAAAACATATAACATTTTCACTAAGAAAAGAAAACTGCCCAAAAGTAAAACTAAACAACACAGAACTCCACGAAGCTGATACAATCAAATATCTTGGGCTGCATTTGGATAGACGCCTGACTTGGAAAACCCACATCAAAACTAAGAGAAAAGAAGCGCAACTTAAAGTCCTCAAATTGTCATGGCTAATAAACAGACAATCAAAGCTGTCCTTGCATAACAAAGTACAGATTTATAAAACTATAATCAAACCAACATGGACCTATGGTATTGAATTGTGGGGCTCTTCCAGTAAATCGAATCTAGAAATTCTAAAAAGATTCCAAGCTAAAACACTAAGAAAACTATGCAACGCACCATGGTACGTGACAAACAAGACGATATACAGAGACCTCGACATCATCCCACTGGAGGAAGTAATCGCCACAAAGAGCCTAGCATACCAGAGAAGATTGTACAACCACCCAAATCACCTCTCAACAAGCCTTCTAGATAACAGTGAGCATGTGTATAGACTGAGGAGAGAGAGTATTTTAGATTTGCCATACCGATTTTGTAAATGAAATTTTTCAATGTCATAAAATGTTCACGTCTGAAATGTATCTGTTGACACCATTTGCTTATTTTCCGATAGGAACAGATTGTAAATTATGCAGAAAAAAAAATAAAAAAAAAGTTATATTAAAACTTCCGCTTTACGTTCAATTTCTTCCTTCTTAACTTTATCCATTAAAGTCAGTTCGGAAATTCGTCGCCAGAAGTTCATTTTCATTACTTTCAATTTCTTTTCGCTCTTTTTTGTTACTTCCCATACCTCAGAACCATAAAGTGCAATATTCTCTACAACAGTCCTATATAATTTTCTTTTTACACTTTTACTTAATTTATCTTTCCATATCAGTGAATGTAATTGACTTACCTAAATGGAGAGGTTTATGTGAATAAGTTTCAGTGCTGCAAAACATTATTTGCACCTGGGCTGAGAAATTACCCCAAACAGAGTCTAAGAATTACTACCTATTAACACCCACATAAACCTAGTAAATTCGCTCATAACGCTTTCGACTATTGTGATTTTGTACTAAGAGATTTAAAGCTGAAGCAACAATACAAATTGCATATAGTACAAATTTCATGTATCCGATTTATATTCGACTTTCTTAGACAAGATCATGTATCTGAGTATTATGATTAAACAAAAATTATTTCAGTCATCCTGAAGCATCGCGATTATTATTCACAGGGCCGGCGGTTGGTGTCAAGTCCGATTAGGTAGTTGGCATGGGCGGGGGTTCACCCTCCATTCCCCGCCGAAAACGTATATGAAGGGGAAAATACAAAATCGATTATTTTTTCCAATTGTAATTGTAATACTCTTGAGCCGACCTTGCAACATTGTCGATATTATCCTAATGCATATTAAACAAATCAAGGGCAGTTTTGCTACAAGTTTTGTTTTTTCTCTTCACTCTGAACTCTTTTATAGAAAAATTTCAACTTAATGTGAGTTCAGGCGATCAGGGCAGAATCCATTGGGGGATCTATCCCAACATTATATGTATTTTTGTATTATAGACTATTGTGCTGATGAGAACCAAAAACATGATAAATACGTCAAATTTTTAAATCAAAATTATTTTTTATGATAATTCGACATTAAATATTACTATTTTAATTGTTTCATATCCAAATTTCCACATATTTTTGTATTTTATTTTGTATTATATTACATGATTATTTCATAGGTGTGGTTATGTAAGATAGTTTTTACATTCACTCGACAATTAAAAGCACTAAAAAATAAACTGAGATAATTCCATTTTGTTAACTTTCAGAACAGCCTTCGTTTTTTCGATTTTGACTATCAGCATGGTCAGCTGTCTCAATGCGCTCATCGGTAAAGACTCCTGTAGACAGAGGCGAACAGGAGGGGGGTAGCTGGAGCAACTTGTTCCAGGCCCCGACTAAAGTGGGGCCCTGATTTCTTTCATACAATATTTTAAAAATGTATTATTCTCTAATCCAAATTTAACGCTATAAGGTATTTCAGATAACAGAGAAATGAATTCCGTTTACGAATTGAGGTAGAAGGCATTTTTTTTTGTTTCAAATGAGGGTCCCCCTTGGAACAACTTCCCCAGGCCCTTGGATTTCTCTGGGTGCCCCATTTTGTAGAATACTTAGTGCTAAAATGAGTAACGGCCAAATTCTGAAATCCCAGCCTTTCTGAAAATTCTGGTAGCACTGCACGGAGGATAACGCCATCTGGTTCTATCATAGTTAACTATTACAAAAGAACATTTTCAACCAATTGCCAACGACTAAGAAGCTGATAGGCGAGATTTCCCCCAATCATGATCTCTAGCATGTACGTTCTCTATGATATGCGTGTTCATCTGAAGGATTGGGTGCATTGGCGCAGAAGACACATGAGGGCGGGAGAAGTCGCATTGCGTCGTAGTGCAAACCATTCGATCGCCTACACGAAATATATCAGTGAAGACAATTCAAACATTACGACATAAAATGTACTGCACATGCTAGAATTAGTGGATTTGAAAAAGTTTAATTACATGTTTCACGTAATACAGATTTACTTGCGAAATATCAATTGAATATCACCCCCTCTTTCAATGCAAAACAACTTAAGTATGTGAACGAATATTACGATATTAATATTACGAAACGAATATTACGAGTCGAAGAAAGGAAGACTTCGATGACAGCTCCAGTGCCGGAAAAATATTTGGGAGTGGGACGTTTTGGGGAAGTAGTAGTGTTCAATTATCAATGTTTACTAAATTTAACATTTTAGTTTTTTCTCACTTAACCTTGATTAATAATAATAACAACAATATAATAATGTCAAATTTGGTCAATGTATCTAGTTGTGATACATTTGCATAAACTTTCCTTAGAATGCTGTCAGGTTATATTGCTAATTTAACATGAACTTGACCAGAAGCTCTTGGAAGCTCATGGAGTGACTGCAGCACGTGGTTCATTCAATTCAACCAATCCTCATTCATTTGTGGTAAAGGCCTTGGCCCGATTCGCACTTGATGCGCGATGGTCCAACGTGCTTCAGCAACTCCATGTGGAATTTGGTGTTGTGGCTTGAAATGAGACTTTACCTTTATGATTATTTGTAAGGTATGTACTTTCTATATTTTGGTGTTTTATTTATCTTAGTTTATAATTTTGTTTTTGTTTGTGCAGTGTTAATTATTTAATGAATCAATTTATTGAAATGTTCGTTGTCCTCGTCCACTGTTCATTTGTTTTTATACTCTAGCCCTGATGAAGAAATTAAATATTTCGTAACGTTGGCACAACTAATAGTTTCTCTACCCACAATGACCAATCACATGAACCAATTTTATTTTATTATTCATCAATGGTCGTGATTCTACAATGGTCAATGGTAAGGTGGTAAATAAAATTACCGTTCATTTAATAACAGTTCGTACAAAATTATCGCACTCAATGTTTTTTTGTTTTTCTTTCTTATTACATTGAAAATATATTTTTAAGAGGCGAAATCAAATTGGGCTAATTTCAATTAAGGTTTGCAGACTGGTTGAAAGAAAATACATAAATACATTGAGATTACAAACTGTAGAATAGAGTAATTAGTGGTGCTACAGAATGGCACAGACTTTCTCGTAGTAAAAATTTCCAATTTTAATGGTGTGGGCTCGCTTTATGGTCTTGCCCTATCCTCATGCCAGCTGCTATCTATCGCCACCCAAAGTATATTTTTTTAGAGATTTTCTCGTTTTTTGTTTATAGTATAACAAAAGTATTACTTTAAAAATATTAAAAAAGAATAAAACCTCGACGTAATTTTCATTGAAAAATTTGGGCCCATTTTTAAGAACATAGCTTTTAAGCGTTACTGTAAATGCGAAATTTAAAGTTCTTTTTCAGAGAAAATATTTGAGTTTTCGAAAAATTTCACTTAAAGCTATTTGATGTACTTTAACTCGCAAATGTAATAGTATGTAGAAATCGCTGGAAGTTAGCAAATTATTATTATTATTATTATTATTATTATTATTATTATTATTATTATTATTATTATTATTAATAATAATAATAATAATAATAATAATAATAATAATAATAATAATAATAATAATAATAATAGTGTCTTTATTAATGGCGAGGCTCAGGCCAAAGAGCATGATCTTCCGCCTAACCACTGAATTTACATACATACAGAGTAGTAACATTTTAAGAGGGGAGGACAAGTTGTACATTTACGTCTGGGAGTACAAATCTAGGGACTATCCCGGCATACGGCTTAGGGCCGAACATTAATAGAACTGAGTATATTATACAGTATTGAAAACGAAGAGAAAAGGCGTACAGGGGAAGGGGTCATGAAGTAAATATGATGAAATTTGTGAGGTAAAGGGAAGAGAGAAGAAGCGGAGAACAGGATGAAAAAGAAGTAGGCGAGACAAGTGAAATTATTCGAGGAACGTTAAGAAAGCTACATTTGGTGTACAGTAGCACGTTACATAAATATAGAACTAAAGAAGCACAATACACTACGAGCTAATTATAACAGCAATTTTAAACACAGTATTGGCAGTATTAGGGAACAATATATGTGCTGTATAATAACAATATATTTAACATCAATTTTATTTATGCCAATATATTGTAATAAATATTATGATGATGGTACAAAGATAGCTAAAAGTACATTTTATCTGGAACGTTAGTAATAATTTTTTTGTGTATTTTATTAAACAATTTCATTAGGGTACACTGAAAAATAATAATGCTAATAATTTAGGTGTAAAAGGGAATGGATGATGAGGATAGAGCAATGAGGTATGGGGTAGAATTTTGAAAATAGATAGGGGGAAAGTACGGTGTTTAACGAGGTCGGTGACCAGGCGCTTGGAAGTTGGAGAAGTCTGGAGATTGAAGAACCCCATAATAATGTCATTCTATATGTCGTTATTCCTTACCCATGTGGTTAATTCATTTTTGAATTTACAGAAAGTATTTGAATATTTTAGACTCGTTGGTAATTCATTCCAGGCTAGGATAGCTGTAATGGTGAATGATCTACTGAACGAAGTCGTGTTGTGACTCGGGTACACAAAGCAGAGCTGATTCACGAGCTCGATTTAGTTTCTGAGGATTGAAGTTACTTATGAGGCGTGTTGCATGAGAACCGGTTAAAACTTTATAAAGAAGAAGTAGAGAGTGTAGTAACAGTCTTTTTTCTACAGTAAGCATACGAATTCTGTGAAAAAATTCCGATATATTGTCGTATTTTCTTAGATCAAAAATAAAACGTAGGCATGCGTTCTGGGCTACTTGAAGTTAACGTTGTAATTTGAATGCCATGTAGGTCAGAAGAAAGTCGCAATAGTCGAAATGTTGCATGATAAGTGATTTGATGAGAGTCTCACGTGTGCTACCTGGTAAAACGCTCGCAGGCGTTTCAGTGCATGCATTGAGGCAAAAACCTTATGGCAAGTTGAATCTACTTACAAGTTCCAGATGAGACTACACCTAGATTGTGGACTTCGTAACACCAAGGTAGAATGGTGTTATTAGGCAAGCAGAAGATGAGATTTTATTCATAGTGTTTTTTGAACTGATAATCATGCACTGTGATTTGTTTGGGTTAAAGTGTAAAGACGCTGCCCAATTGTTTACCCTTATCAAATCTTCATTAATTTTTGTACGAGTGATAAGAGGTGAGACGGGTGACCACTTAGGTATATCTGGAGAACATCCGCATACATTTCATGTCTGCAATATTTAAGTGCATTTCCTACGACATTTACATAGATTAAGAAGGCCAGTGGCCCTAACAAAGTGCCCTGAGTAACTCCGCGGTTAAGTTTCAAGTCACTTGAGCTGCGGCTACCGGACACCACTCTTTGGGTTCTGGAAGTTAAGTAATTAAGAAACCATGTACGCGTGAGCTATGCAAATCCCATGATCTTTAGTTTTGCAAGCAAGATGTCGTGATCTACTGCTTTGCTGAAATCCAGAAGAACCAATATAGTTATATTACTATAATCTATTACTGTTCTCGCGTCTTCAATGAAGTTTAGTAGTGCGGTTCCTGTATTCCTGCCGGAACGGAAACATGATTACTGATCGTTTAAAAGTGAATTTTTTGCGAAGATACTGTTCAGTTTGCTTCCGGACGACTTTTTCGAGTACTTTAGAGATAGTTGGTAGGATGCTGATTGGGCGGTAATCAACAGGGTTTTTGGTTGATGCTGTCTTGGGTATAGAATGCACGAGCGCAGTCTTCCAGGATAAGGGATATTGTCCGCTCATTAGTGAGAAATTTACTATTTCGGCGAAGATTGAGTAGGTCACATCTAGGCTATTTTTTAGCAGTTTGGCTTTTATACCATCGGGACCTGAAGCATTTGATTTGAGACTTTGAACGATTTTGATTATGTCCTGATGTTCAACGGACGAAAAGAAAAAAATTATCATTGGATTTTATTGCTGAGTGTTGGAGAAACGAAAGGGGTTACCTTTTCAAGTTACTATCAAATGAAGGAACGTTATTTACAAAATTATGATTTAGTGATTCTAAAGAAATATTCGTTTCAATTTGGAGAGGACCTTTGCCTATTCCTAGATTTGTCAGATTCTATCCAACTCGTTCTCGAATCGCTGTTTCTGCCGAAGGTGATGTAGTGTAGCGTCATACGGGTGCAATCAGAATACAGAAGAGAGTGGTTTGTAAAAACAGTAATTTATTCACAATCTAGACTGTAGTCACGATTAAACAATTACACAACTTACAATTAACTAATCAAACAGAACCCACTGCTAGGAGAGATAATTTACGGAACAGCTACCATATCGCAACATACAATCAATGTTCCCTGTGCGGAGCACCGCTCTACCCTGAGACCATCTACATGTCTCGGTAGTCACGACAATGAATTGCAAGTCCCTTGCCTTCGTGCACCTACACGCACAAACTCACGCACCATCTGCCGCCGACGCTACTGGGAAACAAGAAGATCGGGGCATTGTTCTCGTGGCTTCATATAGGCTCTTCGGCGCTCTTTGCCTCCACCCTACCGCCGCTCTATCGCGACACGTCCACGGAAAGTCCCAGAGCATCATCATTTCGCCCTTTGTTCCCCGCCGTCTGGTACGTGCTTGTCTCCGTGTTTTTCCGCGACACGACGCTACAGTACTAATATTGTAACGTTTCTCAGTGGTGAATTAAAACCAACACAGATATTATTTAAACAAAAACGTTTATTTGTAAAGAATTATACACTAAAATCTACTAACACTAAAAACTAGTTGATCTATATACAGGTATATTACACAGTTCTTGAATTCTTCACTTAATTATTTTTCTTACACACGACTCCGTTCTCTTGATTATATATTTACACAGTTCACTTCTTCTGATTATTTATTTACACTGATCACTTCTACAGTATCACACAGTCCGCTGCACTGTGCACGGTCCACTGCGCTGACCACAATTCCCTGCGCAGACCACACTTCACTGCGCACCAGGGTCCACTGCACAATTGTTTACCGCGATGCACAGTTCACAGCTGAGCTTCCACTGCAGACTTCAAACTACTGTTTCCCCATTGCACCATTGTTTACCGCGATTCACACTTTATAGCACAGCTTCCACTTCAGACACACTGACGGACTGACTGCTTATTCACTGATTACATACACTAACTGATCCGTGGTTGCTTACTTTCGACTACTACTTATACTGCCTTACACTGACATACACACACCGACTTACCTAACTTACACTGACTGACAACTGACTGACTCGACTGCTACTGACTGACTCGCGGCCGCCGGCAGCGACGCATTTATACCTGGCCGGCGCTCGTCTCGACACAACCAGCACTTGTTCCACCTTTCCCCGCGACTTGCGAATAGTCCGGAACCGTCCAGTTCGGGAGAAGGGGGGCCGGCAGATGACGTAATCCGCGCGCCGTGAATTCCGGCAGGTGATGCAATATTCGTTACAATATATAATTTTAGCGTTGCGGTATTAACCATGGTGCAGGAGAACGAGTTACACGCGAAATTTTTAAAGGTCAATCCATCTATATTAAATGCTTGCTTATCAAATTTAGAAAAATCGCTGTATTTTATTATGTGAGGTGAGTATTTAGGGCACGTCAGGTTGCAAACAAGGTAAATTAGGTCATGTTTTGAAATCCCAGGAACTGGAAATTGTCCGTGTTTTCTAACTTTGTTGGCGTTAGACACTATAATATGATCGATCCAAGTTTCTGTGTTCTTTGAGTGGTGTGTTGGTGCTAGAAGTAAAATTTCGAGGCACATGTTGTGGAAAAAGCGCGTAAAATGCTCTGCAGAGGAAGAGGCTTTTAATAAGTTTTGATTAGTCACCCATTACAATAACATGTTCATAATAATTTATCGCAGATGCAAAGGTTTCGTTTAGCATATCTATGCTGCCTGTCGTAGGAAGTAAATATATGACAACCAAGAGACATTTTTTCCCCTAAAAGTCGAACTTCGATTAAAAGATGTTCGCTACGTAGGTATCCGTATTTGTAGTACAAGTTTATGCCTAAGATCTTCGCGAATGTATATACCGACGCCTCCACCGTGTGCGGCGACGCTGGCCTTTCGATCGGCTCTTATTAGGCGGTACCCTGATATTGCTACTAGCGCGGAATTGAGAGAATGCTTTAACCAGGTTTCGCTTATGAGAAGTGCATGAAAACGGTGTTTAGATATTATTTCCGTTACTTTGTCGAAATGGCAGGGCAGAGACTGGCCATTTAAGTGTGCAACGTGCAGACAGAGGGAACGAGGCTTATTTACAGTACCGGACGCTTGGGCTGTCAGGTAGAGGGTACGGCCACTCAAAGGGAACAGGTTTACAGGATGTGCAGGGAAGAAAATTGGTAGCATTTGCAGAGGATTTGCAGAAGCAATGTTCGGAGATGAAGAAGGGAAGGAGAGTTCTCGAAAAAAATCCGAAAGTGGTTGTGGCAGGGAGGTGTAAAGTGGGGGTGGAAAGGTGGGGGCGCTCCTACGCTAAGAACCAAGTGCCTCTAGCTGGGCCCTGATTTGCACGCTGGCACGTCCGTTACCGTGTTAAATGACGCTGGTGCCATCTTCTGGCCACACTTTCCTGAGACTAAACTTGTCTATGGCAACTTGTAGCAAAACCAGGAGCGATTTCGTAAGGTCCTCGCGAATCGTTATCCCAGTATGCTTGAGCAGCCGTTCCGAGAGAAACATTTCGTTGCGTTTCCTGTAACTGACAAATTTAACAATGATAGGTCTGTTTCTGCCAGTTACTTGACGACCTACCCGATCAATATCTTGTAGGTTTAGGCTAACACTTATCTTTTTTGCAACTTGTTCGATGACCAGCTTGTCGGTGTCTTCAGTTTCAGTTTCTTCAACGCCGAATATCCGCAAGCAGTTTCGGCGTGAGTACATCACGAGTTGGTCTGTCCTTTCTTCCAAATGAGATTTTAGATTTGAAATCTCGCTGACACGTTCAACCAATTTCTTTTCTAAACATGTCACAAGATTATTATTGAAATTCATCGAATCTTCCAGTTGCTTTGCTACAAGTTCAATGAGCACAGATGTCAATGAGCTTAAGAATATAGGTTATTGCAGCCTTATTCAGTGCCTGAGTCACTTGCGCAGCAATTTTAGTTTCAAGATCAATATTGGCACTAGATGTGTTCTTATTACCTTTCAGCATTTTAAGAGAAAAAAATATATGAAGAAAATCAGGTCATCAGGAAAAGGCACTAGGAGAAATGTTTTGTGGAGTAGTGGGGCGAGGAGTAGAAAACTAATAGAGCAGATCATGAAAGGTAAGAATATGAATTAATTCTAGAAGAAAGAGACTAATACAGTTTCGCTGAATGGCAGATTAAGACAAGATATATTTATCTTTGAGGACTTCTAAGGTGCCAGTTGGTCGTTGAGTGCGAAAGCTGTGACGGTGACTGCCAGCGAAAGAAACTACCCGCTGCCTAGCTAGGAGCGCCAAGGGACGATGCTTACACCGCGACGGTCATCGACAGACTAACATATTAAGGGCGTGAGATATATTAAAAAAATACATTTGTGTAATGAGTAAAAAAATAATACATCAAAATGAACTTTATGTAATTTTTAACGCAACAATTAGTTCTACCCGTTGGAAAAACTTGGAAGAAAATATTTGGAGCCATTTTTGTGAAAATGGCGTTCGAGCGTTCTGAAAATGCGCATTATAGAGCTAAGTTTCATAGAAAACTATTACGTTTTCGAGAAACTTAATAACCCATTATTTAAAGCACATGTAATTATAAATACAATAACGTGGTGAAATCGCCGCTAATGTAAATATTAACGACGTAAGAAGCTAGTCAAACCACTTTAATTTTTGTGATTTTTGAAAAAACAAAAGAATAGAGCAATATGACGTTTATGTCATGTCATATAGTACATGTATCACTATCCCTAGTTATATGCTCCGTGAATAAAGGCGGTACGTCAACAATCTTTATTCACCCAAAACAATTAGAAATCTTGTTAGTCAACAATGTCCAACTCCCACTATGGAGAGTGCCTGTAGCGCGGATGCACCATCCGCGTGCGCACGTGCTACACCCGCACGGACCACACTCCCCACTGTTGGGCCTCCAGTAGGGCTCGGACTTGGCTCTCGATGCTCCTCCAATGGCAGTCTGGCACGGTCGCCTGCCACACCGCGCGCTCATCCTCACGACTGGCGCGTAGTCGACTCCCGCGTTCACTCTGAGGACGGCTGTTGTAGACTGGCTGACTGGACTGGGCTGGGCTGGGCTGGGCTGGGCTGGGCTGGGCTGGGGTGGGGCTGGGGTGGGGCTGGGGTGGGGCTGGGGTGGGGCTGGGCTGTTGCCGCCGCCTTTTGTAGCAGGGGCGACGGCACACCGGTGACTCGCCCTCCGCCCCGGTCCCGGAGGTTGATGGCCAAAGCCGCGAGCCAGGAAACGCGCACCGCCCCGCCACGTCAATGTGAAAGGCACTGCACCGCACAAATCACCTACCAAACGTTTAAAGAAAAAAATGGAGCTGTTTTCATAAAAATCTTATTGTTGTTATTTTTTAAAATTGCAATTTAAAATTGGTGTCGTTCTTGAGAAAATTTTGAAAATATTCGGGAGGCTTCATGTAAAGTACCCCCAAATTTTCTACAAAAATCCACAACATGCTTGTTCTATCGGGGGCACAAGTCCCCGGGGTAGGCTTCTGATGTTTGCGCTTTTATTCTCATCCCCCACCACCGCACATGTACGAAACGGGCAGATATCCGGGTCCAGCCGGAACCCAGTTTGTTCTCTCGGCAAACTTCACATTCACTGCCTGGGTTGGGCCGCCCGGTAGCTTGGAGCTACTAGCTTTCCACGCCTGTGTCAGAGTTAATATTATCGTGTGATGACGCCCCACTCACTTGCGCCCGGACACCGAGTCCCTCCTCTTTGCCCAGAGTATTGGGTCACTGCCACGACGAGCCGAGAGCCCAACTGGGAGCCACTCGCACTAAGATCCGGCGGCTCGGAGCCCCCATCCCGTCTCCTCACTGACTACACCGTTAGGCAAACGACGTTACTACCACCGAGAACCTAGGCAACCTGACGGTAGGTAATTTCCCGCCGGACTTTTATATGTGGATTCCAGAGCGATCCTAAGAAACTCCTTCTCTAATCCTGCTCAAAGGTCGGCATGCCAGGGGCCGAACTGGTGGGTTACCGGGTTGGACCGGCAACCAGGAGCTTGATCATGCCTACTCACTGCCTCCACCTTGAAGCTAACGGCGTGAGAGGTACCGTGAAACTAAAGGTCCGGCTGGTCGTCTACAACTGTCCACCAGAGACCGTGCCTACCTACGCAGACACGACATCCCCTGCCGGGAAAGGACGGGCGGACTGGCAGACTGGCAGACAGCCTTTTTGCTGTACATTAATATTTTTAATCAAGTACCCACAAAATAGGTATACTGGATACACGATGTGTTAAGAATTTTTTTTAAATTTAGCTACTTCATTTATCCACTTTATCGTTAACGGGAGCCGATAATGACTTTTTTCTGACGAAAATTCTGCGTTTCTTCGTGCAGCATTTCATACCTTTCTCTATACCATGCATATTACTCCGTATACGTACGTATACGAGAAACAAAGTCGAATTAATGTTGGCATATTCAATACTAATTTTTAATTAAAATAAAAATTATTTTTCATTTCTTTTTATTTAATTCCTGTTCTACGAGAATTTTTCCTTCTTTCTAATGCTATTTAACCGGAAAGAGAGGTAAAATTCTATGATTATTAGAATTATTAGTTCTCCAATACTAAGTCATATGGAGTGTTGACATTAATTTTCGAACTCACCAAAAGTGCAAACTATTAACAGTAATATTATTAATTGAATTTATTCCAATGAAATAAAAAGTGATTTACAGTCTTATTTTCCGGCTTTCATCATACCATTAACATATTGTTTGAAAAAATGGCAGCTTGTCCCACGAAGCGCGAGAAATCAGGATTTCCAATTTCCAAGAATTAAATGTTTAATTATATATAATTACACATTACGCTAATATAAAATTACGCTAAACGACCGATATTTAAAAAACATTGTGCTACATTTTTTAATGAACTGATTTTGTCAGAACAGATTTCATTTAACGAAAAAACTGTCATCAATATTGTTATTTTACAGTGTTAATTTTATTGTTGTCTGCAATTTGCGACAACACAGAGAGTTTGCTGAAAATTGAACCAGAACTACTTTCTTCACCGATCTTTGCTACATATGATGAAAAAATTAAAGGAAAAACTTGGAGCCGTCGTCGAGAGTTTCAGAAAATACAGAATTTTGAGCTCATTTTCACAGAAAACAATTGAGTTTTCCAGACACTTTACTAGACTTTTATGAAACACTTATTCTATCAAATGAAATAATGTGATCAAATCGCCGTTAGTGTAAATATTACCGTAGTGAGAAAGATATCACACAAAGTACATTTGTGTAATTTTGAAAAGAAATCAAAAAATACAACAAATGACGTTTACATCTTTCTCAGTGCATTTAGCACTATTCCTTCCAAAAGTCTGAGAAAAAAGTGGAGCCATTTGAGAGAAATTCATGTTTTTTATGTTTTAATATTGCCCATATTTCATTCATAATTGCACGAAAACTACTAAAAGTACCGAAAAAATGTTCATAACTCTAATAAAACAACTAATTATGGAGAAGAATTTCACTTGATAAAAAATCTCTATCTTCAATATTGTAATTGTAGGAAGACGCTGAAAATGTGAACTTTTGCAATTATCGAAAACTCAGAGAAAGAGAGCTGCACCATTCTCTTAAGCGTCCTTGAAGCTATTCAAGGCCAACATTTATTAAAAAATTTGAATCACTTTTTTTGAAAATTTTGAAAATATTAATGTAAAGTACTCCCAAAACAAAAATATCGGTTTCAAATTCAAGCAGCCGCCACATCAACCAGATCGTTTGGAGAATATCAATGTTGGTGAAAATTCTGCATATGGTTTAGCCGCTAGTGTTCTTCACACAGACGGATAGCGAGTCCAGTTCGAGCCGCCCAGGCGAACACTTCGTGTTGAGGCAGCTCTTATCTTCAGACGTGTCTACCGCTTAGAGGATAGTTCGTGCTTATCGCAGAGTGCGAAGATAAGACCTTGGGCAGCCGGTGCCGGGTCGAAGGTGCAAAGGTGTACCAATAAACCTTTGTTCAGATTTGTAGTGAAAGTGAAATATAATTACTAGTGGAGTGAACCACATGTTAAACGGCGATGTCCCCCTAGGGGGACATATCTCTAGGTCAGTGCAAATATTAAACAATGAAAATGCAGAAGAAATGTATATAGACCAAAACAGTGCTCTACTACGGAGGACGAATTCGCAAAAATTCACCAACAATACGAGCAACTACTACAACAACATGAAGTATCGCAAAATTAGCTTCAGGAGCAAATACAGCAAAACCAAATGCTACTTTACTAAATCCAACAACGCGAGCTTCAAGACCAGGGTAAGAGAATAAGCGAGCCAGCTGTTCACACCCGTGCGCGAAACAGTGAAGATACTTTGCTCTCGGACAGCGAAAACAAAAAACGAAAGCTTTCCTATACAAAACCACAAAGACAAGTGAGACCAACAGCAACTCAGTGGAATATAATACACCTACTCACTCAAGGTTCACTCCGCTCGGTGAAGAAGAAGATGAAGTAATAGAAACGTCAGTAGGTACAAAAGAGAAGAATATTAAAATTCCCAATATTCGTTCATATGGCTAGCAAAGAGTATTTAACCCTCCTACAGCACTTAAATTCAGATACAATAAATGATTTTCTAACTAAACCAAATGGCGAGGTCACTAAAGTGAACTTCAGTTAAATCAATGACTTTAGAAAATTTAGAAAATACTGTGAAGAAAAGAACATCGAATTTCACACGTATCGAGATCCAAGTAGTAAAGTGTTATCTGTTGTAATAAAAGACTTCCCGACATGTTACACCGAACAAGATGTTATACAAGAACTGAAAAGACTGGAATATTGTGTAACTAAAGTGTGCAGACTTTACGATAAAGCCAGAAAACCTATGCAAATAGTAGCAGTAGATCTTGTTGACAATCCCAAATCCAAAAATATATTTAACGAGGTCATACTGATGTATAGTGTAATACAAGTGAAACTAAGAAACAGACCTAGCCAGCCCATTCAATGTAAGCGCTGACAGCGATTTGGTCATACTCAGACAATTTGCCGCAATATTCCTAGGTGCGTGAAGTGTCTCGAAAACCATTACTACTCTCAGTGTAATAAACATCAAAATACCGCCCCTAAATGTGTTAATAGCGAAGGTGATCATACCACCAATTACAGAAGATGCCCAGAATTTAACAAGCTTTCCAAACCCTATCAAGGACATTCCCGAGGATCTTTAACAGGCATTCAAAATAATCGATTCATTAATGTTTCCACACATAGACCACCACTATCTTCCCCTTCTCCAGTAACATCTACATTTATCAGACAACCTCCTCCCCCACCTCCTCCCCTTCAGTCAACTGACTTTCCACCACTGCGCCCCCATTATATATCCGCATGGAACAATATTCAACCTAATAACATTCCTGATGTAAATAATTTAATTTCGAATATAGTATCCCAAATAATCTCTCAACTAATGCCTCAAATCCAAAATATGATTCTAAATGTTCTTCCTAATTACTACAATGGATCCAAATGAATTAAATGCTCTTAGCCTTCTTAACTTCAATGCAAATGGAATAGAGAGACAAGAAAATTCCTTCCGGCATTTCATTAATGAGTATAAAGTAATAAGAGCATGTTTAACAGAAACTCACCTCATACCAGGCGAACATTTTTCAATACCCAAATTCAAAATTTACCGTAATTATCGAATTTCAACAAATGCTTCAGGCGGAGTAGCAATCATAGTTCGAAAAGATATTAGCATTGTCAAGCTCCTGTTCCGCACTCAGTAGACTTAGAAGCAATAGCAATTAACATGAGTTACAATAAATCGGAAGTAGTTATCATTGCAGCATATAAACCACCTAACAAAAACTTTCCAAAAGAATACAGCAAAATCTTTTCTCAATATCCCCAATTTATACAGATGGGTGACTTAAATACGAAAAACAGAGCCTGGGCTGTAATGTGACTACACATCAAGGTGCCAAATTGCTTAATCTCATTAATGCAAGCGGTCACAACATTAGTATTCATATGGAACCCACCCCTATAGAACCCACCCTCTACCCAACAGATCCAAACGAGAGAGCAGGCATTCTATATATAATCATTACAAAAGGTATAACCTCACCGATCTATCAGAAAGTAGTACCAGATTTAGATTCTGACTATTCTCCTATTCTCATATCGTTGGGTACACCGACACACTCTTTAGAGAAAATACCGATAGAAATCAGTGGTAAAATTAACTAAAATCATTTTCGGGACTTAATAACTAGCAGATTAACGTACCCATGTAACATGATCTCAACTGAATAATAATAATAATAATAATATTAATATTAATAATAATAATATTAATATTAATAATAATAATAATATTAATATTAATAATAATAATATTAATATTAATAATAATAATAATAATATTAATAATAATAATAATATTTATTGAGTCACATATACAATTACAATCGTGTATGACGAGTCAATATGATGTCTTGGGTGGAGAGAGCGAAGTTACATTACTGTTCAGGAGCAAACAAGGGGCTATCTAAGCATTTGCTCAAGGGACCAGGGAAACTGAACAAAACCTGAACGAGATGGGGTCATTGGCCTAGACATTATACTACAATACTTGTTACAGATAGATTAGGATATTATACAGTAGATAATTATTTTTACTAGCAGATAATTTAACATTTCAAGATGTTATTTTAATGCTACTACTTATAATAATAATAAACAATAATAACATTAAAAAATAATAATAATAATAATAATAATAATAAATATGTGCCTCAGAAGTGTGTGTGTGTGTATGCCTCAGTGAGCACACACTCTACTGGGATCGCTCCATTATCACTGACAGACATGTCGGCAGCAATAGACCCGATATAACGTACATTGATAGAAACCATCAGCAGGTTTTCCTTATCGATATATCAATACCTAATACCCACAACATATCGGGAAAATATCAAGAGAAGATTCAGAAGTATACCGATCTCGCCCATGCAGTCGCAACTCAGTGGAACTGCAGTAAAGTGACAACTGTGCCTATAATAATATCAGCTACAGGAGTGATCCCGAAAATGACACTTCGGGCACTGGAGTGTCTTCACTTGGATGCCAGGAATGTATATAATATGCAAAAGTCAGTAATTTTGAATACATGCCGTATTGTCAGAAGCCATCTGAACCTTCAGTAAAGCAACCACACACCTTGTCATCATTCCTGTGTGTGGTTGACATACCGACCCGTAGATACTGTGAATAATGTAAGATGATAATAATATTAATAATAATAATAATAATAATAATAATAATAATAATAATAATAATAATAATAATAATAATAATAATAATAATAATAATAATTACATTAATAATAGAACAATACATATCAATTGTTAGCAACTACATAAAATTTAACAATATTAGTACATTTTATATTTAAAACTTGAAATGGTGAGGAGGCAAGTTTTGACCAGTTTTTTTCTTTTTTCTTCTTTCAATTTGTACATATAGTCCAGAGAGAAACAGAATTATTTTTTCTTAGGCATTCTCCTTCTACTTCACAGGATGCGATATGCCAGTTCTTTTTTTTCTTTGCTTCGGTTCGAAACAGATAACATGACACAGAAAGTCTAATGGGATAAGAAGTTTTTATTTATTTATATTTTTGAAGGGAAATGTAATTTGAATGTTCCTTTACACTATACCATTAGAGCATGTTAAGCAGGAAAGCTTTCAATTTACTTTTAAATGTATGAATTGTGTTCATGTCTTTAATATCATTGCCTAGTTTGTTGTAAAGTGTAATGTCCTCTATTAGGGTACTTTTTTGATGAAGTGTAGTTTCAGAGTGGGAAACATGTAGGTTATTCTTTTGACGGGTGTTGTAGTTGTGTACATCAGAATTTAAAGTAAAAGTGTCTTTGTTTTCCATGAGAATTTTATTTGTGAAGATCACTATTTCAAATATATACATGCATGATAGAGGAAGAAACCTTAGCTTATTAAACAAGGGTTTGCAAGACTCCAGCTTATGAGTACTGGTCATTGTTCGCAATATTCTTTTTTGGATAATAAATGTGCGAGTGCTTTCAGGGGCATTTCCCCAGAATATTATTCCATATTTTAGGTGTGAGTGCACATTTGCAAAATACATTGTTCAGAGTGTCTCAATGTTGGAGCTTGACCTGAGAGTGTATAGGGCATAGCAAGATTTGCTGAGCTTCTTGTTAAGATTTGAGATGTGAGCATTCCATTTTAAGTTTTCTTGAATTGTTAGTCCGAGGTAGGTAGTTTCATGAGATATCGTTACAAGGTTATTGTTTATGAGCAAATGCTGTGAGAGTTTTTATTTAGATCGGGGATTCATGAAATTTATAGAGACTCTTGCTGGTGTTTATGATGAGTTTGTTGTCTTGAAACCATTTAACTAGTGCTTGCAAAGTTTTGTGACTTTTTTTTTCTAATGATGGTTGTGTTTTTGCTTTGATGATTATGTTTGTGTCATCTGCATACAAAATTATTTTGTTGTTCCTTAAAGCCAAAGGCATGTCATTTATGTGTATAAGGAATAGTATTGGCCCAAGGATAGACCCTTGCGGGACTCCACAATTTATTACTTGAGGGCAGGAGTAGTATGAGGAGATTTTGTTTTCTTTCGTGTGTTGGAGGGCAACTATTTGGCTACGGTTTGATGAATATGATTTGATCCATTGGTCTGCAATGCCTCGAATCCCTAGAAATTCTAGTTTTCTTAAAAGTATTTGATGGTCAATGATGTCAAAGGCTTTTGAAAAATCTAAGAAAAGGCCAATGGGAATTTCCTTCTCATTTAGTGCAACAAGTATGTCATTTAAAAAGGAGAAGATGGCTGGGTCTGTGGATCTATTACTCCTGAAGCCATGTTCATTTGGAAGGAAATTATTTGCATTGAGAAACTGTTTGAGACTATCATTGAAAAGTCTTTTCAGAATGTTTGAAAATCCTGATAACAGGGAGATAGGTCTGTAGTTCATTGGATCATAACTATAGCCCTTTTTAAACAATGGTTTAATTTTTGCTGTTTTGAATATATCTGGGAATATGCCTGATTTTAGAGAGTAATTGCAGATGTGAGAGAGAGGTTGCACTATACATGGAGCATTGTGTTTAATAAGAAATTCTGGAATGGTGTCCATGCCTGCAGAGAATTTATTCTCCATTTGCCCAAATTTTTAAAAATTTCAGAGGGGGGGGTTCATATAAAAAATTGGAATTTACAATTTGCGTTTGGTTGGTGTGTTTTATTCTTTAGAGAGTGTTGAGAGATTAACTTATTACTAATTTGTAAAAAGTGTTCATTGAATATATCAGCTATTTCTTGTGGGTCTTGGACAGTTTGGTTTTTGTGGCTGGATTTTTTTTTTGTTATTACTTGGTGCTGTAGTCTTTTTAATAATGTCCCACATAGCTTTTGTTTTATTACGTGCATTTGCAATGTATATATATCATTTGTGCAATATCATTTGTCATAATTCTTGCTTGTTTGATTACTTTTTTTTAGGATCGAATTATATGTTTTGTAATATGAAATAAAGTTTGAGTTACATTTGTTATTTGTTAGTATTTTATACATGTTGCGTTTTTTTTCACATGACACTTGATGCCTGTGGTAATCCATGATTTAGTTTTCTTATTTTGGATCTTTTTGAGTTTTTGAGGAAAAATGGCATTGAAATGTCTTAAGTAAATATATTTATGAATGAATTAAATTTATCATTTGTATCAGTTGCCTTATATTCTCCTTTCCAGTTTTCGAATCTGAGTAAGTTCTGAAGTTTTATAATGTTTCCTTGGAAACAGTTATGGATTTCTTTGTAAGTTGTCTGTCCCGCTGTTTTTGTTTCTGTTTGAAGTGTTAGAATCTGGGCAGTGTGGTCACTGAAACCTGTATTAAATGTAGCAACAGAAAAACAATGGTTATTTGCATCTATTATTATTATTATTATTATTATTATTATTATTATTATTATTTGATCTATAGCAGTGCTACTATTTTTGAATGTTCGTGTTGGTGTATTTATGGTTGTTTGTAAATTGTATGATTTTAGTAGGTCTTTAAATAGATTTTCTTTACTGGATTGTGTGAGACAATTTATATTGAAGTCACCGCAAAGAATTATTTTATACTGTCTGCGTTTTTGAAGTTTTGTTAGAATAACTTCCAGAGTTTTTAAAAAGATTTTCAAATTCCCAGCTGGGCTGCGGTACAACAGCCGGGCGACAAGATGAGTGTGATTGGTGTAGGGTACAAAACTTATTGTATCTGTAATAAAAATGCATGTCCCACCATATGCATGATGTGTGTGTTGTTAATATTATTATTTTATTTAATAGGTAATTATTACAAACAAATTAGCTTACTTGATCCTATGTGGCTAGGCCGAGGGCCTTTAAGCCATTACAATACCTACATCCTTTCCGTTCAAATCTTTCGAATTCTGGTATTCACCCCAAATGGTTTCTCCATCGCATCAAAGCCGCGGAAAAGAGACCATAAGGTATGGCTCAGGAAAAAACCCTGAAGGGGGAAAAACCTGCCGTCAGAAGCCGAGTACATACTAATCTATCCGACGTTTTTTTTTTTTCTTTATTCGGCCGACTAGGACCAAGCATGCAAGCATCCTGCATTTACCGTGGCTCAGTTTTTTATTTATTATCGCGGTGGCAGGTGCTTGCAACAACTTTTTGGGGGGGACCAGCATTTTTTAGCTGGATCCGATTTTTATCCCCCACGGTTGTTAGCCCTGGGGGTATGGAAGATGAAATGATGATGATAATTGGGGTGAAAGGACAACACATACAGACATACACAAACACAAATACGCCCATGCCCGAGGCGGGACTCGAACCCGCGATCTTCTGGTCCGAAACCACTCCGGCACTACTGCCTTAGCGATCTCGGCCATCTGATCGGCTTATCCGACGTTTATTTTAACTATTTATTTTCTGGCGCGGGCGTCCCGCCGTCTCCTTCCAGTGCTTGGCCTCCTCAGCACCTGAAATCAAACAGCGACACAGAAGATCGTCCGCACCAACGCCTCTGCCCTTATATTTTCGATCCCCCCTTACCTTCACCCCCTAATGTGCTTATCTACTATGCCAGTTTTATTTTATTTATTATATTGACCTGTTACTTACCAATTGACTACGACTTATGACTTATTTCTTAACTGTTTACTAACTTATCATAAAATTACTGATTAACTTACTCATTGTTAGCTTATTGACTTATTTATTTCTCTCCAGTCTAGGCTCCGCTCTAGCTAACCGATGCTGTTTTCCCACTCCCTAATTTCAGTTTCATGGTCCGAACCTTTCCTAAAAATGTTCCTAATTCTTTCATAAATTTAGACCTTTTATCACCTAAAATGTTTTGGGCAAGCGTTACGTTCCCGTTTGGGAAGTAATAATTTCCCATTCCCATCCATTTTCTTCTCCATGATTCGGTTGCACAGCAAATTAAGAGGATGTGGATCCAGTCTTCCCTATCACCGCAAAGCACACTGATGCCATTACCACTTGCGTTCTTTTGTCTACGCTGCATCCACCCCGCAACCCTGAACCAAGCGTATCCCCTTCTTGCGTCCTTTCCGAGAGTATGTACGTAACTTTCGCAACCCCATAACGGCATGGATTTGAGCTACTAGCGAACGCTTTTCAGCCGTTGCTGCCCAGATCTCTCGCCTTTTAATATCCGCAAGTCTATCGGAAATCAGCCGTTCTATCTCACGGGTTCCCCTATCTCCCACCATTTCCGGAGAGACGTCTCCCAACCCTGCGCGGTCAAGTAGCCGTTTAATTTTGTACGCCCAGTAGCGATGGTCGCTTCCCTGCCATTACACTCTAAAGCACCTATGTATAAGTGTGTCAGCCAGTTCATCTGCTAATTTAATCCAAAGTTTAATAGATTTCATTTTAAAATCTCTCCAAATTCCTATACTACCGACCTCTCTTAAGACTCCGGCATTTGCTGCGCATCTAGAAACTCCTAGAATTAATTTGAAATAATCTGTTTCAATACTTTCTAGTCGATCTATCCTATCCACTCCCCAGATTTCTGCCCCATAGTTCATAGCTGGGAGAACTAATGATTTGAACATCATATCGCACACTTTTACCAGCAATTTCTGAACCCTGCGCACTGCGCAAACGATTTCTTTGAGCGCAATTCTTCTTTTGCTGTGAGCCGTCAATATGTGATTATTCCATCCCCCATTCATGGAAAATTTTGCACCAAGATATGTAAATGTTTTGACGCGGTCAATTTCTTCCCTAGCGTAGTACCATTTCTCTTTGCTACCCCAGATAAACCCATTCTTGAAGACAACTACTTTCGTTTTTTGAATATTTACTTTTAGTCCCCATGTCTCACTATACCGTTCTAGAATATTTAAACTCTTCTGCATGCCCTCAGTCGTCTCCGAACATAAGACTAAATAATCAGCATATAGTAATCCGGGAATTTTCAGGCCATCAATTGCCGGAGCCGTTGTATCCGCTTCCTGTACCCACGTCAATAAATCATTTATAAATAAGATAAACAGCAGCCGTGAAAGAGGACACCCCTGTCTTACTCCTACTGTCGATTTTATTTTTTACGTTGTACTTCCGTCACCGCACTTGACGCAGAAATTTACTTCCCTATACATGCTCTGCAACACGTTTAAAACTTTACGTGAGACGCCAAGCTCATTTAGTTTTCGCCATAAAGCTCCCCTATCAATAGAGTCAAAAGCCTTTTCAAAATCCACAAAACTGCAATATAAGTGGCCCCGTTTACGCGCCAGCTCCTGTTTTACTAGGGTATCTAACACAAATATATTGTCGGTTGTCGCGAAGCCTATCCTAAAGCCTGCTTGCAATTCTGATATTTTACCGTACTTTTCCGCCCATTCACTCAGTCGCCCGTTGAGTATTTTACAGAGAAGTTTGCTCAGCGCTGGCAAAAGACTAATTCCGCGATATTTTTGTGGGCAATTCGCATCCCCTTTATTCTTAAAAATAGGTTGGAGGATAGCTGTACTCCACGTTTTTGGATACGAGCCGGAATCAGCAATTGCATTAAATAACTCCATCATACTCTCTGGGTCTATGTGCCACAATTCCGAAATAAATTTTGTCGGAATGCCGTCCGCGCCGCCTGCCTTCTTATATTCATTGTTAGAATAGCCCTATTTACTTCATTCCAGGTTAGAGGTTCGTCTAATTCAGGCACACTCTGGTCAGCGAAAATACCTTGCCCTATTTCAATAGTCCCTGCTGCGAACGTCAGTGAAAAATACTGCGCCCACGCGTCTGCTGAAATTGCATTACTTGAATTTATTTTATTACGCAAAGATCTGATAACGTCCCAAATTGATTTACTATAATCGTCTCTTAGAAATGCCTGTATTCTTGCTGCCTCACTATCCTGCCAAGAATCCTGCTCCTGCCAGTGCCTCTTTATCCTGCTGCCTCACTATCCTGACATTGTTGTTAAGGCTAAATGTCCCGACACTAGTACAATTTGCAGCCACCACGTGGCAGCACTAAAAAAAGTAAAATTTACTTTACCGATAACGTCTGAACCAATGGTTCGATTTTCGATCTGTAAACGACATTTGACGCCTTTTTAAAATAGAATTTACGCTACGATGACCTTTTTCCAAAAATCTAGCAAAAACGCGAATTTGAAATTAGTTCTACAACTTCCGAGAACAAATTAAAAAATGTGGGCTTATAGCGCAATGGCGACATGCTTCCTGAATCCAACGCCGTGACAATCATACATGTCGGACGAATAGGAGCGTCATAAAGAGAAATTTACGAAAACACCTCGCCGCCCTTCTTCCCCTTCTGTGCCGTTGCGTCATCCACCCGACTGTTGTGGGTCCTCTGTCGGCGCGGCGGCACGGCCAGGCCAGGCGGCGTGGGCCAGCCTCGGCGGAGCAGGAGGGACTTGCGGGATTCGCAAGCCAGACAGTCGATTTATGCGTTCGTCACTTTGCATCTCAATCTATTTTTCCACACATATTAAACTAGAGATGCTATACTACTATCTTTTTCACATAGTTCCGTCTTCCTTCGAATACCATCTTAAAATTGTTTGAGGCATTACTCAAAATATCGTGACTGATTTGGAACTGGTTTTAAAAAAATGAACTAATTGTGTAAATATCACCATTATTCCATCTTCTCACATCTTATTTCAGATATATTTTACTACTAAGTTCTTCTGTTAATATTCCACCTTGTTCTATTATGTTCCGTTGTCAAATACCGGAAAGAATGAGCATAGTATATGCACGAGCTCTTTTATCAACACGATTTTTGATCTCAAAACGACGTTTATCTGCTTTAAAGAGTTCATCTGGTGAATATCTAAATAATATAAAATATAATAACAAATACATTTATTATTTACTTGAATATATGTATACAAAATGTATGTATGTATATATGTATACTTGAATATATGTATACAAAATGTATGTACGTATATATGTGTACTTGAATATATGTATACAAAAATATACACTCCCCGAAAAATAATCGGCTGGATCCGCTCCTGCTGTGACACCTCTCCTAACACCGTAAGCGGAAGGCGATAACACAAAGACCCTCGTCTGTCATTGGAAGCGACCGCAGGTCCCGCACAAATCTGGCGTTTCCCACGGCACCGCTTCAGGGAAAGGCAAAGCGATGAGGAGACCGGAATTTTTATGACGCGAGCTGCAATTACTGGTAACATTGGGGAAAGTTTTATCTCGTAAACTAAAAGTAAATTATATTTTTGAATTTCTTGGTTCTTTTTATGCATGTAGCCGCAGTTATCTACAGTGTAATTTTTGTTTATTATCATTATTATAATTATTATTATTATTATTTCTATTAACATTTATTCAAAAGCACCGAAATCAAGCACCGAGATCGGAGTCGCTAGGACAGACAAGCAATACTTTCACAATCTCTGTTGTACAGACTAACAGGCAGATAAAAAGAGATAACACAAAGCTTTTGTAACTGACCAACGTAATTATAAAAGTTTGTACATTATGTTTGTGACATGAAAACAGTAAATTATGAAAAATGAGTGGTTGTCTCTGCGACTTCTTGAACGGAAGAGTGATGCAGTTCATTGACCATTTTCTACTTGAATTACAGTGCAGTACACTCCTCTATAAATAGAAATTTTTAGTACCTGAGATAGTACAATCTAAAAGCCACTTTCACACTTTGCGTTCTCAACAAATTACTTTTGACGTTGAAAACCTGAAAAGTGTTCCCACTACTGTAACGATTTTTGACGCCTCATCTTTCGCAAGGCGGCAATTTGACAATAATCTCTCTAGAATAGTGAGGGAAATTCAATTACATTGCACAAATAAATATGTTTCCAAAAGTTTACGAAACCACATATTTAAATATTACTGTCACTTGTTGTACATACGAGGTTGAACTAAAGAATTCGCGGAAGACCTACAGTGTAAGTATTCAGCATATTGACGTGTTTTGTAATTTTCCGCCTACGTGAGCAGTCGAGGAAATAGTATATCTGCTTTGACAACATTGTGTGAGGTTCAATATCACTTCATCTAATATAGAATGTTTCTTGTTCTGAGAAGACATGAACTCAATGAGTGACATGTTGATTGCTTCTTGTTCGTAACACAAGTGTATAGCGTATTAATTTTAATTTGGTTTGTGACTTTTGGTGGAACGGTATGGCTTCTGTTCGTAGAAAAGACCAAACAATACACAGTTAAGCTATGGAAAATATACGTCTTGTTATTAAGAAATGTGACAAAGAAACGAATTCGGCCGTTCTTCAACACACGCTGCATTACAGCAATTTTCGGGTAGTAAAGTATACTGAAGTATCTGTTCAAACTGTGACATCAATTAAAAAAGAATGATTTGAAGCCGGGGGGACAGCCTTGAGTACTCCCGGTAAGAAAAGGCCATATTGTGAAGATAAAAGGTTCCACATTGATGACATCCACTTATTGCTTATTTGTTTTCCTTATTCTCGTATGATGTTTTAATTCCTGCCTATGGTTACTTGGCCTAATATATTTGGGACAGCTAGTAGTTGCAAATTAGGCGGGGGGGGAGGCAGCCAAGAACTTCCTCAGTCTCGCAATCGAGTCAGCTCCCAACTGAAAGAATGAGGTTGCTTGGGGATGAACAGACACAGTAGACACGTGGACGTGGAGCAGGAAATGCAAAGCGGAGAAGGGCACCGAGTAAGCGAGGCGATCAGTGAACTTGGTGTAAGCATTCTCCACGTTGTCTATATGCGAACCACTGTCCCAGTGCCATATGGAACTTGGAAATCCCGGACCCCCTCCCCCACGGCCACTTTACGCGAGTCAAGGCTCGTTCGTGCCGTATCCCTGTCCTAGTCCTTTGCGGCAGATGACGATGGAAGACCAACCGCCCGATGCATTCGGAGCAACAACCTCCTCAATAGTTTTCACAATCGACAGACTGAATTAGACCCTCAGAGAAAATTCAAGATTTTCTCCGTGAAATATAAAGAAGTTTCACAAATTCTTGGAAACACACACATCGAAGTGAAGATTCGATGTATTATATAGTACGATATAAGCAATACTATAGTGAACATACTTTGGTTTTTACTCCAAACGCGTGCCTATTATTATTATTATTATTATTATTATTATCATTATTATTATTATCATATTATGTATAATGGAGTCCTTATATTTCTTCCTTTTCAAACATTGTATTGCTCTGCAAAGAAAGCAAATGAGCAGACGAAAGTCAGAAAACTCTACGGGGATTCCAGCCCAGACCAAGGCAAGATAAAGAAAAGTTTATTCAAGAAAAAAAGCGAAGAAGTGGAAGAACATAACAACAAATGAAAATCTTAATAAATTTTCCAGGTCATCCGAAATATGACAACGGAGCGTAAACCAACAATGTCGAATGTTAAGAACGAGAACGAAAAAATAAATACAACAGAAGATGAGATCACGAAAAGATGGGAAGATTACACGAAGAAGTTATATGATAAGGACTTACAAATAGAGTAGTGGATAAATATAGATGATTACGAATAAGAACCTAAGATCGAAGAAATGAATTGGGCGACGAAACAACTGAAAAATGGTAAGTCCCCGGCTGTAGATAATATTCCAATCGAACTATTCAAAGATACAGGGGAAGAAATCTTGGCGAAACTAACACAATTATGCAATGTGATCGGGAAAAGAAAAGAGTGACCAACAGATTTGCAACGCACTACAATTACTCCATTATCAAAGAAAGGGGACAGCCGAGATTGTGCAAATAAAAACACAATTGCATGAATACCGTGTGATTCAGTTAATCTGCAAAAGTCATCCCTCAGAAGAAAAAAAACAAAACAAAGATTTTAAAACTGTTGTTGATG
Source organism: Gryllus longicercus (assembly GCA_038098605.1). Classification (NCBI taxonomy): domain Eukaryota; kingdom Metazoa; phylum Arthropoda; class Insecta; order Orthoptera; family Gryllidae; genus Gryllus; species Gryllus longicercus. The sequence goes on along the minus strand of JAZDUA010000054.1, from coordinate 4,436,447 downwards.
TAAGCATATACTTTCTTAAGATTTTCAAAAACAATTCACATTGAAAGAAACCTCATTTTCTATCTCCTCTGAAAAGTTGTACAGATTACATTATGTCGCGTAAGCGTTAGCGTAAAGCATATCCTAAGATCATACTCACAAAAAAAGATTTCCTTCGTTTTTAAACTCGTTTGAATGTTCCATATTATGTATATCATTGTGGTCGGTATGTCACGAAAAAGTCACGTTAACTGGTTTTAAATACTGCAATTTCTACAGATAACTTTTTTCTAGAAAATCCACTTTTTATAAAACAAAGAAAATGTAAGGGAAAACACGCTCCAAATGCAAGCAAACATCTAGGAGTTATCCAATTGCATCATTACCCTTTATTCATTTACGTAGTCTGTATGAAACGACTCACCAGGAATTATTTATTCCTTTCAAAATTATACAAATATAATATATTTAGTTTATATCAAAATAACTTACCAAGTAAACTGGGATAAGACATGATTCATACTATCTTATTTCGATGCGTGGGAGTCAGGATGCAGCTCGCCAGCCCGCTATTTTACCACCTTTCTTAAATTTGAAGTCATAGGCTTCCGCGGCAGTCATGTGCATGATCTTCTGCTGTCCGGGTGACGCCGCGTCGAAGATTGTGTTGCCGACGTTTCGACCATCTTGTCGTGGTCTTCCTCAGCGCTGGTATGAGGCCCTGAGGAAGACCAGAACAAGATTGTCGAAACGACGGCAACACAGCCTTCGACGCGACGTCACCCGGACAGCCAAAAGCATGCATTTCTTAAAATTTGTCCGAAAGTACGAAAACATTTTTAAAATTAGCTTCGGCTATTTTACTTCGGAAAAGAGATTCACCAGATGAACTCTTTAAAGCAAATAAACGTCATTTTGAGATCAAAAGTCGAGTGGATAAAAGAGCTCGTGCATTTACTCCGCTAATTTTTTCCGGTATTTGACAACGGAAGATCTTAGAACAAGGTGGAGTGATAACAAATGACCTTAGAAGTGAAATGTATCTAAAATAAGATGTGGGGAGATGGAATAATGGTGATATATACACAATTAGTTCATTTTTTTAAAAACCAGTTCCAAATCAGACACGATATTTTGAGTAATGCCTCAAACAATTTTACGATGGTATTCGAAGGAAGACGGAACTATGTGAAAAATATAGTAGTATAGCATCTCCAGTTTGATATATGTGGAAAAATAGATTGAGATGCAAAGTGACGAACGCATAAACCGACTGTCTGGCTTGCGAATCCCGCAAGTCCCTCCTGCTCCGCCGAGGCTGGCCCACGCCGCCTGGCCTGGCCGTGTCGCCGCGCCGACAGAGGGCCCACAACAGTCGGATGGATGACGCAACGGCGCAGAAGGGGAAGGGGGAGGGAGGTGTTTTCGTAAATTGCTCTTTACGACGCTCTTATTCGTCCGATTTGTATGATTGTCACGGCGTTGGATTCAGGAAGCATGTCGCCATTGCGCTATAAGCTCACATTTTTTAATTTTTTTCTCGGAAGTTGTAGAACTAATTTCAAATTCGCGTTTTTGCTAGATTTTTGGAAAAAGGTCATCGTAGCGTAAATTTTATTTTAAAAAGGCGTCAAGTGCCGTTTACAGATCGAAAATCGGACCATTGGTTCAGACGTTATCAGTAAAGTAAATGCCCCTGTGATTGTGCTGCAATCTATTGAATTTTCCTACAAGTATTTTTCGGTGCATTTAGCCGTAATATTGCGACATGAGCTGCTGGCTAGAGAGAAACCTGGTATATATGTGTTATCTAAGTGTTCTTTAGTTAGCCAGGGTTTTGTGAAGCACAATACAGAAATGTGGTTGAGTTTCTTCTCAAGTAATATGTCTATATCAGTAAGTTTATTTTTCAGTGACTGTACATTTTAGTGAAGAATGTGAAAATAGTTCTTATATTTGTGTATTGACTACTTTCCTGCCGATGTTTAATGCCTGACGATATACATATTGAATTAAACAAACTGACTAACTGCATACAACAGTCGTTAAAATATGCGCATATACCTTTCTATCAGATAATCAGAAAGTCAAAGCGACACTACCTAGAGAATTTCATGACCTAATTAAAAAGAAAAGAAAAATACGACATATTTGGCAATCCAATAGAAATACAAACAATAAACGTGAACTAAATCATATTTCATAAGTTGTAAAACAAAATGTAGACGAAGTCCGATTTTCAAACTTTCATAGATTTTTAAGCCAACTTAACCCAAATACCAGGTCACTATGGAAAACAATTAAAAGTATGACAAACGAACGCCGCCTTTGAAGAATATCGGTAAGATAGTATACTCAGACGCCGAAAAGACGAACGCCATAGCAGAATATCTAGAATATGTCTTCATCCCAAATCCCATAGAATATCCCACTTTCAATTCAGAAGTATAAGAATACATGACACTACCTATGTACACTGTCCCAACAAAGATAAAATGCATTTCTCGTTCAGAAGTGGCGAATATCATTAAGCTTCCAAAGACTAGAAAAACACCCGGGTACGACAACGTTACGAACAAAGCATTAAAAGAACTTCCTGGACAAGCAATAGCAATAATAACAGCGATATTTAATGCATCGTTAAGAATAGGATAATATCCGATATCATGGAAACAGGCTGTTATACTTCCATTCTGCAAACCAGGCAAAAACCCAAAAACTCCAAGCTACTACAGACCTATTAGCAACTACAGACCCTGATATAGCAAACATTTTCGAAAAAGTTGTTTGAAATAGACTGCAAACATAGTTGACAAAAAATAGTGCAATTCCCAACACACAATTTGGTTTTAGACCGAAACATGCAACTGTCCATCAACTACTGCGACTTGTCGAGCACGTAGTAAGTAAACGGTTTTAACAATAAAAGCACACAGTAGCTCTCTTTTTAGGTGTCTCACAGGCTTTCGACTGAATTTGGCACCAAGGATTATTGTACTACAAGGAATTGGAACACCTGATTATCTGCAGAAACTAATTCGAAGCTTTGTCTCAGACAGATATTTTCAAGTGAGGCTAAATAATGCTATGGTGCTCGTATGTCACCGCTTTACCCAGTTCTCTCAGGTGTCCAACAAGGGTCGATTCTTTCCCCAACACTTTTCTCTATATTTACAGCAGACTATCCAACTCCATATAAAGCAAGTATAGCTCTTTATGCGGACGACACCGCTGCTTTCACTTCACATACAGATATAAACTTAGCCTACGATTACATACAATCCTACATTTAAAGTTATACGAACTGGACCAAAAAAAGGAGAATTTAAATTAACCCCTTAAAATCACAATCTAAAATATTCACTCTCAGACGCGCCCCCTACACCCCTGCGAATCAATAACACCGATGTCCCCTGGCTTTCTCATTCTTCGCCAGCTAAATACCTAGGTGTCCTACTGGACAAACGACTAACGTGGAAACCGCACGTTCAATCAACAGCCCATAAGTCACGTGCCAAAGTTCTAAAGCTATACCCGTTTATCAACAGAAATTCCACCCTTGGTATAGAAACTGGGATAATCATCTATAAAATGATAATAAGACCCACAATGATATAGGAATGTCCAATATGGCGAAACATAGCACCAACCAATTTATCAGTTTTAAAGACAATCCAAAATAAATATCTAAGACAAACCTAAAACCCCCCTTGTTCATTTCAAATTCACAAATCCACCGAGAGGTTCAAATACCTCTCCTCTCAGAATTCATCTCACCAACCTCTGAAAAATATTATTCTCTCCTCCCAGCATACCCCAACAGTCCAATATTCAATCTCGGCCAAAACGCACATTATCCATCACGCATTAGATCCGGATTCCCCAAATATCTCTTTCGCCCACCCTAATTCATAAAATTATTTGCCCCCTCTTCCCACAAGCACTCTCCCTCCTCCTCTAAACCACAAATGCAAACTTCTCTTAGTGAATAAATCCAAAAAATATAGTGAAGGGTTATTCCGAGACTCACATTTGCCTGAGGATGGCCAAGTAAAGTCATTGTATGTAACAATGTACCCGTCAAAACCCCTGAAAGACAAAAGTCGAACGGGAAGAAAATAAATTTAAATAAAAGAAAACGGATAGCCGTATTGCCGTCAATCGATTTTTCAAGGACCCACAGAACACGGACTCTCACTACAAGAGTGTTAGAAGAAGTAATTTACTTTATTAATGTATGAGTGGAAAAACGTTATTAGTTTAGAAAGTTCATTCTGAGATAATTCAAGTTTGATTAGATATGACAAAAATCTGTTGAGATGTAACCAATTTTCTTATTTCAGAAATGTACCAAGAATTACGAATATGTTTAGAGGAATATTTTCGATAAAAATGAATTAACATGGTGTCATAATTTCAACAAAAACTGTGAACTTGTACTGTCTGTCATTTCAACGAAGATTTACCAACCACATTTCTTGCAAAATAACAATGTGACACAAATATATCTCATTTTATTGTTGTAAGGGTGTACGTCAGTAATATATCTTGGGGTCACTCCGTTCAATTCACTCCGTGTAAACACTGTATCTGATAAGTAGTATACAATTTTCGTTGGAAAGAATTCTGTGTGTTCTTTAATCTTAACAAAATGTTCGTACTTGATAGCATGAGGTATGTTATTTTGCTTTCCTCTTATATCTTTCGGAAACCGTGATGACAAAAGAATTCTTGCCATTCAGTATATCTGAATATGTGATATTCCTTTTAAGCTCCTCGTCTCCTTAACTTCGTCTCCCGGACAGCTTGCAGCTATTGACACCGTTCGTGGAAACCTACGCTCATATGAGAGGACGGTGACAGTACTATAGTACAGTTTTTCCACTCATCCATAGGGACGAGATTTATATAGATCATATATGGAAACCACATTTTCGTTTCCAGATTTCTACCAGATAATTGTAAATAAGAGTGAAAATTTAAAACCACTAATAAGGATATAAGAATACGAAAAATTCTCCATTTCAAGAAAGTGATTATGAACTTTTCTCGGACGCGCCTCCCACGTGTGACAACGCGCCTGAGAGTGAGGCGCGCTGCCGCTCCGAGATCGGGCTGAGGTCAGCGTCGCATCCGTTGCCGGCGACAGGTGGCCCACGCGGCACGTCCGGCGTATCAAACTCACATTCAATGTCCGCAACAACCGATGACTGAGCATTAGTGGATGTTGGGCGACTGCTTTTGAGCGGTGACGGGGCCCGATGCTACTGACTGTTGCGACCTGAGCAGAGAATTTCTGAAGAAAATTAATATTTATTTAATTTATTAATTAATTATAATTTAATTTGGTGTATATTAATAACCGATCTTGAAAAATAATGCATACTTTCTCATTTATTGCTTCATATTTCTTTGGAACTTGACCCTTGTGAACGTAAACTCTGTATAAGAAATAGTTTAATTAGGTAACATTCGGAACGAGACATTTATTATCAATTTTATCAATATATACAAAAAAGAAAATAGTCGTCTTACCTTGTTTACTTGAAATCAAAATCCAACAGCCGATTTTCAGATGAAAAAATGTCTCCATCACTAATTCATTGAAGTTACTGGTTTCCCGGATAAATTGCTTCTCTATTAGTATTTGACAGGATTCTGAGGGCACACGATCGCTCGGTTGTTATCATATTTCTATGAAATGTTTTATCCACTTCATTGTTGAAAGTGATTGTTCAGCTTCTGGAGAAATCACTGGAGTAGTGAAAAGAATTTGAAGAACTTTGCTAACTTCTGGAAAAATTTCTTCCGACGTTTCATTTTGCAGCATTACTTGAAATAATGGTATTACCGCTCATGTTGGATTTCTAAATTAGCTTCTCTTGTATATTCCTTGCTCCAGTGTTCTGTACTGAATATGTCGTTGATTTTTTAAAGCACCGTCAATGGTACTAACAAAATTCACTAACCCTCAAAATATCCGAGGATTTTCCGATTGTTCACTTTCGCAGCACCCTCATAAAGCAAGCTGAGCTTCAGTACCACAAAATTTGACACAGCTAAAAAGTGTTCTTACGTACTTTCGCATATATGTCTGTTCTTACGCACTTTATCGTTGTGGTTTAACAGTGAGAAGATAATTGTCGCTAAGCCATAATATTCGAGTAAAATAAGTTCAACACTACTATTTTTACTCAAACATTAAACGATTCAATTTTATTCAAAACTTTAAGTTCAAAGTAAAATGTTTTCTGATGGACAACAGTTTCTATGCATTTAGAAAATCTACCAAGCATCCAAAAAGAAAGTAATATTAATTTGAACAATGACATTTAATGTATTATTTACTATTTGGATTGTATAATTCTGAAGAACCTGTAACAAGTATCGTGAGCGCAATTGTCGCTCCTTGTATGTATATAGAATTGTCACCATTCCCATCACCTTGTTGTACAGAAATACGCTCGGAGAATATATTTCGCAGTCGTAAAGAAATACAAATTGTGACCATGTTACTGAGTAACTATGCATTTTAATAATTAAATTTGTTCAAAGAATTCGTAGCTCCGATCGTAAATACAATTATTAAAATGCATTTTCACTCAGTAACATGGTCACAATTTGGATATCTTTACGACTGAAGAACAAGTTCTCCGAGAGTAATTGCGTCCAACAAGGTGACGGGAATGATAATTATATATAATTATATATATAATTATACATTTCTGTACAACATACAAGGAGCGACAATTGTGCTCACGCTCACGCAAGCTATTCAAAGGATTGGTTGTTCCAGTAGCTTGATTGGTGCATCTGGGCGTAAACCAGAAGGTCCGGGTTCGAATCCCGGTCGGGGCAACTATTTATTCGAACAAATTGAATGCATATTAAATTTCATAATCTTTCTGTGCAACGATTTTTTTTGTCCCCGTCAACAGGCTGTAAAATTGAATGCTGAAATTAGATAGTACAAAGTTTAGAACCATTCAATATTAAAATGAAGAAATTATGACAGCTAAGAACTTACCAGACACCTGAGAGATCACAATTTTAAGTGAGCACCATCACGCGTCTGGCAAGCACTAACCTTCATAATTATTTTTCAAAGCAGCAGAAGCTTCAAGATAAGATGATAAGAGGGAACACTGTTCTCCATCTCCTTCTTGAGATTCATATTGATGTTTAGACATCATATTAAAATGAGTGACACACGTGTTTAGAAACAGAAGATAAAACTTGTAATTGAACTTAAAACAAGAGAGAACAAGTAGAAATCTTTTACAAATCAAATTTGAAGTTCAACACACAATGATAAATAAACTTGATGAAATGAACACGCAAGAGGACCCACAGGTTTACATATTTCATATTTCCACTTTTTTGTCTCTCTTTTAATCAATTATATAGTTTGTGAAGGTTAATGGGGTCCATATTTATAGACAGACAAATTGGTATAACCTTAATTTATTTCATAATCTTTCTGTTTCTTGTGAGCTGTATTCAAACCTCTGCAAATTTGAAACGAATATTTTAATTTTTGGATGTACTTCACATAAAATACCTACTATATTTTCAAAATTTTCTGAAAATTAATTCTAAATTTTTTCTTTAATTTTTTGGTCGAACGGAGCATATAAATAAGTGGTGCTGCAAAACGACACTGACTTTCTCATACTAGTCCCCTTATCTCTTCAGCCTGCTGTATCTATTCGGTTTCCCCCACCCTCGTCTTCGCTGCAATCGATTGGCGACTGAAACATACATTACTTAAAGATACATTATAGTATAATGGAAATATGATTTTAAGAATATTATAGAAGACTAAGTTCTGAGCATATATTCTAATTTTCATGTAAATGTTTTGAGAAAATAATCGTTTAAGGCTAAATGTCCCGACACTAGTACAATTTGTGGCCACCACGTGGCAGCAACAAAATAAGTAAAATTTACTATACCGATAACGTCTGAACCAATGGTCCGATTTTCGATCTGTAAACGGCATTTGACGCCTTTTTAAAACAATATTTCCGCTACGAAGCCCTTTTTCCAAAAATATAGCAAAAACTCGAATTTGAAATTAGTTCTCAAACTTCCGAGAAAAAATTAAAAAATGTGGGCTTATAGCGCAATGGCGACATGCTTCCTAAATCCAACGCCGTGACAATCATGCAAATCGGACGAATAGGAGCGTCGTAAAGAGAAATTCACGAAAACACCTCGCCCCCTTCTTCCCCTTCTGCGCCGTTGCGTCACCCTCCCGATTGTTGTGGGTCCTCTGTCGGCGCGGGGGCACGGCCAGGCCAGGCGGCGTGCGGCCAGCCCCGGCCGAGGAGGTGAGACTTGCGGGATACGCAAGCCAGACAGTCCGTTTATGCTTTCGTCACTTTGCATCTCAATCTATTTTTCCACAGATACCAAACTACAGATGCTATACTACTATTACAAACCGAGGTAAACAGTCTGTAATAGTAGTACATAACTATCTCTTTCACGTATTTCCGTCCTGCGGATACGATCTTAAAATTGTTTGAGGCATTACTCAAAATATCGATTCCGATTTGGATTTTTTTTCTTAAAGAACTAATTCTGTAAATATCACCATTATTCCATCTCCTCACATCTTATTTTAGATATATTTTACATCTAAGGTCTTCTGTTATCATTCCACCTTGCATCTTCCGTTGTCAAATACCAGAAAGAATGAGCGGGGTAAACGCACGAACTGTTTTATCCTACAACTCGATTTTTGATCTCAAAACAACGTTTATCTGCTGTAAAGGGTTCATCTGGTGAATCTCTAAATAATACACAATATAATAACAAATATATTTATTATTTACAAAAATATACCTCCCGAAAAATAATCGGCAGGATCCGCTCCTGCTGTGACATCTCTTTTAACTCCGTAAGCGGAAGGCAATAAAACAGACCCTCGTATGTTATCGGAAGCGACCGCAGATCCTGCACAGATCTGGCGTCTCCCACAGCAACGCTTCAGGAGAGAGGCGAAACGATGAGAGGGAGACTTGAATTTTCATGACGCGAGCTACAATTACTAGTAACATTGGGGAAAGTTTTATCTCGTAAACTAAAAGTTAATTATAGTTTTGAATTTCTTGGTACTTTTTATGCTTGTAGCCGCAGTTATCTACAGTGTAATTAGTATAATAATTATTATTATTTTTTCTTTTTACATTTATTCTAAAGTATCGAAATCAAGGGTAGATCTGTGATATCGAAGTCGCTAGGACAGACAAGCAATACTTTCACAATATGTTGAACAGACTAACAGGCAGATACAAGAGAGAGAACACAAAGCTTTTGTGACTGACCAACGAAATTCTAAAAGTTTGTACATCTTATGTTTGTAACATGAAAAAAGTAAATTATGAAAAATGAGTGGTTGTCTCTGCGACTTATTGCACTGACGAGTTCTGCAGTTTTCGAATTATGTTTTTGATGGATCTCTCACCGTCTCTTGTTTTCTATTTTCGAAGTCATGAGATTAGAAGGCAGCAATCTCCTTTTCGTCTTTCGAGATGACAGCAGAGATTTTTTTGTTGGTGGTGTTGTAAGCGATTCTGATGCAAAAGCAACGTTGGAGTTCTGATTTTCGCAGTGATTATTGGAGGATCTAAAATATTATTGAAAGAAATGTTTACAAACACTCAATTCATTGGCCATTTTGTACTTGAATTATAGTGCAGTATATCTCTATAAATCGAAGTTATGAGTACCTGAGATAGTACAATCTAATAGCCACTTTCACACTTTGCGGTCTCAACAAATTACTTTTGATGTTGAAAACCTGAAAAGTGTTCACGCTAGTGTAACGATTTTTGACGCTTCATCTTTCGCAAGGCGGCAATTTGACAACGATCTCTTCTGAATAGTGAGGGAAATTCAATAATATTGCACAAATAAATATATATGTCCAAAACTTTCATTACATATTTAAATATTACTGTCATCTGTCGTACATACGAGGTTGAACTAAGGAATTCGCCAACAGTGTACAGTGTAAGTATTCGGCATATTGACGTGTTTTGCAATTTGCCGCCTACGTGAGCAGTCGAGGAAATAGTATATCTGCTTTGGCAACATTGTATGAGGTTCAATATCACTTCATCTAATATAGAATATTTCTTGTTCTGAGAAGACATGAACTCAATGAGTAACATGTTGTTTGCTTCTTGTTCGTAACACAAGTGTATAGCGTATTAAATTTAATTTGGTTTCTTACTTTTGGCGGGACGGTATAGATTCTGTTCGTAGTAAAGGCCAAACAATACACAGGTAAGCTAGGGAAATTATACGTCTCGTTATTAAGAAATGTGACGAAGAAAAGAACTCGGGCGTTCTTCATCACACGCTGCATAACAGCAATTTTCGGGTAGTAAACTATACTGAAGTATCTGTTCGAACTGTGACATCAATTAAAAAAGAACGATTTGAAGCCGGCGGGGCAGCCTTGAGTACTCCCGGTAAGAAAAGGCCATATTGTGAAGATAAAAAATATTCCACATTGATGGTATTCACTTATTGCTTATTTGTTTTCGGTATGTTTGTATGATGTTTTCATTTCTGTCTGTGGATACGGCGTAATATATTTGGGACAGCTAGTAGTTGCAGATTAGGCGGGGGGGGGGGGGAGGGCAGCTTCCAAGAACACCGAGCGCATTCCAATCATGTCAGCTCTCAACTATAAGAATGAGATGGCTCGTGAATGAACAGACACACGTGGACGTGGAGCAGGAAGTGTAAAGCGGAGAAGGGCACCGAGTAAGCGAGCCGATCAGTGAACTTGGTGAGAGCATTCTCCTCGTGGCCTATTTGCAAACCACTGACCCAGTGCCATATCGGACTTGGAAATCCAGGGCCCCCTCCCCCACGTCCACTTACCCCGTGTCCAGGCTCGTTCGTGCCCTAGACCCTGACCTAGTCCTTTGCGGCAGGTGGCGATGAAAGAACGACCGCCCGATGCATTCGGAACAACAACTTGCTCAATAGTTTTCACAATACTGAATCAGACCCGCAGAGAAAATTCAAGATTTTCTCTGTGAAATATAAATAAAAAGGTTGCACAAAATCTTGGAAACTCAAGACATCTAAAAAAAGATTCGATAGATTATATAATACGATATAAGCAATACTATAGTATACATACTTTAGTTTTTACTTTAAACGCAATATTAAATTATTAAATTTTATTATTATTATTATTATTATTATTATTATTATTATTATTATTATTATTATTATTATTATGTACAACGGAGTCCTTATATTTCTTTCTTTTCAAGCATTATGTTTCTCTGCAAAGAAAGCAAAAGACCAGACGAAAATCAGAAAACTCTATAGGGTATTCCAGCCCAGACCAAGATAAGATAAAGAAAAATTGATTCAAGAAAAAAGCCAAGAAGTGGAACAACATAAAAACAAATGGAGATCTTAAGAAATTTTCCAGGTCATCCGAAATATGATCACGGAGTGTAAACCAACAATGGCGAATGTTAAGAACGTAACGACAAAATAAATACAACAAAAGAAGAGATCACAAAAATATGGGAAGAATACACGATTAGTGATACATATAGATGATTACGAAAAAGAACCAGAGATAGAAGAAACGCATTGGGCGACAAAACCACTGACAAATGGGAAGTCCCCGACAGTAGGTAATATTCAAATCGAACTATTCAAAGATACAGGAGAAGAAATCTTGGCGAAAATAACACAATTATACAATGTGATCTGGAAAAGAAATAGTGAACAACAGATTTGCAAACGCACTATAATTATTCCATTACCAAAGAAAAGAGACAGCCGAGATTGTGCAAATAACAACACAAATGCATGAATACCGTGTGATTCAGTCAATCGGCAAAAGTCATCCCTCGGAAAAAGAAGAAAAATACGATTTTAAAAATGTTGTTGATGTAGGCATATACTTTAATATTTTCAAAAACAATTCACATTGAAAGAAACCTCATTTTCTATCTCCTCTGGAAAGTTTTGTAGATTACATTACGTCGCATAAGGGTTAGCGTAAAGCATATCCTAAGATCATACTCACAGAAAAAGATTTCCTTCGTTTTTAAACTCTTTTGAATGTACCATATTATTTATATCATTGTCGCCGATACGTCACGAAAGAGTCACGTCCAACTGGTTTTAAATACTGCAATTTCTACAGATAACTTTTTTCTAGAAAATCCACTTTTTATAAAACAAAGAAAATGGAATGGAAAACACGCTCCAAATGCAAGCAAACATCTAGGAGTTACCCAATTGCATCTTTTTCCTTTATTCATTTTCGAGTACGTAGTCTGTACGAAATGACGCACCAGGAATTATTTATTCCCTTCAAAATTATACAAATAACACATTTATTTTACAAAAATTTAACTTACCAAGTTAGCTGGGATAAGTCATGATTCATAATATCTTATTTAAATGCTTGTTACGGCGTTGGAGTCAGAATGCACCTCGCCAGCCCGCTATTTCACCACCTTTTTTTTAAATTTGACGTCGTAGGCTTCCGTGGCCAGAGTCATGTGCATGATCTTGGTTGTCCGGGTGACGCCGCCTCGAAGCTGTGTTGCCGACGTTTCGACCATCTTGTCGTGGTCTTCCTCAGCGCTGGTATGCCATGGGCATACCAGCCCTGTATGAATGGGCCAACACAGCACAGCTTTCGACGCGACGGCACCCGGACAGCCAAGATCATGCACTTATTTAAATTTGTCCGAAAGTACGAAAACATTTTTAAAATTCGCTTCAGCCTTTTTACTTGGAAAAAGAGATTTACCAGATGAACTCTGTAAAGGAGATAAAAATCGTTTTGAGATCAAAAATCGAGTTGTAGGATAAAACAGCTCGTGCGTTTACCCCGCTCATTCTTTCTGGTATTTGACAACGGAAGATGCAAGGTGGAATGATAACAGAAGACCTTAGATGTAAAATATATCTAAAATAAGATGTGAGGAGATGGAATAATGGTGATATTTACAGAATTAGTTCTTTAAGAAAAAAATCCAAATCGGAATCGATATTTTGAGTAATGCCTCAAACAATTTTAAGATCGAATCCGCAGGACGGAAATACGTGAAAGAGATAGTTATGTACTACTATTACAGACTGTTTACCTCGGTTTGTAATAGTAGTATAGCATCTGTAGTTTGGTATCTGTGGAAAAATAGATTGAGATGCAAAGTGACGAAAGCATAAACGGACTGTCTGGCTTGCGTATCCCGCAAGTCCCGCTTCCTCGGCCGGGGCTGGCCGCACGCCGCCTGGCCTGGCCGTGCCCCCGCGCCGACAGAGGACCCACAACAATCGGGTGGGCTACCCAACGGCGCAGAAGGGGAAGAAGGGGGGCGAGGTGTTTTCGTAAATTTCTCTTTATGACGCTCCTATTCGTCCGATTTGAATGATTGTCACGGCGTTGGATTCAGGAAGCATGTCGCCATCGCGCTATAAGCCCACATTTTCAAAATGGTAATACCCCTTCAGCGCCGTTGCGTCACCCACCCGTTTGTTGTGGGCCCTCTGTCGGTGCGGGGGCACGACCAGGCCAGGCGGCGTGCGGCAGCCCCGGCGAAGGAGGGGGGACTTGCGGGATACGCAAGCCAGTCAGTCGGTTTATGCGTTCGTCACTTTGCATCTCAATCTATTTTCCCCCAGATACCAAATTAGAGATGCTATACTACTATTACAGACCGAGGTAAACGGTTTGTAATAGTAGTACATAACTATCTTTTTCACATATTTCCGTCTTCCTTCGAATACCATCTTAAAATTGTTTGAAGCATTACTCAAAATATCGATTCCGATTTGGAACTGGTTTAAAAATAATGAACTGATTTTGCAAATATCACCATTATTCCATCTCCTCACGTTTTATTTTAGATCCATTTTACTTCTATGGTATCCCGTTATCATTCCACCTTGCTCTAAAATTTTCCGTTGTCACATACCGGAAAGAATGAGCGGAGAATACGCACGAGTTCTTTTATCCTACAAATCGATTTTTGATCTCAAAACGACGTTTACCTGCTTTAAAGAGTTCATCTGGTGAATCTCTAAATAATACACAATATAATAACAAATTCATTTATTATTTACAAAAATATATGTATACAAAAATATACCCCCGCCTCCCGAAAAATAATCAGCTTAGTCCGCTCCTGCTGTGACACCTCTCCTAACTCCGTAAGCGGAAGGCAATAACATAGACCCTCGTATGTTATCGGAAGCTACCGCAGATCCTGCACAGTTCTGGCGTCTCCCACGGCAACGCTTCAGGGAGAGAGGCGAAACGATGAGAGGGAGACTTAAATTTTCATGACACGAGCTACAATTACTGGTAACATTGGGGAAAGTTTTATCTCGTAAACTAAAAGTAAATTATAATTTTGAATATATTGATACTTTTTATGCATGTAGCTGCAGTTATCTACAGTGTAATTATTATTATAATAATTATTATTATTTCTATTTACATTTATTCAAAAGTACCGAAATCAAGGGTAGACCTGTGAGATCGGAGTCGGTAGGACAGACATGCAATACTTTCACAATATCTGTTGTACAGACAAACAGGCAGATACAAGAGAGAAAACACAAAGCTTTTGTGACTGACCAACGAAATTCTAAAAGTTTGTACATCTTATGTTTGTAACATGAAAAAAGTAAATTATGAAAAATGAGTGGTTGTCTCTGCGACTTATTGCACTGACGAGTTCTGCAGTTTTCGAATTATGATTTTGCTGGATCACTCACCGTCTCTTGTTTTCCATTTTCCGAGTCATGAGATTAGACGGCAACAATCTTCTTTTCGTCTTTAGATGACGGCAGACATTTTTTTTGTTTGGTGGTGTTGTAAGCGATTCAGATGCAAAAGCAACGTTGGAATTCTGATTTTCGTAGTGATTATTGGAGGATCTAAAATATTATTGAAAGAAATGTTTACAAACACTCAATTCATTGGCCATTTTGTACTTGAATTATAGTGCAGTATACTCCTCTATAAATCGAAGTTTTTAGTACCTGAGATAGTACAATCTAAAAGCCACTTTCACACTTTGCGATCTCAACAAATTACTTTTGACGTTGAAAACCTGAAAAGTGTTCCCACTACTGTAACGATTTTTGACGCCTCATCGTTCGCAAGGCGGCAATTTGACAATAATCTCTCTTGAATAGTGAGGGAAATTCAATTACATTGCCTAAATAAATATATTTCCAAAACTTTAATAAACCACATATTTAAATATTACTGTCATCTGTCGTACATACGAGGTTGAACTAAAGAATTCGCGAAGACCTACAGTGTAAGTATTCGGCATATTGACGTGTTTTGCAATTTGCCGCCTACGCGAGCAGTCGAGGAAATAGTGTATCTGCTTTGACAACATTGTATGAGGTTCAATATCACTTCATCTGATATTGAATGTTTCTTGTTCTGAGAAGACATGAATTCAATTAGTGACATGTTTGCTTCTTGTTCGTAACACAAGTGTATAGCGTATTCATTTTAATTTGGTTTGTGACTTTTGGTGGAACGGTATAGCTTCTGTTCGTAGTAAAGGCCAAACAATACACAGTTAAGCTGGGGAAATTATATGTCTAGTTATTAAGAATTGTGACGAAGAAAATAATTCGGGCGTTCTTCATCACACGTTGCATACCATCAATTTTCGGGTAGTAAACTATACTGAAGTATCTGTTCGAATTGTGACATCACTTAAAAAAGAAGGATTTGAAGCCGGCGGGGCAGCCTTGAGTACTCCCGGTAAGAATAGGCCATATTGTGAAGATAAAAGGTTCCACATTGATGACATCCACTTATTGCTTATTTGTTTTCCTTATTTTCGTATGATGTTTTCATTTTTGTCTATGGATACTTGGCGTAATATACTTGGGACAGCTAGCAGTTGCAGATTAGGCGGGGTGAGGGAGGGCAGATTCCAAGAACACAGAGCCGATTCCTCAGCCTCGCTATCAAGTCAGATCCCAACTATAAGAATGTGGTGGCTCGTGAATGAACAGACGCAGTAGACACGTGGACGTGGAGACACGAGGTAGTGTAAAGTGGAGAAGGGCACCAAGTACGCGAGCCAATCAGTGAACTTGTTGTGAGCATTCTCCACGTTGTCTATTTGCGAACCACTGTCCCAGTGCCATATCGGACTTGGAAATCACGGGACCCTTTCCCCCACGGCCACTTTACACGAGTCCAGGCTCGTTCGTGCCCTAGTCCCTGCCCTAGTCCTTTTCGGCAGGTGGCGATGAAAGACCAACTGCCCGATGCATTCGACAATCGACATACTGAAGCCGACCCCCAAAATTCAAGATTTTCTCCGTGAAATATAAAGAAGTTTCACAAAATCTTGGAAACACCGACATCGAAGTGAAGATTCGATGGATTATATTGTACGATATAAGCAATACTATAGGGGACATACTTTGGTTTTTACTCCAAATGCGTGCATATTATTATTATTATTATTATTATTATTATTATTATTATTATTATTATTATTATTATTATTATTATATTATTATTATATTATTATTATATTATTATTATATTATTATATTATTATTATTATATTATTATATTATTATTATTATATTATTATAATTATTATTAATAAGTACAACGGAGTCCTTATATTTCTTTCTTTTCAAACATTATATTTCTCTGCAAAGAAAGCAAATGACCAGACGAAAGTCAGAAAAAACTACGGGGATTCCAGTCCAGACCAAGACAAGATAAAAAAGTTTATTCAAGAAAAAAGCGAAGAAGTAGAAGAACATAACAACAAATAGAGATCTTAAGAAATTTTCCAGGTCATCCGAAATATGACCACGGAGTGTAAACCAACAATGGTTAAGAACGAGAACGGCAAAATAAATACAACAAAAGAAGAGATCACGAAAAGATGGAAAGAATACGAAGAAGTTATATAAGGACTTACAAATAGAGTAGTGTATAAATATAGATGATTACGAATAAGTACCTGAGATGGAAGAAATGAATTGGGTGACAAAACAACTGAAAAATGGTAAGTCCCCGTCTGTAGATAATTTTCCAATCGAACTATTCAAAGATACAGGGGAAGAAATCTTGGCGAAACTAACACAATTATGCAATGTGATCTGGAAAAGAAAAGAGTGACGAACAGATCTGCAAGGCACTATAATTTTTCTATTACAGAAGAAAGGAGACAGCCGAGATTGTGCAAAAAAACAACACAATTGCATGAATACCGTGTGATTCAGTCCATCGGCAAAAGTCATCCCTCGGAAAAAGAATAAAAATAAGATTTTAAAAATGTTGTTGTTGTAAGCATATACTTTCTTAAGATTTTCAAAAACAATTCACATTGAATGAAATCTCATTTTCTATCTTCTCTGGAAAATTGTGTAGATTACATTACGTCGCGTAAGCGTTAGCGTAAAGCATATTCTAAGATCATACTCACAGAAAAAGATTTGCTTCGTTTTTAAACTCGTTCAATATTCAATATTATTTATATCATTGTGTCCGATATGTCACGAAAGAGTCATGTCTAACTGGTTTTGCATGCTGCAATATCTACAGATAACTTTTTCTAGAAAATCCACTTTTTATAATACAAAGAAAATGGAAGGGAAAACATGCTACAAATGCAAGCAAATTTCTAGGAGTTATCCAATTGCATCATTACACTTTATTCATTTACGTAGTCAGTATGAAATTACTCACCAGGAATTATTTATTCCCTTCAAAATTACACAAATATAACATAATTATTTTATATCAAAATAACATACCAAGTAAACTGGGATAAGTCATGATTCATACTATCTTATTTCGATTCTTGTTACGGCGTTGGAGTCAGGATACAGCTCGCCAGCCTGCTATTTTACCACCTTTTTTAAATTTGAAGTCGTAGGCTTCCGCGGCCAGAGTCATGTGCATGATATTGGCTGTCCGGGTGACGCCGCGTCGAAGATTGTGATGCCGACGTTTCGACCATCTTGTCGTGGTCATCCTCAGGGCTGGTATGAGGCCAGCCAAGATCATGCATTTTTTTAAATTTGTCCGAAAGTACGAAAACATTTTTAAAATTAGCTTCGGCTACTTTACTTGGGAAAAGAGATTCACCAGATGAACTCTTTAAAGGAAATGAACGTCGTTTTGAGATCAAAAATCGAGTTGTAGGAGAAAAGAGCTCGTGCGTATACTCCGCTCATTTTTTTCGGTATTTGACAAAGAAGATCTTAGAGCAAAGTGGAGTGATAACAGAAGACCTTAGAAGTAAAATATATCTAAAATAAGATGTGAGGAGTTGGAATAATGCTGATATTTACACAATTATTCATTTTTTTAAAAAAAAAGTTCCAAATCGGAATCGTAATTTTGAGTAATGCTTCAAACAATTTTAAGATGGTATTCGAAGGAAGAGAGAAATATGTGAAAAAGATAGTATGTAGTTTGATATCCGTGGAAACATCGATTGAGATGCAAAGTGACGAACGCATAAACCGAATGTGTGGCTTGCTTCTCCCGCAAAGTCTCGCCTCCTCCGTCGGGGCTGGCCGTCACGCCGCCGGGCCTGGCCACGCCGCCAAGCTTACAGATGGCCCACAACGGGCGGGTCGGTGACGCAACGGCACAGAAGGGGAAGGGGGGGGCGAGGTGTTTTCGTAAATTTCCCTTTACGACGCTCCTATTCGTCCGATTTGCATGATTGTCACGGCGTTGGATTCAGGAAGCATGTCGTCATCGCGCTGTAAGCCTACATTTTTTAATTTTTTCTCGGAAGTTTGAGAACTAATTTCAAATTCAAGTTTTTGCTATATTTTTGGAATAAGGGCTCGTAGCGTAAATTCTATTTTAAAAAGGCGTGAAATGCCGTTTACAGATCGAAAATCGGACCATTGGTTCAGACGTTATCAGTAAAGTAAATTCCCCTGTGATAGTGCTGCAATCTATTGAATTTTCCTACAAGTATTTTTCGGTGCATTTAGCCTTAAGCGTTTCTGAAAACGCGCATTTTGAATCTCATTTTCTCCAAAAATTGTCTAGTTGCCAAGAAACTTCAAAAGGAATCATTTCAATCACGTTCACAATAATATATAAAAACTGACCGTAATGTAAATATTATCGACACGCGAGAGGCATTTTCAAATTTAATGGTGCTACAAAAGCACTTTTTTCGCATTATTTTGAACTGTTCCGTTATATTATACTACTACATAAATCTGCGGAAGTTTTTCAACCAGCAAAGGTTTCTCCCCCTCTGATACCCGAAACCAGGTCCTCCGGGTTAAATAATACCTATGTTCGTCTCCTTCACATTTCAAAGAATAAGTCTTTCCTTTAGGTGCAGTACTATATAATTCACTATATCGACTCCCAAATATTCTAGTCAATTTAATTTTTCGTAATACTGTTCTCAATAAAATACACCGCCAAAGTGACATTGTATTTGTTTTATCACATTCTCCACTGAATTGCGCCACTCTAACAGAAATGTTCCATTAAACTTTTCGGCCTTACTCCGGAACGTTGATTTTCTTTGTTGATTTTCGTTCTTCGTCTGGTGTCTCAATGACACCAAAATATTGCGAACCTGTAATTTTATTCCAGTAGGCTATGTTTATATATATTATCCTTACGTCAAATATGGACGAAATAAAACTCCTACTACCTATTGATACCGCCCTGGTATCAAAACTGTATATTGGGTCGCATAATGTATATTGATTTGCCCAGCCGTTTCATGCGAAAAGGGGAAACAAATTATGAAAAATATAGGAACCACATCTGCCGTTAATTCATGTAACGAATTATTTGCATTCTCTCACAGGGAACAAAGATCCTGCCGTGACCAACTTTTATTACAATTAGTTACAGCATAACCAAATAAATCAATACTTATTAAATAATTATCGTGAGCGCAATTGTCGCTCCTTGTATGTATATAGAATTGTCACCATTCTCATCACCTTGTTGCAGATATGAATTCTATAACTAAACATTTCATAATTACCTATGAGTCTTGGTCATGTACAATTTTTTTATTTAGTTTCAAAAGTCTTATTTTACTTCCTTCTTTTGGCGATTTCTGCGCGCTTGTCGAGTGTGAAGTTTAGTCTTAGTGCCACTCGCCGTCGTCAATTTGGCACATGCGTGTGGTAGTATGTGTGTGGTAGGAACCGATAGTAAATTTATTTTGTATCAAAATCGTTATTGAAACTTTTCACTTTATTCCGCTTTTTACTGTATTTTCCGGTCTGACCCATTTCTTAGGGTGAGCATCCATTTCAATGGGTCATATGAATAAAAATGAGCTCGTATGAATAAAAACTTCGTATGTCTCCGAAGAACTTACTCATGTCTCGCGAGCATTTGCTCGTTGTGAACAAGTGATAGTGCAGGCTAAGAGTTTTAAAAATTGGGTTCTTGAGCAACAAAGAGGTTACATACGTTACGCGCGTCGCGCACATTTGTGCGGAATAAAGAGCAATAGTTTGTTGTCTCATTCTTTAAATTCGAATATGAATAGCAGTAACGAAAATCAGGCGCTAGTGGCCCAGCTAATTTTTACCGAAATGCTAAGTGAATATAAAATTATTTTTGAAAAGAGCCAGCTTTCGGAAGTACGCTGTGGCCGAAACGAAACATTACAAAGTTTCAAAAAACAGTACCCCGAAAAATTGAATACCCGCCTGAAAGCAAACGCCGATAAAAATCGTACCATCCATGCATTGTACATTTCGATTCGGCAAAGATTCTAATAGTCTACATCACGAGAATTTCGCCTAATCTTGCATTTTTTTAGTCCGCTGCATATGCATATCAACACACGGTAAAAAATCGGCCAATTTAACCTTACTTTTCAAACGTGAGTCTGCTACTAAGGTCCCTCCGAAATTTTGGAGCAAGTGCTCACTCTAGAGAGTAAACGCTTAACTTTATTCCTACCAATTCTGAGCATTTGCTCGCCAGTTGAGAGTACGCTCAGAGTTGAAGCAAGTACTCAGAGACTGAGCAATTGCTTACCCACTTTATTCATACGAATCTGAGTAAGATCTCGGAAACTCGGAGCAAAGAGTACTTGCTTACTTTTATTCATACCACCCAATATGACATTTGTAGGTATTTTGTATACACGTAACTTGATGTTTCTACAACTATGACACAACGGAATGTCAACGCGTTTGTTGCGCATAGTTTGCAGTTTCGTCCTACTAGAAACTTGTTTTCGGGCGACAAACTGTTTTGAAGGTCACTCGCGCGCCCTTCCGTGTGAAGAACCTGCAGTTTTCTCTCCCCCCCATCACAGCCGCTCCTCTGCACGCGATAACTGCCCTCCCAGCTCGCGTGCCGATCCGCCAGCCAACGCAAGCGTTCTAGCCCTGAGACCAGTTGTGCAGGCATCGTTTAGGGAATATGCCTCGAGTTCGTACACCTCAGCACGTGAGTTCGAATGCCAGCGTTGGCAAAATGTTTTCTGGTTGGAAATCGTTTTGTGGGTTTAAGTAATATTATATTACATAACTTTACTTATTGCCTAATGCGAGAAAGTACGAGCTGTTGTAGTAACACTTGTTTCCACAATTGTTTCTTTCAATTATCATAGTCCTTGTAAAAACGTATACTATACTATGGTAAGTGTATTGCAAAGATCATGTTTCAGTGTTTCACAAGACGTAAAAAATCTGAAAATGGACGTATCATTTTGCTTTTCCATATCCTTCATATGGTATTGTCGAACTTTCAGGAACGCTTTCCCCCATAATTGAAATGAATTAAGAAATTATTTCACTTTCTTTGAACACATTCGCAGAAAAGGTACAAAATCACTATTGAGTTAATGCTCGTCCAATCGCACAAAGACTCTAGCAGAATAAGATAGCCAAAGCCCTCCCGGTTGAAATTGAAAATAAAATTTTCACTAAGGATTGTAACCATGAAAAACATTGATTCATGAACGTTTTAGATCCCCCCTCATATCCTTCGTAATAACGAATAACGTGTTTTTGATTTGTCATTAAATTGGAGATATACATTTCCGTGGAAAATAGTAATTCTTAATATGAAATTTGGTTAATTCTCCAAAAAAATATTTATAAAACTTTTATTTGTCGCGAAATTCAAACTTTTAAATGGATTCGAACATTTTTTCAAGAAAGTTTTTATTCCGCCCGGTGAACGAGATTATTTTCACATGTTGCCCTAAAAATCAGTTACCTTCTGGACGTTTTAATATTTTTCTGATTGGTGCGCTATGTTTACAAAAAATTAAAATACTTTGGTTCCAATTTGCGTATTTTCATCTATATGTACAACTGAATAGAGGTAAGTAATTACAATATTATTTGTTTTCTAATGACAATACTTGCAATATTAAAAGTTTAATATCAATAAATAATTTTGTCAATAATATTTTGAAGACTAGATATAACCGCATCAGATGCTGATCAATTTTAGTTATTTTTAATTACTTAAGTGGTTCGAAAAAGTATCAATTTTAAAAAACTGACTCTAATTTAGGTGAGAATTTCTTGAGAAGTTTAGAGGTAGTGGTGTAAACAAACAAAATAAATAACTGATTGATCAAATTTCTCTATCTTATAAAAATATTTAAATGCTTAATTATCAAATTAGTTACTTTTATCTTCCGAAACTTGATTTCGGCATTTCTTGCATCAACCGGTCCAGAAATTCGGCTTTTACTGGGCAGGTCGAGAAATGGATTTCACAAAGGTTACTCTAACAGATATTCATGATTTCATGATTCTAGAACTCTGGCAACGAAAAAGTGGATAAATATAGCTGCTGAATGTAGAAAAAATCCTCTCGCACGTTGTGTAGCCAGAATCCAAGTTCTGTGGGGCCTTGATATCGAAAAATGGAATGACGGCAAAACGTCTGTCCGTCTGTCTGTGTGTGCACAACGTTAGCAGCTAAATATCCAGCCGATTTTCTCCAAAATTGATATTCTCCAGTGAATTTAGATGATGTCACGGCCCCTTCAGTTTGAAACCGATATCTTAAATTTGGGGGCTACTTTACCTACTAGCCCCTAGCTACCTAGCTACTTAGCCCCTAGGAACCTAGCTACTTAGCCCCTAGGACATTTTCAAAGTTTCAAAAAATGGCGCTATTAATTTTGATTAAATTTGATGTTCGTTGGTACCCGCCCAATGAGATACGTTGTATACAATTTAATATCTGATCCCTAAAGAAATTACTGCGTTTTAAATGAAAGAAAAAGGTACATTAACAGTATAATTTCTTCAATAACTTTAATAAACATATGCCCGCGAAAGTTTTCCAAAAGACCCTGTCCTAATTTAAACTTTTTTATTCAAAAATTTGGCCGGTAAGAGCTAAATTCTTTTTACTCTCTTGAAGAATAGATTTTACTTGGATTTAAAGTATTTTTAGAAGTACTTCACCGTGGTCGATCCCACAAACACATTACTTTAATCTTTCGTTTTCCTGCGCTTCGTTTGGGTCAAGGGGATATGAAAATGTGGTAGAATTATCTTAATGTTGCAAGTCATAGAATTTTATAAATTTAATTATTTCATTAGCATTGGAGTTATGTATCAACTGTGTATGATGCACTATGACTAACCCACAGAAAAGTGAATAGAAGTATACACAGATGGAAATAAGCGTTTTTGCAAAGAATTTATATTATTCGCCAAGCGGATGAACATAGTTTTGACAGCGCTGCGCTACCAACAGTGTGTTGCTCTCTTTTGTATAATTTGTTGCGAATACTGTATCAGTCAAATGCATTCCTATTTGTTTCCTTTGTCAAAATAAGAAATGAATGCTGCTCCTGACTATCGAAATGAAAGTAGATAGGCACCACAGGTGCTTTATTTGAATTGGACGTTTTCAAATAATAAATGAGGTGTTAGTAGCCCAGAAAATGCAATACTTCAATATTACATTGCTTTTTCCAATAACGCGAGAAAGAATGTAGCACCACTAGTTGCGATTGTGCGAACGTTCTTCGCACAATTTGATGTTCCTCGAACATTGCCATATAATTTATAATAATCGAAGTGTGTTTGTACTGTGATGAATAACATGTTTCCTACACGTTTCTTTGTAACACACACATCTAATGGATACTATATAAACACTTAAAAAAATAATTTGTCAATATTTCTTTAATTCCGTTTAGTTAACATCTATGTTACAAACAATACCATTCTCGATTACATTAACTTTGAAGTATCAGTTTGATGAAGATGGACAATCATGTAATAATAAAAATAAATTGATTTGAACATTTTAAAAACCTTAATATGATAAAATGAATTCTCAATATATAATATGAATTCTGTTTTAATATCTTTTTATTTCGTTAGTATACACTACTACATCAAAAGGTTTTAAGAAATTCTTACTTAAATTGGAGACTCTAAAATTGATAATTTTTTGAACGTCTTAAGTAAAAAAAATAACTTAAAAAAACATACTCCATCTGATGCAGTGATATCGAATGGTCAAAATATTATTAACAATATTATTTATTGATATTAGGCTTTTAATATTGCAAATATTGTAACTAAAAAACAAATAGTATTGTAATTATATATCTCTAAGTTGTATATACACAAAATTATGGAACAAAAAATTGTATTTTAATTTCTTAAAACATGGCGCAGCTATAAAAAAAATTGAATCCCAAAGATGGCTGCTTTTTAGGGCAACATTTGAGAATTTTTCTCGTGCACCACGTGGAAGAAAAATGATCTTTAAAAAATTCCAAATGATTCAAATATATTTAAAAGTTTAAATTTCCCGACAAATAAAATTTTTAAAATTATTATTGAAAAATGTAGCAAATTTCATTCAATAAACAATCATTTTTTTCCATGCAAATTCAAACGGCCAATTCAATGAAAAAATTAAAATCACGTTTTCGTTATTTCGAAGGATGTGGGGGTGATGGGGGGGGGGCGAGGAAGCTAAACCGACCATGAAAAAGTGTTTTTCGTGGACACAATCCTTAGGAGAAGTTGTATTTTCGATTTTGGTGGGGAATTTTTTGCCGTCTAATCCGGTTAGAGACATT
The DNA here is from genome assembly GCA_038098605.1 of Gryllus longicercus. Taxonomy (NCBI): domain Eukaryota; kingdom Metazoa; phylum Arthropoda; class Insecta; order Orthoptera; family Gryllidae; genus Gryllus; species Gryllus longicercus. The sequence continues at coordinate 4,411,365 of JAZDUA010000054.1, read as the reverse complement.
AAGGAAAATTTTACCTTGATTTCCCCGATTTTTATACTTTTTTTCTGTGAAGAGTGCAAGTGAAATATGAAATACTCGATTTCATGTTTTTCAAAGATTATTTTTCGAGACGATATTAATTTTTAAAACGATCGAAAAAAATGCTCGCATCGCTAAAGTTAATCATTTGTAACACTTGTTGTAATAGCTAACAAAAATGTAATATTTTGCGACATTAAAGAACAAAAGATACTCTTATTTCATCATCATCATCCTAAATGCCAAAACGTGCCTTTTTGCTGTCACTATGTCGTTCTGTCCTCCGCTGTTCTTTTCGTCTCTATTTGCTCATAATTCATTTTATATGTATTAAATACATTTAAGTTTTTATAATCAACTTCGTCATTTATTTTTTAAATTTCTTCTATTACTCGATAGCTTGAAAATTCGAAAAATCATGTTTGTATTCCCCGAAGTGTCTTATACAAGTGTAGTAAGTTGAAAAGTGGGACGCCGAAAAAATTCTGAATAAACAAATACAATAGAAATGTCTACCAGGTGTTTTGTTGCTGCGTTTGCTAGAGCGTCATCTCTAGCACGTCCCAATCAGCAGTAGACGATTACCATCGTTATAGTTTCACTGAACAATAAATGGAAATTTCCTTGCATATCTTACTATGTGACTTACGACCTTGATTGCCGATTATATTCAAATTAAAACGTGTCGAATGGACTCAATTTAGTATTAAACGGACGTAATATTTATACGAATAAGACTATGTAATACTGTAAACACATTTGTGCCGGAGTAGACTGAAGACAATGTCAGCCATCAGGCATATAAAATCGATTATGGGGCGCTAAAATGAATTTCCCGCGTTCCACTAAAAAAAATTGAATTTTCCTCTGGCTGGCGGTGCCAAGTCTTCCTCTCCAGTTTTCTCCCCAGAGTAAAGACACGCCAGGGCGCTGGACCGCTTGCGCCGCTCCACTGCCGCCTCCTTGCTTCCCCCTCCCCTTGGCGGTGAGAAGGAGGAGAGGGCTGCTTACCGCCCGGTACTTGGGGGAGTGACAGCGGCGAGGGATATTTGCAACGGCGCATAGAGGGGGCCAGAGGAGGGTAAAATGTCTCCCTTATCGTTCCCCGATCAGGAAAGAAATGGGGAATCACGCCACTCCTTACCGAGCAAGTTTGAACTTGCACAAGTGTCGCGCGGCGCATTCACCTCGCGCATTGCGAGGAGAGGTGTTTTTCGATGTAAATAGTTTTTCTGTCTCGAGCAGCAGAACATGTGCTTTGTATACGAAACATGGATACGATTCGAGGTGTGTACTTTAAATCTTTATTAGTAAAACACATTCCTTAAACAATAATTTGATAATTCCAAGTAGAAACTTCGTGTCACAACGGAATTCAATTTTTAAAACCGATTTTTCATATTGTCTTTTAGTTACCTTCCGGGCATTTCCAGAGTATGATATAAACTGAATCTTATTCTGGATTTCATCTACTTTTCCACACATTAATATAAGTTTGCCCATGTTTGCCTCATTTTGCGTTAAACTACTTTGTTTATAATGTTTATAACGATGCACACCTAGTTTTGTAAGCCTTCTGCCTACAATATTCATGCCTTTATTCTTCGTTCATTATCTGATACTGAGAGCTCTTTATTAACAAGGAGGGATCTGTGCAATGCTATTTAACACTCTGAAACGAAAAAACCAAGAAAAATATAGAGAAAGTTTCAACAGAAAAATATCCGAACGTCAAACTAACAAGGAAGTACTTTGCAGGGTGTGAATTGCATCTGGCGCACTGATTTCAGAAACGAAATAAAAAAAAAATTGTAACAAGGGCATTTGACCTAGAAGTTTAACACCTTGTTTAACACCAATGTTAACACCAAGTAGAAATACACTTCTGGAAGAAGATCCACGTAGGGAAAGGTCTGATTCTGAGATTATATAATTAAATTTTTGAAGGTTAAGCAATTAAATAAGTCATTATTTAATTATAATTTTTTTTATTTCCAAAAATGTTGATAAACTCTTAAAATATTTTTTGCTAATTTTTTCCCTCTATGGCCCCATTGGGCAATGGACCGAGGTTCAATCATGGTGGAAAATCACCCCTAAACTGCCTATCCCTGAGGTGAACTGGAAATCGCAACGTGCTGCGAAGTACTGGAATGAAAGAAGTTTCACTATGTTTTTAAAATATTTCTACCCCTGAACCCCTCAACTACTTGTGTGCCGATGCTGAAGTGAATAGCTCAAAGTATTTTTTTAGTGTCTATAGCAGAGAGTTTTAAATTTTTTGTCATTTTTGTTACTTTGGAGGTTGTTAATTATTCTTTGTAATGTATCAGATTTTGAAAAATACATCAGGTGTTGGTTTTGCACCCCAGCCAATGGAATGTTTCCAAATAATAAAAGCGATGTTTGTTATCATTGGAAATACTGTTCCTATTCATTTGTGTTTACTTTTCTCATGAATATTTTGAAAACTGTGAGAAGTTTTGCCTTTTCTTAACAGATACCTTTAGTTAAATTGATATCTTGTACATCACTTTACAGAGAATATTATTTATTAACTCTTTCATAAAGTATGACGAAAAGTATTTTGTTATTCCTTCTACTGTTATATATTTTCGTATCACTGTTGTAATACTCATCTTTCATGTCGGAGTTGAAGTCGTGTTCAGCAGTGCTAAAGATGTAAAGGTAATGTTCTTCCCATTATCACAGCCTTTCGTAAATTCATGGGTTCCTTACTAGATTTAAGGGTAGCTTTTATTGATAATATTTTGGTTGTCCCCACTCCATCGCGAGGTCTCTTTCCATAAAACGTTGCGAAGCAAAGATATGCAATTCAGCACTCACATAGAATACATCTTTGTGGAAAAATAATGTTACATATTTTTTGTAATACTAGACGCTGATCCCTTAAGAAAAATACATGCCTGTTAACACTGTCATACTCTTATTTGAGAAGTGTTATAAGTAAATATTCAAAAGGGTGAGTTAAAATAGTGAAATGTTATGAAAATTATTTTTCGATGTTTAAATTTTTTATTTTCTCTGAAGAATATCACAAAAGGTTGTAGAGTAACTATGATAATAGTTCACAGCAATCACTAAATTACATCTCCAACTACGAAAAAATAATTTTCTAAAAAAAGCAAAATACACTGTCAGAAATTTCTGCCTCCCTTTTAAAGAAAAAGTACATTCAAGTAATTATAAAGAACGCACATTAAATTTAATGTACACGTACAGTAACGTTATATTAAAATGTTCATATCAAGCACAATTTGCGGATACTTTCTGGCCGTTTTAGCGCATATTTCGAATTTGTTTATAAACTTGTAAATTGTTGCAAAATTGTTAATTCGAGGATTTCGGCTCTGGGTCATCGACGTCTCCCCTCTTTAGATCTGCCACAGTTGGAAATTGTTTATAAATATGCAATGGTTGCATTTTTTATTGTCTCCTCTAAATCCCCTTTAAACGCTATACAAAATTCTGCAATCCGATTTTTTTCTGTGAGAGTTTATTGCATCAATTATATTCGATTCTAGAATACACGAGAGATAATTTTTGAAAATTCCGTTCGTAATCTAACCGATTTAATTAAAAATGATGAAATATACTTCCATTTATTGTAAGAATTTATACATAATAACGTTAATTTTTTATATTTGTAAAGTAATTAGTAAATATATCAATGTACAGAAAAAATTAATGGATTCGGTGAATGTTGGAAAATTAAGAAAGCAACGTTACAATTCACTTAACTCATACCCTCACCCCAACAAACGCTGCATAAAAACGTAGATACGATTTTTTAAAATTTTCTCCTCTACATCCCATTTAAAAACAATACAAAATTCCGCAATCTGATCGCTGCTATCAACTTCTATTCTCGAGATATTGAATTGTTTATTAGAACTTTGAACCTCATAATCACCCCCATTTTTTGCACTCATCCCATTCGCTCTCCGCACTCAAGTGTACTGAAAAGAGAGGTTTGCAATGTCTCACTTAGGTTGTTTGGTTCAAGCGCTTAAGGCAGAGGAGATATCGCGGCCTCGGTAGCGCCTCGTAGCGAAAAACTGTGCCTCGGATTGAAATGATTGCCTTTACCATTTCGTCGAAAAAAACAACAACAAACGAGGAGTAACTTTTATTGGTAGTTTCGTGGGAATATTGAAGTCACAATTTCTGTGTTACGGCCACTATGACGGTTTTGTAAATATTCAAACTTTCCTTTTTAGAGAAGCAGTTTTATGGCGGATATAAACAGAAGCTATTTATTTTTTTCTTCTCTATTCAGTAGTACGACTATTAAATGATATGTAATTGCGATTTATCAAAATACTGGTAAATATTTCAAATGTCGTTACCGCCCTTATGAAGATATAGCTGAAGGGAACGATATTAATAGTGCAAGCAAAATAAAAACACATTCAAAAATGACATTATAAATTAAACCGTTCCGAATTAATATTTTCTATCAAGACGAAGAATCCCAATACATAAACGAGAATCTAAGCTATTGACATTGCTTTTACAATTTAACATTTTAAGTATCGGTAAAACGCCTTAAAACTCGCCAATTTCCGGGTTATTATATCGTTAATTCGATAAAAGTAAATGTTTAATGTACTGGTGAAGCAGGAATATAAACAAGATGCGATTAATTCATATCCCCACCAAATTTTTGTGATTTTAAAAATATTAGACTCATAAAATTAAACAAACGACGTGTAAGTGAAGAACATGAATGATTAAAAATAATGTGCTCAATTTCTTCAATTAAGAAGAAATTCATAAATTGAATTAAGGAAAAGGTGAATAAATCCCCTTTACACCTGCAAATGCGAAGCATGTATTTAATTAATTTATATGTTAATAAATTTCTTGTTGATGCGGCTTTAATTTCCAAATGAAAAACTGAATCAAAATCAAATAGTTCATTAAATAAATACATAAATCTTTCTATTGTTCTTTTGCATATCATTCATTGGGCAGTTTTTAATGATTATTGTGAGGGAATCATCACTTTTCCTTCGATCTTTTTTTTTTTTTTTTTTTACTTTCTCACCTATACGTACGTAGGTCAGGAGAAAATATGTTGTAATGGTGCGCCGGAAAAGAGCGAATTTTTTCAGAAAATCTCTTATTGTTGGACCCTGGTAACGAAAAATTAGATAAATCCTCTCCCTATACATGGGAAATTACTTCCTCAAATCACGTGTTGTCGCCAGACACCTTGTTTTGGGGGCCCTTGTTACCGAAAAATCAATTGTCGACAAAGCGTCTGCCTGTCCTAACGTGGTAAACGCTAGTACGTAAACCGTTCAGCCAATTTTCTCTAAAAAAAAGCAAATTTTCTCCTTCCATCTCAAGGCTTTGGGAGTTTCAAATAGATATTTTGATTTTTGAGGGTACTTTACATGAAGACCTAACATAATACGCTTTGGCAGAAAAACCACTTGTCACCATACGCCGCCCCCTCGGCAGTTCCTGGATCCAAGGCAGAACACGTAAATCTCTTTCCACGAAATTATCTACTCAGTGTGACACTGCTCAAATTATCAAAATCATGTTTAAGATCCTGTCTGTCTTAATAATGCCATATTATCCCTGCTATACACATAGACTAAAATTTATTATTTGTAAAATAGTTATTTACGACATGAGTATTGTAAGGTATCTTGCATTATTGTGGTTAAGCGGAAGAGTCTTACGGCCTGAGTCTCCCCAGAAATAAAACATTATTGTTATTATTATTATTATTATTATTATTATTATTATTATTATTATTATTATTATAACATGAGGCGTATTTTAATAAAATGTCATTTTTCACTTTAGAACAATGCCGTTTATTATAGGCATTAATTTATTGTTATGACAAAAGGAAATGATCCAGTTTTATTTGTCGTTTTTTGCATTTTCCGTAGATTTTGACTAATGAATAATTTTTTAGGTTTTTTCCGTAATTTGTTATGCATCTTAATCTGATTTCATTGATTTGAATATCGTTTTAATGGTACTTCCGTCAAATATTATTTACGAGGTTCAGGTTTTTTTATTGTAATTTTATTTTTGGTAGACATTATATTGTTCAGTTTACATATTAACTGAGCATATGTTTGATGGCCTTACTCTATCTTATACTAACACTGACTTAACATATATATTACAGTTATATAAAAATAATATTTAAAAAAATATACTGGGAGAGGAAGCAGGAAGCACCTCAGATTAGTATTATTCCAAGTTTGCGAACATTGTATATAATGAATGAAGGGGATATCTGTTGTTAATTCTCGTTTGATAATTGGGGTTTTTTCTTAGTTTATAGAAGGATGATGTTTGAATTAGGGGAAGGTTTTGGTAAAAATTGTGTACGAGGTAGACTATTTGGTTTTTTATTGTTTTTATATTTAGATCATTATGCAATTTATTGTTACTGATAACCCATGGTACTTTTTTAATTAATCTCAAGAATTTATTTTGGATAACTTGAATTTTGTTTAGGTTGTTATTAGCAGCATTGGTCCCCATGGGACAAGCACAGAGTAATGTCGGCCGGATTATTCTTTTGTAGAGTAATAGAGCATTAGATTTGGAGGATTGACTGTGTTGATTCAGTAAGGGTCGTAGTTGAATAAGTGTAGTTTTGGCTTGCTGAGTTTTTACCTCTATATGTTGCTTCCAGTTGAGTCCAGTTTAAGCCCAAGCATTTAATTGTTTTATTAGTTGGTGTCCAATTGATGATGTCGTTATTTATGAAGAATGGAAGAGGTTGTGTGAATGGTTTTAATGTGAATATATTTGCTACAGATTTTGTTGGGTTCAACCTTATTTTCCAGACATTAGCCCAATTTGCTAGTAAATTTTGGTGGTTCTGAATGTGTGTTAGAACAGTTGTTAAAGAGTTCCCTGAGATATACAGTGCAGTGTCATCTGCAAATTGAGCGGTGTTTATATGTGCTGAAGTAGGAATACCTGCTGTGTATAAATTGAACAACGTGGGGGAAAGTGGTGAACCTTGGGAAACCCCAGCAGAAATTTTCCTTGGATTGAAGCAGTGGCCTTCGACTGATACTGAAAATGTTCTATTTGTTATATAGCTAAGGATAACAAATACTAGATATTTGGGTGTACCTATTGAAATTAATTTAAAATAGAGAGCTGGATGCCATATTCTGTCGAATGCTTGCGAAATGTCTACGAATGCAGCGATGGTATATTGTCCCTTTTGGGATGCAGTGTGAATGTGTTCTGTAAGTTTTAGTAGTTGTTGGGTGGTAGAGTATTGTGACTTGAAGCCAAACTGGTGCTGTGGTATACTGTTTGTTTTCTTGATATGTTTGTTCAATCAGATGAGTATTAATTTCTCTAAGATTTTTGACATTATAGGTAGCAAGCTGATAGGTCAGTAATTCTCTGCTTTTGAGTGATTATTGTTTGGTTTTGCTATTAGGTAAATGACTGACTGTTTCCATGCTTGAGGAAAATATCCTGTTCTCAATACGGAGTTGTAAATATTATTTAGAAAAGCAATGGCTTTCTCCGGTATATGTTTTAAATGATCGTGTTGATCCGATCGTGGTCTGGTGCTTTTTTATTTGGCATATCCTTTATTATTTTTCTTATTTCATTAGGCGATATGAATTGTATTTGGTGAGGAACATCATATAGAGGAGCATTGAACATTGTCATAATTTCGTCGTGTTTTGGATCTTTGGGGGTGAAAGTGTCAACAAAGTGGGAAGCCAGTACTTCAGCTTTTTCCATTGGTGAGTATATTTTACCATCGCTAGTTGCTAATGGGGAAATACTTGTTCTTTTATCAAAGAGTTTCTTAGTAAACTGTCATAGGAGTTTACTTAGTATTTAAGCTATTGATATAGGAATTTTATTGTTCTTGTTATATCTGTTTAGAACATTTTTACAAATATTGTTTAACAGATTTAGTTCTTTTTTTAAAGAAGGAATTCTTAGGGAATTCCAAAGTCTTCTTGTTTTATTTTTTTCAGCTTAAGTTAATATATTATTTGGGAGCGGTTTGTGCATTATTTTGTTAACATCTAAGATTTTTTCAATATGACTATTGTTAATATTACTAATTATTATATTATTCAGGGTCATGATGACTTAGTTAATTTCTTGGGGAGAGTTCAAGTTAGTTAATGGTAAGTGGTCTGATTCTAGTTCATGGTACGTTGTAGAAATGAATAGTTTTAATATTTGTGACTGCTATGTCAAGTATATCTGGACTTTTGTTTGGATCATATAGGAAGTAAGTGGGTTCGGTTGGTGATAATATGTTGAAATTCAGGTTCCTTTTTATGTTGTATAAGTATTCACCAGCGGGATTCGTAGCCCGGCATCCCCATGAGAAGTGTTAACACCTGCAATAATGAATGGATTTGGTAGTTGTAATAATGTGAAGTTGCTATTTTTGATTTTTATATTTGGAGCTTTGTAAGCAGTTACTATTGTTATTGTCATGCTATTATTATACTTGACATTTATTGCTGCTATTTCGAGTCCGGGCGTGTGTGGTAGAGTAATCTGGTGATGTAGTATACTGCATTTTATTAGTAGTAATCCTCCTCCTCCTTTCGAATTTTGTGTGTCTGCTTTGATTGTTTTGTATCCCTGAATAAAAAATGAGGATTCTTGGTTGAGATGTGTTTCTGTGATGCATACTATATGAATTCTGTTAGCATGTAGGAAGTGTTGTAATTCGACTTTTTTGTTGGTAATGCCATAGGCATTCCAATTTAATATAATTATATTATTATGGTGATCCATAATTGTTGCTAAATGACATAGCAATTGATTTTTGATATTCTGTATAATTGTTGGTATTAATGCATTTATAAAATTAATGATGTGACTAGTTATAAACTGAGTGATGTTTTGTATGAATGAGTTACCAATATTGAAATTGTTGTAGTTTTTGTTTGTCTGTTGGTTGTTATGTTGTTGGTAATTTGTGTTTGTTGTGTTTCGTTAGTGGTTGATGTTTGTTGCATGTGAGAAATTAGGTATGTTATTGGTTGGAGGTAGTATTGGAAAGTTTGTTGTATTGAACTGCGGGGGAATATGATTGTTCCTAAGTCTGTCATTTGAATTATTTCTTTTACTTTCTAAACTTTTTCCATAATATATGGACATTCTACTGACCTAAGGTCAGCCCTATGCGTCCCGAGACAATGTTTACATGTAGGAGTGGAGTACGTTTGTTTGCTAATAGGTGATCATCTGCACAAAACACACACAAAATTGTATGATTGCAATCATTTTTAGTGAGTCCAAAGTCTAAACACCGGTAACATTTAGGGGGCCCTTGGTTTTCTTTCTTCTTTCTGGTTTCACAATGCTATTCTATATTTATTTTATTTCTAAAACATCCTCGATTTCGTGAGTTCCATCAAAGTCTTCTGCCACTACTGGGATGGGGGAATTGTTTTTATATAGTCGAGTAACGATAGTAAAGAGTAATATAGTCAAGAATTGAATTTGTTATTGATTTCGGCTAATATTTCATTTTCTGAGATTGAAGGATGAATGTTCTTGATCACTATTAAGTCTTTTTTACTAATTTTATCCATTTATTTATATATTTTATCTATATCTTTTATTTTACTATTATTTTTGTGAAATTGGTTTTTGGTGGCCAGGAAATATTTAACTGCTTTTCGGAAGTCGGTCTCTGATTGGAATTGGATTCGAATCTTTTGATTTTTAAATTCTGAGGTGATGTTGGATGAGACATTAAATTTAATTTCATTCGCTTCATATTCAAAATTAGTAACAAAAATTGGTGGGATTTTAATTTCGCAACTTAGATCATCTGGTATCTCTTCGTTTAGCCAACTAAATCTGTTTTTGATTTTTACATTGTATTGACTTTGTAGGTTCGACCCTGCCGGAGGCTGACTGTCTGTGGTTACACGTTTAAGGTCTCTGTTATCACTATCGCTGGTTCGCTTTCCTTGGTACATTACCTTGTTATGATGCGGTTGGGTTGAAGCATCTTATTGTTGTGAATGCATCCGTTCCTCGGGCTGGCCTGATGATCCGGCCCCGAATTGGATGTTGTTGCTTGCACTGTGCTGACGATGAGGCGGTATCGGTGAATTCCATGCTGTCCGTGAGATTCACGTTACCTCATTAGATGACTCTTCAGAATGATATAACGAATTTAGGGCTTCACTGACCATTCGCCCTGTGCTGGATAAATCATTGTTGTTTATTCAACTACTAAAGCACTTGTAGTGAATAATTATGACCACTGAACACTATTTCGAACACAAAGTTCCTAACGTTCGGAGTGATGTTGAGTTGCACTTTCACACTTCACGCTGCTGTTAGCGGAGCGACTGCACTGGCCCGCAGCTGAAGTGAGAATGACGAGATACAAGTGTTCACCACAGAATTACTGAGGTGGATACACCACTCAGAAATTGTAATGTCGGCCGTTGTATGTAATCTAACATTCTCGTAACCCCTATCAGCGCCATTGTCGTTTCGGTCAATTTTGAGATAATTAAAGAGAGATATTTCGTAGTAAATAACAGTCCAAATCAAACGTTTGCGATCTGAGTTCACTTGAATGAATGGAAGAAGCCTCGATTATATCAGTATCAAATTCAACAACTTGTGATGTTCATCGGAACTGGTTTTATTACATTTGTTACGTCATTTTTCTTTGCTTTAGGTCATTTTAAAAACATTTTAAGACCATTTTATTGATAACTTGTGCCAAATATTAAGGTCATCAAAATACGCCCCAACTTATTACATTACAAAATTGGAGAATTATCAAACGAGACTCTTAAGCCTCAATTGATCACCGATCGAATATTGTAATATAATGTTACCATTAGAATATCGTAGAACGTTAGAAGCAATTTGTTAATTTTCAAGGGAACTATAAATCTTGTTTAATTTTTTTTTTCGTCCTGCGAAATATGACATATGATAGTACTTATGTTGATAGTACGTATACCACGGGTTTGTTTTAATATTACTTGCATTACACAAATTATTATTTTTAGCTTTAATGATGCATGGTTATAAAGCATTTTATGAAGCATGGAATAACAATTATTACGATGCTGTTCTCAATTTCGTAATCTTTGAGTTTACACAATCAAAGTAAATGATCTCAATTCACTTATTTTAATGAAGTTTCTCTTACTATACATTCTATTTAGACTGTGTGTTACGTATAAAACCATTGCAGTTTCACCACAATGTACTTTCATGCCACATTTGTAAGGGCTACGCAATATACAACAATGCGTGAGTTGGAAAAAAAATTCTGCATGAAGGCCCATAGACTTAAGACGTCTGACACGTTATTCCTACGCCATCAGCCAGACACATGAACGTTTGCCTTCCCAATGCTAAAAGAAAGTTGAAAATTTGCATTTGCAGTTTTTAAAAATTCAGGGTGTTTCAATTACATTAATTCAAGATCTAGTTTTAAAAACTGATTTCATTATGAAAAAATCTCTATCGTCAATATTGTATTTTGACAAAATTTAATTTTTGTTTGAAATATTCGAATATTCATATCGTTTACCAACAATTGGACCTGCGCCATTTTTACATGACTTTTACGAGGAAAATATTTATAGAAAAACTCTTCTCTTTTTGAGAACATTTCGACATGTTGGCGCTTGATGTTAGGTTCCCTCAACCTTAAAAGATCCGTTTGAATTTCGAGGATTCGTGACATCAGCCAGATCATTCTTTGATTATCCATTTTAGTGAAAATCCTGTTTACACATGAATTACTGATACGTAAACGGACTGACAAAGAGTGCTTTATCAAAAATCACTTTTTACGTTTTGAGAACACTCAAAACATAAACATGTTGACAAACCAATGCTTAGAAGGTAATATAAGAGCAAGAAACAATCCACTTTTTCTAATGAAAGACATTCAAAACGTGTTTTGAATGTGGCTCGACCACACTACGCTACTATAAACATTTACCATTGCCGTGTCCAAGACAACTTATTACGAAAAGAATATTAACGAAATATTATTGCGCTTAGTTTTTTATTAGGGAATGTACTCCATGTGTCAAAGATATCAATTTTGGAATAAAAAGGCAGAGGAATAAAGATACGCGCAATTGTCTGGTTCATTTAAGTTAGAAATATTTTCAATCAAAAGCTGAGTTCTGTAGGCTTGATTGTACAACTAGTCCATGCGTTCTCTTTCGGCGTTTACCTTCAACGTCGAAGCTACGAAATAGATGAAAGTTGCGATAATGCTAGACGGGCAGTAATTGAGTTGGCCTGAAATCTAGAATCGCAATGGCAGAAAATATATACCTGATTCTTAAAGACATAAGCACTCTGAAGTATGGGATAGTCAAAAGTACAAACTTTCTGCGTTATTTATTAAGGTTAAAATGTATTGTAACTATATAATTAACCACGATAGTGTTATCTAAAAATTAATTGTCAAGGATGAGGTTCGAAATTAAGAGCGTAAGATTACCCGGCAGTTACTCTACCTATTACACCACAGACACCCTGATGACAGCCCTGCATCACAAAAATGTAGCGTCGCCACCAAAATAAAGTTCATGTTTCCCAATTTTGAAATATCATAGGTTTGAATAAAAACGCTCCTTGGCTATATTATTTAGCCAACTATACTCTAAATGAGGAAAAACTTTGTTTACTGCTGTTGGAATATGTTTACTGCTGAATTCGAAGAAACTTGTTTTCATATTTTTTAAATCGTCACGACGGCCCATAGTTTGAAAACATTGTTTATAACATTACTAATCCTTAATAACGAAGTATTATTTTGTGTAGTATTGGCGTAGTAATGTGTTAGAAACATATTACTAAATATTTTTAACAGAACACGATAAATTCGTCGATACGTCGATTACGTAACGCTAAATAGTGGGAGGAGGTTTGTATCTGCGTTTTTATGCAGCGTTTGTTCGGGGTAAGGGTATTAGTTAAGTGCATTGTAACGTTGCTTTCTTAAGTTTCCAACATTCACCGAATCCATTAATTTTTTCTGTACATTAATATATTTACTAATTACTTTACAAATATAAAAAATTAACGTTATTATGTATAAATTCTTACAATAAATGGAAGTATCTTTCATCATTGTTAATTAAATCGGTAAGATTACGAACGGAATATTAAAAAATTATCTCTCGTGTATTCTAGAATCCAATATAATTGATGCAATAAACTCTCACAGAAAAAATCGGATTGCGGAATTTTGTATAGCGTTTAAAGGGGATTTAGAGGAGACAATAAAATTGCAACAATTGCAAATTTATAAACAATTTCCAACTTTTGCATATCTCAAGAGTGGGGAGGTCGATGACCCAGTGCCGATTTCCTCGAATTAACAATTTTGCAACAATTTACAAGTTTATAAACAAATTTGAAATATACGCTAAAACGGCCAAAAATATCTGCATATTGTGCTTGAGATTAACAATTTAATATATCATTTTCATAGAGTTACAAATTCATTGATAAAATATAGTTAAATTTTGCTAAAATGCTAAATATTTGCTAGGTTATTGGCAATTCTGGACGGAACAGCCCCCCCCCCTCTAAAATATTTTTTCGTCATTGCGTACGCGCAGGCAAAATCTCTCCTTCGGCAGTGCAATATGACGATATTTCCGGTTCATACGTTATGACAGTTTCCCCTTTTTGTTTGGTAGCACTCTTTAATTTCAGGTGTAGAGTTCCAAGCTACATTTTGGATACATTCTGTTATATATTTGATAGCGGTATTTAAATAATCATTAGTTTTTAATGAAAAATTGGCCGTAACATTCTCAGTAATCCATTGTTGCAATAACTCCCAGTTGGTGTGCCTATTTGATAAGGTAGGAATTGAAATTCCTACCTTATCCGAGTGCCGACGAGAGCACAAAGACTATTGCGGCAGCGGATCGAAATCTTGTCGTGAGTGCGTCCTTCCCTCCGAAGTGTGGAGTGCCGCTCTGAAGCGCAGTGGCTTCCTCGGCGACGGTGATGGAGACGGCGAGCGACGAAGGAGGACGGAGGACGGTGGCCGTGCGGTCTGCGCCACAACTGGCCTGCCGACGGCGACACCCACCAACACATCGCATGTTGCCGCAGGAACATGGTCCTCCTTTCGGGAGACTTTATACAAGGACAACTGGGCTAGGTAGCTTTAGACAAGAACTCTTAGAGCTCTAAGAAGCAGGCAGTATATCTTAAAGTTATTGGAAGCCTTCGTCTATCTTTTAATTGGTGGCAGTTTTATTGGCCCTTGGTCTGTGAGAGGGACTTTTTTAATGTGCCTGTGAAGTGTGGATGGCTACGTTTCCGATTTCTTGCTTATCTCTACGCCACTCTTTTCACGTCTTCTTTTCGAACGCACGAGGCAGCCTAATCACGTCCATATATTATACATTCTGAAACAATCAGCCCTCATTAGTACTAGTGGCGGAGATCTGAGAGTGGATACAGAGCCCAGCCGGCGGCCGAGGGCGTCCATCAAAGCCTGCACTGCGGCGACCCCCTCCCCCATCCGTCCCCTTCCTGTGGCGTGTCACCACAGCGTTCGACCTCCGCAACCCCGCCTCCCGCTCCCCCCACCCTGCCCCAACGCACTCCGCCCACCCTCCCGGCCGTCGTTCCAGCTTCTCGCTTCCACCACTCGGCTTCTGACCTGTTCACATTGCACCTACTCTTCCTTCGAGCTCTGCTCAACGTTGAAAATTTTATTTAATTTACTCACACAGTTCACAAGTAATAACCAGGAATAAATAAACGATATGAAGAGGTGTAATTTACGTAATTTATGTATTCCAATGCTCTCATCAGAGAACATTGTAACACTTACTTCTACTAGAAGTTATGGAACTTATTTTTCCTCTGCATATTTGTAGGGTAAACTCTCTGATACATATTAAAAGTGAAACATTGTATACTATAAAAGATATATCGTGCAACAACATGATTTTTAATTTTATAAAGGAGCATATTACCTGCCATAATTGAAGTGATAGTAATATTCGTGTTATTGTTGGTTTTGTTATTTGAATATTATTCTGAGAAACATTTATGTGTGAAACTTTCAAAAATTATTTTCTAAACAGGAAGATGCAAGCGTCCCGTCGTTTGCAGCATATTCAGCCATTGTATTTTTTACTCGCATACTTCTTAATAAGAGAGAGAAAGAAAGAAAGAGAGAGAGAGAAAGAGAGGGAAAGAGGGAGGGAAAGAGAGAGAAAGAGAGTGAGAAGGAAAGCGAGAGGGAAAGAGAGAGCGAGAAAGAGAGAAAGAAAGATACAGTTAGGTACTACACTAAAATTAGACTATATTTTTGGAAACAAAACAAACTTACGTTTCATTGGCTCCTGATACCGGACATTTCTAGTTCATATATGAAGAAAACTACTCCCTCTAATATATTGTGTAGCAATAATCCACGTTCATGGTTCTTGATACCGAAAAATTGGTTTACAACACGACCGACCGTCTGCTGTATGTGAACAACGCTAGGGCCTAAACCGTTCGCCAAATTTGATACTCCGGTTATTTTCTATTCAATGTACCTCTTTCAGAAGTGAGAGCTTTGACGACGTTTTTTGGATAATGAGGAGGAAATTATGAATATATATATATATATATATATATATATATATATATATATATATATATATATATATATATATTAAAAATAGTGTAGATTTATAACCTGTTACTAAACCTCCGCTCTCATCTGTTAAAAAAAATTACCTATGTTAAAACTCATGAGTGTTACCTGTTCCGCCTGCCATATGGAAATATGTAAATGTCAATATCTCGGAGGGATAAAACCCAGTAACGTGCTTCATTAAATCCTTGTTCTTTGGACAAAGTGTTGTGCCGAACTTCACTTCTTTTTAAACTATCTGGAGTGTTACCAATCGTACGATTCAAATGGTATTGTGGGAAACGTGATATACCCTACGGAAAGGCAGTGCTTAAAGATTAAAGCTTAAGGAGGCTGTTTGCAAGAAAATTATTATTTGGCAAATTTAATCTCCATAAATATATTGAGAAATTTAATTCATTCCCATGAGTGTTACCTTTATATAAATGGGTAAAACAGAACTGTATAAGTGACATTTTATAAATTCTTAGATTTTTTAAATTATTGGCTATATTGCAGATGCAATGTAATTTCGTGGTTTTAATGAACAATTGAAACGCTATGGTTTTAATGATGAAACAAAGCACCATGACTTTACAGTAATATTGAATTAAATAAACAGTTTTCTCAGAATTTATAAAATGTCACTATACCGTTCTATTTTTCACCCATTCATATTTACACCTGTACCGGCTGAGGTGGCGCCAGAACATAAACTGATGTCACTGCAGTGTCTCTGACCGGGAAGTCCTAGGGTTCGAGTCCCGGCGATGTGGAAGGATTTTCTACACTAGATAGGTCGAATTCAGCAGCTGTTTGGAGGAGAATTCTAAGGGACGGCTGCTCTGATCGGTAGTTTTCCGTGGTTTCTACGATCATTACCAGGCGAATGCCGGAGCAGTAGCTAAAAAAAGGCA
Organism: Gryllus longicercus; assembly: GCA_038098605.1. Classification (NCBI taxonomy): domain Eukaryota; kingdom Metazoa; phylum Arthropoda; class Insecta; order Orthoptera; family Gryllidae; genus Gryllus; species Gryllus longicercus. The sequence goes on along the minus strand of JAZDUA010000054.1, from coordinate 4,394,763 downwards.
ACGGGCTACGGACCGCATTGGGTCTTTCTGTCCTTTTCCTTGTCCTATTCTCACCCCTTACTAAAACGCACTTATACTTTCACCCAACCACACATTTCGGGCGACAAGTCGCAACCTTAGAACTTGACCCTGCTTTGACAATTCCCTACTGGTGTGATATACCAGGATGAGGAAAATCCTGTAAGCTGACATGTAGGTCGGCGCCGGATAGAAAGTTGGAAAATCAGCTAATCAATCAATCAATTCATGAGGGGAAGATAAAACTCCTTATACTGCGAATAAAAACTAAATAAAAAATTATCATTACTATAGTGCACAATAAATAAGTTTTCTGAGTAAACTTGTTGAAAACTGGCTTTCTTCGGAGTAAGCTGATAAATTGTGGAAAAGTTTCTCTTTGCTTTCTACCTATTCACGGTGCTTATGAAGGACATTAATTGAACTATTTGCTAAACTTAAATGCATGTTATCTTTATAATTACCAACAAACATTTAATTTTATTGCAAATCGATGTTATTTGTAACTCGCAGTTTTTATTTTGTGGCACTTACTTCGTTCGAAGAATTGTAAACCGAAAAACGTCAAATTTTTGGCACAAAAACACTTATTGGTTTACTTACGGGTGGTGACGGAAAAGTACATAAATCTTGTTCATATGTACTAAATTACATCCCCTAACATCTTTCTGGTTAGAATCAATGTTTTATGGGTACTTGACACCGAAAAATCGATTGTCGGCAAAACGTGTGTCTGCCTGTCGTCTGTCCGTCCGTCCGCAAAACGGTGGAAAACCTCTTATGCCTGGCCCTGGTAACGATTAGCGGACAAATCGTGTTGCTAAATACAGAAAGAGAATTCCTCTAACATGTACTAGTAACCAGACTCCGTTTTGTGGGTCATTGATACCTAAAACTCGATTGACGCCAAAATGTCTTTCTGTCAGTCTATTGTCAACGCTGGCGCGTAAACCGATGTTTTTCAAAATTGATGTTTCCCGATCGACCTGAATGATATCGAGGCTTTGGAAATTTGAAACGGATATTTTTATTTTTGAGGGTTCTATACATGAAGTCTCAAAATTTGTTTCAAAATGTTCTTAAAAATAGAACCAAATTTTTTGATCAAACTCTGCCCATTGATAGCATAAAGGACGCTTAAGAACATATGTCATTTCGTTGGCATCCCAACATTTTTGAAAATTGTAAAAGCGCGAAATATGAGCAATTAATTTTTTTCTCAAAACCCCCTCCTATTTTTATTTTTTTTTCACAGATACAAGAAAGGGTGCTTAAAAGAATGGCACGTTGAACTATCTGAATTTTCGAAAATTGAAAATTGAGAAATTAATGGACAAAGTGTGTGCTGTTGTAGCACCACTCATTTTAAGTGCGTCATAGAGCCTTTGACGTTATGTCTTAGCCAGAACACAATCCTGAGCTATAGCTGAGCTGACATTATTCATGGACAGAAATTAGCTGAATAAGACGGTGTAAAGTGCCTCCAAACTAAATCTCGATACTGAAATGAAATAATAAAATGCTGCAGATTTCCAAAAAATCAAATGCTGAGCAGAATGAACAAAAACCGGGGTAGCGGAGGAGTCCATCCATTTTTTTTCCACCATGGGAATATCGGAAGTAAAACGATATTATTGTGAACGTGCGACCGGAAGTGGCTCCTTTGGACGCTGCTTCGACATAGCTGCTATCATTTATTATTTGGCACACCCTTGTTACTTGGCGAACATTGTTAAGCTGTCAGAAATTTTGAGTAGACTGTTTATATCTTATTTATTGAAGAAGACAATGATTGATTTGTGATTGTGTAATTGCCAATGATTAATAAATCTACAACTGAGTAATTTGATTTATATTATAAAAAGGAATGATTCATATACCTAAATTTGATTTATATTAGAAAGAATGCGTAAGTGTGAACGCAAAAGAGACGATCCGGATGCCCGAGATCGCTAAGGCCGTAGTGTAGTAGCGATCTCGGACCGAAGGCTGGAGGGTTCGAGTTCGGCCTCTGGCATTGTTGTATTGTGTTCGTACCTTCACCCCCTATAATCACCATGTCATTCTATACTTTCGATATCAAACAAATAATGCATCAAAAAGTTGTAAATCATGCTGGTAAGTGAGACTTTTTAGTACTTTTAATATAAATTGTTTCAACATTGGTGAAACATTTTACCTATCACTTTTTGGCGAAATTTTTAAACAGTTAAATTAGATTTAATTTTTTTCACTCTTGTCCCCATTGCTTAAAAATCTGAAAAAATAGATGCTATAGAATGTTATAGGACACATTCTAGAGAAAAAACTAAATACTCCAACGTTATCATGTTGAAAATTAATTTCAAAAAAATACTTTTTTCTCTTTGAATTTGACATCAAAATTGATAGACAAAAATAACTTCAAATTTAAAATAATTTCCCCCGTCTTTGCAACATGGTTTTTGACTCAGATGGTACCTTCATTCAATGGGTATAATTACCAATAATCAATTCGATCTAGACCTTCTACGATCTCCCATCTTATAATTATTGATACCTTTATTCAAGAAGCATAACCAGCATTACTAACCGTTAATTTAGATATTGAAAAAGCTTACGACATGGTCTGGACGCATCGTGTGCTTTCCAAACTGCAGGATATTGGTATGAGGCAACATGTTTCATTTCATTGAACATTTTACGGAACATCGAGCCAAGCAAGTGAGGACCAATGGGTGCCTTTTGGAGACTAAAGTCGTACAACGGTCAGTAATAATTGTCACACTGTTTTTAATAGCAATCAGTGATGCGGATGAAAATATATATCTTCCTGTAATGACAAGAAAATACGCAGACGACATCACCATTCTGTGTAAAGAAAGGAATATTAAGTCAAACCCAGAAAATATGCAAATGGCATTAAATAATATTTATGCTCGGTCACTTAAATCTGGCTTTAAGATCTCAACCCTTAAAACTAAGTGCATACTATTTTCCAAACACAAGCAAGAGAACCTACCTCTTCTCAATCTAAATACTCAAAACCTAAGATACGTCCCTTGCACTAAAATCCTGGGACTGCTCGTTGATGCCAAACCATGTTTGAGTAATCATACTTTAAACACGATCACTTACTGTAAAAAGAGACTCAACATATTAAAAGGTTTATCTCCCAATAATTATGGTGCTGATAGACAATTACTATTGGTAACATATAAATTCAAAATTATAGTAAATTATAATAAAATTATGAAATAATTATATTAAAAATTATAATAAAAATTGATTGTGGGCCATAATATGCAGATCAGCAAACAAAAATGTCCTTAAAAAATTAGAAGCTATACACAATCATGGGCTACGAATATGTACTGTTTTCACACCAGCCCAACTGACAAAATTCTTATTGAATCGAGCGAATCTACCGTATTTCACCGCAGAGATCATTTAAGAATTAAATATGCGCTCAAAGCCGCTACCTTCAACAACCCTTTAATTTATTATGATGTATTTCCTAAAATTGCTGTGTACAAAACACCCTAGCTATATACCACTGCACGCTAAAATCAGGAGAATTCTTGCGAAACTAAATACCGAGTGCACAAAAACAAAAACAAAAAAAAGCAAAAAAAAAATAAATAAAAAATAGACAGTACAAAATTCCTCCCTAGACAATCCAGGACATTGGAGCAGATCTGTATTATCAAAGCATCAAGGAAGTCAACAAACTAAAGAATTCTGGGACCACAAATGCATCGAACTTAAAGATAAATACAACTACTACCTAGTACCACTACTACCACTACTGCCAACGGAACAAAGAATGACCAAGGGACCTGGGCCACTGCAATCTCAAGGGAAGTAGTACTCAAATATCAACATCACCATTATGCCAGCCAGGTAACAGCTGATTCTTGTTCCATAATGACGGTGTTAAATATTATTAAACAAATCGAAGATAACTATTTTCTTATCCTATGTAGTTTCCTAAGTACATTGTATAATATAATCAAAAACACTATCAACTCTGAAATGGAAACCATCGTGCATGAACTGAACCTTGATATGACAACTTCAGGAAAGACTATCAAGCTGGTGTGGTATTCAAAGCAAATTAAAATTACCCAGGACGTAATAGAGAACCTGAACAGGATAACAACAAATCCCGAAGACACCAATACAACATTAAGAGCATCCAATACATTCGAAGATTTAATGTAAAACACAATGGAAAAGCAATGCAAGATAGATGGAATACCAGTTGGAAGACTGTAAGATCCAGTGGCCTACATGTATGTATGTCCTTGGCGCGAGAGCCCGTGAATGGGCTCAGGCCTACCGGCGACGTCCCTGCCTGGCGGCCATGGGTGGTTACGTGTGGTTAGACCGTAGACATCCCCACGCCGTATTCCGGTCTCAACCTGAGAAGTGAATTTTCTCACTGTCACACAGCAACATATACTGGGACTTTGCAAGGAAAATGCACACTATAATCTTGGCGCGACTGGGAATCGAACCGAGGGCCGCGTAGTGAAAAAGAAAAAGCAAGCACGCTGACCAAGAGCTAGCCATGAGCCTAGTGCCAGTTATAGACAAATGAAAAATAACTTCTACAACCTCAATAGTAAAAAGCACCTCAACAGAAAAGAACAAGTTGCTATTACAAGGATTAGAACTGGACACTGCAATCTACGCCCCCTACATTGAATAGAAAGGAACCCATCCCCTATAACCAACCCAGACAAAATTACCTTAAGAATATGAGCCCTGTGTTAATTCTTAAATCAATTGACTATCAAGATAGAGTAATCAAATTCTGCACAGATATAAATATATTCATTGAAATTTAATTTAAAAGCATAGTAGCAATGTAAGTTGAATCTGTAGTACACAAGTATACACTGTGACGTACTGAAGTATGAGTGTGTGAGTATGTGTGTATATATATATATATATATATATGTATAATACAATATAATATATATTAATTTGTATTATGTATATTAATATAATACATATATTAATTGTAATCAACTGAAAGTCTGTAATTGGTTATAAAGTACACAAAACTTACGTATTTGAATACCTAGCAAAATTGACCAAGCAATGAATTAAGGTGGAACAATATGTTAATTGAAGTCAAAATATGTTAAAGCTAAATATTTCACCTATATCTGTATTTTTATTCACAAGGTATATGAAAGAATGTTAAGAGACTTAATATTGTAGAAGATGGATACAAGGGGTACGAAGAAGAAGAACAAAGGGGTTTTAGGGCGGGTCAATCTTGCTTAGATAATCTGTTTTGTCTGTCCCAAGTGATGAAAAAGAAATGGCAAATAGGGAGAGAACTTCATATGGTCTTCCTTGATATAGCAAAGGCGTATGATAGTGTGCCAGTAATAAAGTTATGGGAATTTATGAATAAAAGAAATGTAAATAAAATCTTAAAATGCGGTGAAGAAATTGTATACAGATCAAAAGGGAAAACTGAAAGTTGGAAAACAGATGACCCAAACATTTCCTATATCAAAAGGACTACGGCAAGGATGCTGTTTGTCATCTACCCTCTTTAAAATGTATGTTAATGCGGTGTTACAGGTATGGAAAAGAAAATGGGCTGGGATGAAAATACCACTTGATGATAATACAACACTCTATACCCTACAGTTCGCTGATGATCAGCTGCTAATGGCGATAGAACAAGAAGATATTGAATATATGACTAGGAAGATAAAAGAAAATTATGAGAAATGGTGATTAAGCCTCAGCCGACAAAAAACAGTATACTGGACTCTTGGCAGTACAATGACGTATTGACTATGGAAACTGGAGAAATAATAAGAACAACAAAGTACTTGGGAACAACAATAGGAAAACAGGATTCTTATGGAAAGGAATGTAAAATTTTAGGAGCCCTGAATGCAGTTATCTGGGTTCCAAATATAAGCAAGAAAACGAAAATTAGAATATATAAATGTATGATTGAAAGTGTTACATTGTATGAAGCAGAAATATGGCAACTTCCAGAACAACAGAAAAACAATTGATAGCTTTGGAAATGGATTTCCCCAGAAGAGCTGCAGCAATATCTAGAAGGGAAAGAATAAGGAATGAACAGGTTAAGGAAATAATGAATCTGCAACATTATATTATGCAGGAAATGGAAAAGAAATAACTCACTTGGTTTCGACATGTAGAGCGAATGGAAGAGAGAAGACTCCCCAGAAGATCCTTAGAATGGTAACCAAGTGAAAGGAGAAAACGAGGCAGACCAAGACCAGTATGGAACAACCAGATAAGAAAGATAATCGAAAAGTGGAAATTACTTCCTGATTCCTGGAAGAACAGGGAAGACTGGAGAAGTTTAGGCGCCGGAAGAGCGAAGTAGCGGAAAAGAAAACGGCATGAAGATGTCTTGAATGTTTCGGAGGGACTGCCAGCGACGGCGCAGACAATTTTTACTTATCATTATTGTAAAATAAGGTGGAGTTAATGTCTATGAGGAAAGTTAACTATTAATGTTTGTTTCTGGGGAGGCAGGCAGGGTTGAAGCGACATCTTTAGCTTGAAAAATAAGATAAGTGAGAGTTGTAATACTACGATCAATGAACTCCGGGGAAGAATGGTGGATTGGTTTGGGGAATGGATAAAAATAAACGCTTGGGCTAAGTCGCAGTGAGGGCCGTCGCGCACTAGTTTGCCGCCCTGGCGCAAGGACATTTTGCCCCTTGCAAAAGGAATACTTTTTTTAACAGCTTTATTTTCTATCTGATTAATCCACTGATTTTTCAGAGATTAGCATAACTTAATACTTGAACTGAGATACGGCATAGGCAGGCAGGGAGTTCAATTCGTTGAAGTTCCCTCTCACTTTGCTACGTTTCTCTTAATTCAGTGTTTGGATTTAAAAACAGAATTTTTGAATTTGTAATATTCTATTGTTATTGTTTGTGTGTTTAATAATATTTTTGTATTCAATTTTCATTCTTAATCAAGCGTTAATGACGGGCGTAATTTATCCTTGGGATACCTTGAAGTGATTTTGATGTTTTTTGCTAAACGTCCTAGATTAAAATTTTAGATCCTAGATTTTTGCACTTTCTGCTTTTGGTAGTTCCTCAAAAATTTACTGATAGACGTCTGATGTAAGAATTAAAGTTCTCTATTTTCAGTTCGTTTCTAATTTGCTCACTTGACACGTACCATGGTGCTTTAATTATGCGTCTTAAAAATTTATTTTGAACTACTTGGATTTTCTCTAGCTTACATTTTGCGGCTCCACCCCAGACAGGACAGGCGTAAGTAAGTGATGTCTAAAAATAGATTTGAATAAGTTATCCCACATTCTATGCTTAGTCTGGAGTGGCTCTTTATGAGTGGATATAGTTTTGCTATTTTCACGTATGTTTTATTAGCTATTTCTGTAATGTGATATTTTCACGTCAGTTTTTGGACAAGAAGTACTCTTAATATCCTACTGGTTGACCTTTTTATCCATTTTAAACTTATATTCTTAATTATTAGTGGGTTGGGCATTTGGGTCTTCGTAGCGTAAATATTTTGGTTGTGATTTAGTAGGGTTTATTTTTATTTGCAATTTTGAGCACCAATTTATAAATGAATCTAATGATTTTTTGTAAAATGTCTCTACAGTGATTCACATTTTGGTTTCTTGTGAACAGCACTGTATCATCAGCGAAGCATGCTATTTCTGTTCTTTCCATTTGAGCGTAGTTTGCAGCGTAAATGTCAAAAAGGGGTGGTGAGAGCAGTGACTCTTGCGGTAACTCTGCTTGCGTTCCTTTTTGATCTGATAAAGTACTATGCACTTCAAGGAACGATTTTGTTGGAAACTTTTAATAATTTCATATAGATAATGGGGTATTACCAAATTTCCCATTTTATACAGTAGCACTGCATGCCAAATTTTATCAAAGGTCTTTTCTATATCGAGAAACGTGTGTTTATGCTGGTGAAATGTATTTGCTATATTTTCAGATAGTCTTATAAGCTTCATTTAGTCTTATAAGATTATTATTTTGAATTTATATTGTTTTCTTTTAGGAAACTATTTAAACTTTTGTGGATTAATTTTTCAAACACCTTCCCTACATTAGATAGTAAAGTGGTCTGTAATTTGAGGGCAGCCTTTGGTCCTTATCAGGTATGCTTATTTGTATTATTATGGCTTGTTTACAGATACCCGGGTAGTAAATACGTCGTAGAGCTGCATTATATATCGCTAGTCCTACTATTGTTATCCCTGGGAGCTCATTCAGAATCTGCGTGATTATTTGATCGTTGCTTGCTGATTTCTTTTGTTTTAGTTTAAAGATCATTTTAGGTTTCGGATAGTGATATAAATTTTATATTTCGCGGGACTGCATCAAACGAAAGAGCTACAAACATCTCAATTTGCCTGTTAAGATTCATCGTTTCCAGTTTATTTGGAGTAAATGGGGTTTGAAATTAGTGGCTAAAGCCAAAGCGTTTTGTTTGTGTTTTAGGGCTGTTAGAATATTTGTTGTTTTTCAGGGGGGTAGTTTATTAATTTCTTTAGTTAATTTTTTTACGGTGCTGCATATGTGTCTAGATCCTTTTGGTATTTGAGCATTTTGGAACCGATTAAATCTATGTTCGTCTGTATTTGCTTTTATTTTTCTTTGAGTTTGATTTAGTTTGCGTTTTATAAATGAATCTCGCATTTTTTGCCATATCCATCTTAATATTATTTTTTCTTTAATTAAATTGATTATAAATACGGGGATTTTAGCCTATTTCATAATATTTGTTTTTTTCTTGTTGGCCAATATTGTTGCTAATCGTATTGCTTTCGCGAGTTTATTTATTTCTTTATTAATACATTCATATGTTTTAGTTGATTGGGATAAGTATACAAAATGTTTAATGTAAATCTAATTTTTTCCTAATTTATTTTATCGAATACTAATTTAGGAAATGAATCGAGTTTGTATTTTGGATTTTTAAGCTTATTATTACAGGGCAATGGTCTGAATGAAGATCTACTGCTATGTATTGATATAATGGGAATGAATGTTTTTAGATATTATTACGTCTAGGATTTCTGGAATAATATTCTGGTCATAATGAAAAAGAGTGAGTTCTGATGGTGCATTATATCAGCGTTATTATTTTGTAAGAAATTAATAAGTTTTTCCCCATACAATATTTTTGCAGTTTAAATCTCCCGCAATTAGCGTTGGTGAATTACTATTTAGAATGCTTTTAGCGTCTTTTCTGGGAATGTCTTATTTGGTGGTTTATAGGCCGATATTATTATCATGTCTCCATGAACTGAGATAACCTGTATACCGACCGTTTCTATTTTAACAAAGCATGGTATAATTAAGTCATGATATTGAATGATTTTTTTATTATTAATGCTACTCTCCCAGAAGGCTTTTCTGCTGCTCTATCCTTAATTTAGGTTTCATTCCCTGGAACGTTAAATTTTAAATTACTATGGAGATGGGTTTCGGTGATGCATGCAATGTATATTGCCCAATTTGAAAGGAAAAGTCTGAACTCATTTTCTTGCCTTTTCCGCCCATTTGCATTCCAGTTTAAAATATTGATATTATTTGTTTTCATTCCTATCATTATACCATTCTTGGAATATTTGTTTGCATATATTTTCTATGTGAGGTATAATAGCCGCGATTACTTGTGTAACTATTTCTGTAATTTGTTTTTTAGATATGTTTGCATTTGTGGTAACCGTTTCTGAGAAATTTGGTATGCGTGATTTTTGCAGTAGACGAGGGAATTCTGTCCTATTTAGTGGTCTTGCTTCGTCTCGTATATATTTTTTAGCATTAAATGATTCATGTCCGGTTCCTGTTGTCCATAGGTTTGGTACTGGTTTGACCTTCAGTGAGTGAGAATGAAAATAACCACGTTTGGCTTTGAATGCTCTGCAACCTCGGTAGTTGGCGGTGTGGTTACCTTGCCAGTTACAACAAACAGGGGAGAACGTTTACTGATTTTGCACTTTGAATAACGGTGCTTACTTGGGCATCTAACACATCTAGATTGTAATATCAGTTGACCTGCGTATGCCCTATCCTTTGACATTTTTAACATTGAAAAGCTTTGTTATTTACTTGAACCTGGAATCTTACAAAATAATTATGAAAACGTTTGAGATATAAAATGTTTCTAGAGTTTGTTTCTACCTTTAATTCCACTGCACACATGTTGATTGGCATTTTATATTTATTATATATCCCAGACACTTTTACAACATCGTATTTTAGTTCAATTAGACCATTAAAAATACCTTTGCGTCGAATATGAGTAGGGATGTTTTCATTTACCCAGAAAATGTTTCTGTTAGAGGGTCCCTAAAGAAATGAAATGGTATCTTCTTTGTTTCTAGAAATGTTTTGAAGTTTCGGTAATCTTCGCTTTCCGTTAGATTTATTTTCACCCCATTATTTTCTAATCGGGTGTTGAAGTTACCTTGGGCTGTCTCTTTGATGTCTTTTAAGATTAAAGGACATTTTTTGCATCGTGTTCTATAATTCGAGGAATTTTCGTTTTTTCCCAGCTGCTTATTTGCGCCTAAATTTACTACATTGTCGTACTGCATTTTCTAGTACTGCATATCTTGAATGGGTTGGAACATTATATACATATCCAGAAGTTTCAAAATCAGTATTTTGTCGTATACTCTCGTTCAATAATTTACTAACTTGATTACCAGTATTTGAACTTGATTCTATGCAATACTCGTCTCCTTGTCGTGCGCGTGTATCTGTTCGGTTCCGGTGCGTCCGGAATTGCTTTTTCACTTTCCGTGGAACCTACTTTATCCACGCCTTCGTGCACTTTTTTTCGCTGTTGGTGCTCACATCTTGTTGAACTGGTTGTTGATATATTGCATGTAGAATCGCTGCTGGAAGACGCTGACCATGCAGGGTCCGCACTTGTTGCAGGAGTGGCTCGAAGATTTGGATTTTGCACAAAAAGGTTCTGAAATTCCTGAGCACTGTTTTGCATTATACTGCCACTTGAATACGGATTACTTAATAACGTTTCACTAGACTCAATGTCTGTAGAATTAAGTAGTTTTATAGAACTAACAATTAGCTGCCCCGTTTCGGGGTAGATACCCTCTAACACTGATACAACCACTCCTTCACTGACTACGAATGCAACTAATCTCGCAGTAATGTTTCGCTCGTTAGAATGCGGTGCTCGAAGTGAATCGCTCGAGAGCTCGCCAACGAATGAAAGTAAGGAATTCTAAAATTATGATTACATACTTTTAATAGTAGAAAAGTTAAATTGTTGAAAGTTATATTTAAGGAAGTGATATCATAATTTTTTTTTTCCTCGCGACTCGGCCAACTTAGGACCACGCGTTCATACATCCTGCATTTACCGTGGCTCAGTATCATTTATCGCGGTAGCAGGTGCATGTAACTTCAATTGAGGGGATCAGTATTTTTTACTGAATCCAATTTTTATCCCCCAGGGTTGTTAGCTCTGGGGGTATGAAAGAAGAAATGATGATGATAATGAGGGGTGAAAGGACGACACACTCATACAAACACACACAAATACACCCATGCACGCGGCGGGACTCGAACCCGCGATCTTCTGGTCCGAGACCACTCCGGCACTACTGCCTTAGCGATCTCGGTCATCTAATCGGCTGATTGGTTTATTAAGTAATAAATAATATCTATGTACAATATTTTTTCATTAGCATAAGTACAAAAGAATTCAATAGTATAAAACTTCACAAAGGCACTTTTCGAACTTTTAACCTTACAAATCTTTTATATGATAATATTGTTACAGATTTCACCTTCAAATAATATCATTGCTTTTAAAATTATCTCTTTGTGGCTCCTTTAACAGGCAAAGTTTACAAAATTTGTAATGTCACGGTAATATTAAGGACTGACCCGGTTAGTATATTTTTTTACATAAATTCTAATATCTCAATTGGTGAGGATTTTGATTTGAGAATTTCTTGTGATTATATTTAATCTGCAAGTTCTGATTTTTTTATATCTTTTGGACTATCTACAAGTAAATCAGTTTCATCGGTCAGTTTTAATTCTAGATCCAAACAATTTTTTAATGTCTGATTTTAATATGTCTGCCCAATTGTTTTAGTTGTTGAAGTCATGTTGAATATTTAACGCATCACTTTGATCTTTAAGCACTTTTCTTCTATAAATAAAACGGTTGTGTCAATAATAGCATTAACAATGTATGCGGAAATTGTCTTTTGGATCATTTGTAGTTACCCTCATCGTCATGTTTATAAGCCAACAGTTTTCTGTTTTCGCCTGCGTGAAGGAAGGGGAAATCAGCATCTACATCGCACGAATTAGCAAGCTCAGTTGCTGTTCTTAGCGTTTCATCATAATATTAGTGCGATATGTCTGAATGATCGTTACAAGAAGAGCTAAATTTTTGATACTTGTTGAGATAATCAAGACTTTGAAACATTTTCGAGACGACAAGATTTCATACCGAATACAACGGGAACAAATAAATTGAAAACTTTGTAACATTACCAACCATTCAGCTTCATGTCTAACTGATATATCATAATTTTGGTCATCACTGAAATCTGATAAGGTTTCTCAAATTTTGCAAAATGTGTTCAGTCGTGGCAGCGACCGCGAGGAGACGTGCCTGCCGCTCCGAGGGTAGTTAGAGCTTACCGCAGTGCCAAGATAAGAACCCGGGGCAGCCGGTGACAGGTCGAAGGTGCGAAAGTGTACCTTAAAACTTTTGTTCACATTTGTAGCCAAAGTGAAATTAGAATTACTAGTGAAGTGAACCACATGTTAAGCGGCGACGTCCCCCTAGGCGGATATATTACCAGGTCAGTGCATATGTTAAACAATATAAATGTAGAAGAAATTTATATAGACCCAAACAGTGTTCCCGCAACTATGGAGGACTAATTGGCTATAATTCACCAACAACACCAGCAACTACTACAGCAATATGAAGTAGCGCAAAATCAGCTTCAGGAGCAAATACAGCAAGTTCTGTGAAAACAGCGCAACAAGGGCAACCGTTAATGCAACAGCAACCGCCACAAACAATCCGGTTTCAGGGACACCAAAATGAGGAGATGCGTGCAACAACATCAAACGAAACGCCTTCAAACGTAAGTAAATGAAAAAGAAGTTTTGATGAAAACTCTATGCCCTTATATAATGTTACAACTTCATAGAGTTTCGAATAGTAAAAATTCCGCCCATAATTATGCACAACGTTGTTTACTACCAATAATCAAATGATTTCTGACATTAAATCAGTCGCCAAATGTGATTCCACTACCAAGACAGCCGGTGATCAACTAAAAATCATTACCGTAATTTAGTTTACCGTAATTTTAGACATTACTGTGTAGAGAAGAGTAAACAATTCTATTCTTTCCGCGACCCTTCTATTAAGACCTTTAATGTTGTGCTGAAGGGCATCCCCACATGCTACTCAGAAGCTGATATTTTAAAAGAACTTGGACTCAAATACCCTATTACCAAAGAGACCAGATTATTTGACAAAAAGAAAAATCCAATCGAAATGTGTGCTTTAGAAATAAAAGACACTAAAGAGGCAAAATCAATATTCACTTTAAACCGCCTTATGCATTGCGTCATTCAAATTCAACCGAGAACTAAACGAAATCACCCAATACAATGTAAACGTTGTCAAAGGTATGGACACTCGCAAGCAAACTGCCGACTCACTCCGAGGTGCGTTAGATGCAAAGAGTCACACCATTACTCGCAATGCGCAAAACCGAAAAGTGACAAACCGAACTGAGTAAATTACGGCGAGGAACACGCGGCCAATTACAAAAGCTGTCGCATTTTCAAGGAAATTCAGCGAGCAAATTCAAACTTTCAAACTGAACGCAGGTCAGGGTCAGAGCAACAACCGCCGCTGCGCAACAACACCACTCGCAGCCCACCAACCTTTAGCCCTAATAGAAATTTTTCTTCACGAACACAAAACCGATGACGCATGCATAACTGAAACCCACTTGGGTCTAAACGAAAAATTCAAAATTTCTGGTTATAAAATGTATAGAAGTGACAGAATTTCAAATGTTGCAGCGGAGGTATTTTGATTGCTCTTTCAACCCGAATCAAACATCAACTGTCGCTTATCCCCAATACATCTGACCTGGAAACTGTTGCAGTTATCGTAACCATAAATAATAAAAATTACACACATAATTAGCAGCTTATAAACCTCCAAATAAACAATTTCCAGTAAAAGAATACAAAGTTTCTTTATTCTTCTAGGAGATCTAAACAGTAAAAAAGCAATCCTGAGAGTGCAATTGTAGAACCTAGCAAGGTACTAAACTGCAATGTTTTGCAATAAACAATAATTTAGATGTAATAGCACAATGGCAGCCAACGTACTACCCGTACAATAGTAACATTATTCCAGATATTTTAGACACGATGGTCTCTAAAAACGTCCACTTACCTACATCACAAACCGTACTTCCTGAGTTAGATTCAGATCATTGCTTGGTCATCATAGAACTAAAATCTTCAAACCTCTTGCAGTCTAATAATCCCTTCACCGTTTTGGGCGTGAAAGGGCACGTCAACTGGATAAATTGAGAGACCTACTGGAAGTTAACCTTCATTACCCAGAACATATACAAACAATAAGTGAAATAGACAATATAACTAATATCACACAGAAAATCTACGTCGCATTGCTACAGTCAACATCACCTTTCGCAAGACCTTTCACTATCAATAGAAATCCGATTCCAAGAAATATTTTAAATTTAATTAAAAGTAAACTTAACCTTCGACGGCTCTGGCAAACCAACCGCAGACATGAACTTAAAGCAAAATCCAACAAATTAAAGAGAACAATTAAAAACAAGCTAAATCAAATTCGAATTAACAACTTTCAAAGATCCATAGCTCAAATTCACCCTAATAGTAGACCACTCTGGTCAACAATAAAAAGACTAAGTAAAGAAACTACTGACTTTCCCATCCTTAAACGCAACTCAAATGTAGCTTGTACGGATCATATGAAAGCCAATATGTTAGGTAAATATTTGCCAAGCTGTTTGACTACAAACCCAAATATAAAGTATTCCTTTACTAATTATATTGCAACAAACCTCCTATTACCAGTCTATAATGTCCCAGATAAAATAAAATTGATATTTCAATCCGAAACTTCTAAAATAATTAAGCAATTGAAAACCAGAAAATCAGCAGCTCACGATCATATTAACATCGGAGCTCTTAAAGAATTACCCAAAAGAGCAATAGCTATTTTATCCCCCTTATTTAATTCCTGTCTAAGACTGGACCACTTTTCAAAAGATAGGAAATTCTCTATAATTTTACCCTTTTGTAAAGAAGGCAAAGATCCTCCCTTTCCTACAAGCTACAGTCTTCTATCCTCAATCACAAAGGTGTGTGTGTGTATATATATATATATATATATATATATATATATATATATATATATACACACATACATATAGGTGCGTATTAACTCAAGCCTCGCAAACAGATTTGAAATTAATGCAGGAGTCCCTGAATGTTCTTGCCTTTCACCACTTCTCCTGTTTTCACGTCGGATTTACCCCAGTCAGACTATACAGAAATTGTCCTTTACGCAGATGACACAGCACCTTTTACCTCTCATTCAGACATTAGCTGTGCCTTCGACAACATACAGATTGATCTAAATAATTTCATTAAATGGGCCACAAACTGGAAAATAAAGATAAACGCATCTAAAACTCAAGCCAAAAGTTTCACACTCCGCAAACTTCCTCAACCACCCCTCTTCTGCTTCCAAAACACAAATATAGAATGGATGAATAGAAATACACCAGCAAAATACTTAGGAGTACTACTTGACACTAAACTAAACTGGAAGCAAAATATCAAGTCTATAGCAGATAAAGCTTATGCAAACATATCTAAACTATATCCAATAATAAATAGAAATTTCAGACTTAGCACTGACTGCGGCTTAATCATCTATAAAACTATAATAAGACCAACCCTCACATACGCCTGCCCGATCTGGAATAACGCCGCATAAACGAGCCTAAATAAAATAGGAGTAATACAAAATAAATTTTTCATTTCTCAAGGTCATTAAAGCTCCTGGTTCATAAGCATCATGCAAATCCAAAATGAACTAACTATATCATCTATTAACGACTATATAAATCTATGACTCATAAATTCTTGACATCCCTCCCCCCAATCACGCAGCACAACAACATTCAAACTAGGTAAAACGTGTAGTTCATCAAAGAGAATAAGATCACGATTCCCTAAAGACTCCCATCGTCCACCGTAAATCATTTACCCATCTTCCACTTTCCAAAAATCCCACCCACTGACACCCTGTCTTCAAAATTATCACATATAACTCCAAAAACTGTCATCCGCAGTTTCTTCTCAAAGTACAATATATCATCAGACCCCTGAGAGAGGAGGTAACGCATGCGGATGTCCATCCTTAAAAGTTGATGTGTAGAATTTTGTGGAATGAACACCCCTAAAAGACAGAAATGCTGAGCAGGCAGAAATAAATTTAAAAAAACAACTTTGCACAATGTTTTGATACTTTCCTGAGGATTTTCTCATCGAGTAATAGAAATGAATTTAGAAATAAATTGATCGATACTTTTTGTTAGAATATTCCACCTTTTTTATTTTTTGGAATGTCCACTGTTTTTTTAAGGCAGACAGTATAACAAACTATATTAAACAATTTTTACATTTTCATAGACAAAAGTTCCAATGGTGATTGGCCTTTATCTTGAGGTTCTAATGAAAATATGAAACATATTAATTTTATATAACAATAGTTCATGCTTGAAATTGTAAAAAACTTTTAAACATAATATAATGTATACTCATCATTGTCATTGAAGAATAAAAGTTAAGTTTGCTAGCCTGGAATACCTGTACGAATTGAATGTGCCTCAGTAGTGAGCGTAGGTACACTTCAATAGTTAGTGGTGTGTTCCACGTGTAGTCTGTGCATCGAAACATTGTGGATTGACTAGCAGAGGTTATTAAGGATTTAAGTCAATGCGTCTGTTTCATTTGCAATCCGCTCAATGCGTAGTGTAGCCAGATTTATAATCTACGTTGTGTGTTTTTTCACCTTGTCAGAGCAGGTCATAAGCCAAAAAAGGATAGTACCCGTAACTGTAAATATTTTTGACGTGCAGGTCAATGATGGGCCTGAACTGTCTATTACTGTAACTTCTGCAACGTATTCTTTATGCTTTACTGTAATGGTAATATTGATATTTTGAACCTTGTTTGCCTTGTTAAGCAAAAAATATATTTAGAAATATTTTGAACAGCGATGGGCACTGGGCCTATCACTAAAATTTGAATACTGTGGCGTCATATCAGTCGCCTTGTACAAACCTGATTAAATATTAACCGGTGCCGTGTCGTGAGTGGCCACTTGTGAACCCCGTAGACCACTTGGGGCAAACTTGTGAACCCCGTAGACATGCTGGCTGTGGAAACGCGTCGGCGGAAACAGCGAGATGACGCAGTTCCGTCAGTCGGCCCAGAAGGTAATAGAAACGGACCCGGACCTAAACTCCTGCTTCTGATTCTTGGGTGCGGCGGTAGGACGTCGTGTGGGTTGTGCGCGGCGCTGCATTTCAATGCATAGGCTACTGAGGCAGGGAACTGAAGCCGACGTGCTACGACGAGACGTGCGGCATACTCGCTCGTATGCTCACGTAGGCAACTGGTGCATCACACCGAATAAGATATCAAATTATCAGGCCAGCGGTGGTGGTGACCAGGAACATTCCTTCTGGTCACGGGTAAATATTGTTTATTGTAATTATTGTAAATAGTATTCAGGTGTTGAAGCATATTTCAAATAAATACTCAATACATTACAAACCGTTCACGTCTGTAATTTATTGCCCCGGCAAAAACGCCACAATATGCCCATTATTGTCTCAATAAATGTTCTGGTGATAAATGGTATCATTACGGGACAGATTTTTATCACCTAAATATCTCCAAAAAAGTATCCATAAATTGCTCTTAAAATGCCCTAAAACAAAGAAAAACGACAAAAAATATATCAAAACCATTTCAGTTTATTAAACTACACTGATTTTGAGGTATGAAGACACTCTGAAGACAAAGAAGTACTCATAGTGAACAATTAAATCCGTTGTATATGTTGCTGATGTAATTGTGACTTCTTCCCTTCCTTCACGTGCACTCAGTTTGCAAACTTTTGGTTTGAACTGTTCTTTACTAGGAAATCTCTCTCTTCTCTCTGGGGATGGTCACAAAAGTCACTTTAATTTTCAGACGAGTGAGCTCGGTTTAGAGTTACAAATAATTTTAATAGCTCTGTGTAGGAACGGCACAAGAATGTTTCAACCAGCAGTTGTCGCTGTAGTTCAATCAACAGTGAGTGGAAGAAGGGAGTGCATCCTTCTGAGGCTCTCTCCTGAAAACACTTCGCTCCTGTGTTGAAAAAGGTAGGGCGCGCAATAAAGCCAGAAACTTTGAAAAATGGTTTTAGAGCTTGTAGCCTTGTCCCCTGGAACTCTGAGAGAATTGATTTCACTAAATGTCTTGGGCGGACGTATAATGACATCGCATCAAATGTGTATAATGAAAACATTGTAACCACAACACAGAACAAATCATTGACATTTGACAAATTCTGCAATATTGTTTGACAAGAAAGCGTATAAAAGGTCAATAGCATAAAGCAGAAAACACCATATTGAGGAAACAAGTAATCGGGATAACCGCAGAAAAACTAACGCCAATTCTGCACGAAGAATGACATATTCATCCATTCAAGGTTTCAACACACTTGTAGGAGGTGAAAGAAATAAGGCCATTTGGCAGGCTAGCACTTCTACAGGCATTTGTAAAATGAAAAGAAGCAGAAGCAAGTCTCTTTCCTCCAGAAGCCCACGGAAGTATTATCCTTAGGTCAGATTCCAGTGTGGAAATACATTCAATATTAAGAACTATCTGTGAGTTCTGCTAAAAGCTGTTTCACAAAACGTTCCTTTCCTCAGATGATTCTGTACAGGAAAGGGATTCTGACGTTGAAGAATTTTTTTTGTAAAATATTTAGACTAATTGTATGAGGTATACCAGCAGTAACAAGCCAACTGCTTTTAGCAATGCGATTTGACTTTGTTGGACTTATTACAATCCCTTTTTGAGTGCTCATCACTATATTACAAATTGCTGACGATAGTATTGAAAGTGCCCATCACTATATTTTCTGCTTCATTTTAGTTTCACATTTTATAAAATGTTAAGTATAATTTTCAACTATTTAACTTACTAGCATATATCTAGTATTTCATTTGCCAACTGCGAATTTTCTATTGTTAAAATAAACAATTATACATTGCATAAAACATATGGGTTGCCCTTAAAGTACCCATCAGTGTGCTCTACCCTAATACATTTTTATAATCTTCCAAAAAAATCGATGTGGATATTTAGACGAATCGACCGGTTTTGGTAATCTCGGTAGTCAAGAAGTGTTTTTACTTTTTAGCCTTACTATACAAATAGGAAGGCAAAAGTATTCAAATACTGCAGCGGAAGTCGTCCATTTTTCGGCAGAACTATTGGTGCTGCAGCAGTAGTTATTTAATTGCATTATTTCTACATTGGCAATTTTCGAAAATTGAGAGTTGAACAAAATTGAAACCTCCGGCATTCTTTTAAACTTTCCTTGTGTTATTTGGTGTCAATGACGCACAGAACATTGATTCTTCTTACACCACGTGTTACAATTTTTTTTCTATATTTAACAACTGAATTTATCCACTATTTCGTTACCAGACCTCGACAATAAGAGCTTTTGTGTCGAAAATTCGCCGGTTTCCGGCGCACGATTACAATACTTTCTCTTCTTAGGTTACTAAAGGCTAGAAAGTAAAATCAAAAACATCCTTTTTTCAGTTAAATATTTTGGTATCAACTTCCTTTTCCAGTTACATTTGTAACACAGCCACTGTTTCCACAGAAAGACAAACTACGATAATGCATTCGTGTTGACCAGACTTACAAGCGTATATGAGCCGTTGAGACCAGAAGTGGTGTAAGTCAAAAAAATATACTTTCCGGAAAATGATCTGTAAACGATAACGCTGTAAAACTATATCGCGTAAAAATAATTGACCTAAAGTATTTTTACCGTTAAGGAGATATTCTTTTAAGTAGTGGGTTTTCCCGGCTCAGGCAAGCTGCATAGCCGGGGAACGGGAATAAATTCCCACCCTTTAGCCGTAAACCAGTGCGCGGATAAGTGCCGTTACAGGTGAAACACATTCCGTGCTTGACTGCCGAACCGCACGGATCGCTCTTATCGTTGTCAACAGTGATTACCGTGTCACTGAGGAACACGTGTGATACATCGTAAATCTTGTGGTCTGTGAAAACAGTGCCACTAGTGATTGCTACGCATTATGTACAATGGGTACTGCCCGACAACGGGGCAGCTCATCAGTAACGCTCTAACAACACTAAACAGTGATTATCCCACCCCGGATTTAAACGTATCAATGCTGTACCAAAAAGTAACGGAAACTGCCAGTGAGTAAGTTACATCAATGGAATCTCAACCAAGGCAAACAACAATGGAACCTCAACCAAATCAACATACCTTGATGAGACTGCAAAACCCGGACACCCCACAAGGTACGTAACGCTACCGGCCAACATGCCGCAGGGCAAAATTTAAAGTGTCCTTCTGATGATAGCAACTCGGCTAACGACAAAAAGGTCTAACCTACAATCAAAACAAGACAACATAGACAGTTCAACCCAATATCGTTATTCGGTTTCCATTGGAAATAATTTGATGTACTGAACAGTGAACTAGATCCCAGCAATCAAAATAGGTTTAGTTACATCAATGAAAACTCACCAAGTATGTCAGAGTCAGTCACATTACGAACTTTAGCAAGGAGATTGATACTAAAGTAACAACCAGCTTTACTCTTCAATTTATAAATAATATGGTAAAAATACAACCAGTAAAAATCAGTGACTTCAGAGATATAACCAAATATTTAATTAACACTGGAAGACAATTACATACTTACAAGGACTCTGCAGAGAAATTCTCAGTTGTATTCAAAAACCTACACAATATCAATCACATAAGAGGAAATCTACACCGAATTGAAAGAAAAACACCCATTTGTCATTAAAACTGCAAGATTCCGAGTAGACAGTAATCTAATTCCAGTAATTGCAGTCGCATTCAAAGGGGGAAGAAAACATAGAAAATATTTTAAAAATAAGACGAATATGTAACCTCATTGTAAAAGCTGAAAGGAGAAGACGACCTTAAGGCCCCATTCAATGCATGCAATTTAAAAATACAATACGAAACAAAAGAAATAATATTCAACCACTTAATACTAGCGAAGGGAAAAGGTCTGTCCCTTTGAAAAAGCTGAAACACTAGCAAAACATTTTCCAGATACATTTAAACCAACGACTCACCCTCACACTCACAACACCAAACAATCACACAGATAGCAAAATCTCCTAATTATAATGTACCTTCCAGAATCAGATTAACATCCCCCAGGAAATAACAAACATAATAAAAACACTTCCTAAAAAAGGATCTAGGACATGACATAATAAATAACAAATTCCCAAAAAATCTACCAAACCAATCCATAGCATTCTTAAATAACATTTATAACTCTTCATTAAGAACAGGTTATTTTCCACTTTTAGGGAAACACACTATAGTGATACCCATACCAAAACCTAACAAAAATCCATCCAATATAGAAAATATACCAATAAGCCAAACGCACACCAATTATTAAGGATCACAGAACATATCCATACAGCATTCCAAAGAAAACTACATACTATATCAACCTTTCTAGACATTTCACAACCATATGACCACATGAGAGTATGAGTATGAGTACACATATGAGTATGGCATGAAGGTCTCATGTACAAACTTAGAATCACTGGCACACTCAAATATCTAACCAACATCAATAGCTTCATAAACAGTGAAACCTTTTCAATTTCAACTGACAAACAACTCTCAAACCCCAAACCAATATTAGCTGGACTTCCTCAGGGCTCCCCATTTTCAGTCTTTACACAGCTGATATCCCTACATCCAACGCAATAAATACAGCAGAATTCGCAGATGATAGAGAATTGCATTGTTCTAGCCCAACACTTATTATATAAAGAAACACAATACAACAACATTTAAACCATATAGATTCATGGTCAAACAAATGGAAAATTCAATTAAACCCAGCTAAGTTAACAGTAAAAATCTTTTCATTAAAACGATTTAAACACCACTACCCCTTACTCCGAACAATAACACCATTCCTTGGACTTCACAAAACTAAACAGTGAAATATCTAGGTCTGCATTTAGCCACCAAACTTAACTGGAAAGAACACATAAATATTATAACACAACAAACAAAAGACATGAAAAGACAAGACAAGACGAAGAAAGAAAGACTGAATTAAAACCATTAATAAATATTCACACTAAAATAACTATAGAAAATGCCAAACTCATATATACTTCCACAAGACCCATAATGCCCTATGCTTTTCCTGTCTGACTTAATGCAGCAAATACCAATATCCATAAAATACAGGTCATACAAAATAAATTTCTTTGAACAATAACCAATGCACCCTGGTTCATCACAAACAAACAACTTCATAAAGAAATTCAAACAAAATCTATCATCACATGACTAAGTTATCTCATAATTTGTACAATAATATGTCATCAATTACTCAACTATCCCAATACAACTTAGGCAAAGCACCCATAAATGCTACCAGAATAAAAAATAGATTTCCCAAACATGATTTTTATATACAATTTGCAAATTTGGATGATTCTTTGTGAGGTGCTCAGTGTGTTTCCTTTCCTTAAGAAATAATTGTAAAGAAATAATAGTTTAGTTTTTTAAATAGATAGTAAGCATCAAGACATGTAAAGCAGTTGTACTGTTAACTGAACCATGTATCACATTCAAAATAATAATAAATTAAAAAAACAAAAAAAGCAGGTGAAACACATTCATTATAAACACACTTATTATTACCTCTGAAATAAGGGGCTCCAATGGACGAGTAAAGTATTGCCTCGCAAAATGTTGAAAGGGAAATGGAATGCTCAGTAAACTAAATAGTTTGGGAAGTACAACTACAAATACGAATTATAAATTTAAAAAAATCGTTTTACAGAAATGAACTCAAAAGGTAAGGAAAGATAATGTTACACATGACAAAATAATACAATATATCCTTTACCACCATGACAGATATTTTTAGTTTCTCGCCTTAATAGAACTTACTTAATATACTTACGTAGTACAGATAATGCATTTTAATCGTGGAGTGGAAATCAGGGATTTTTCTACAAAAGAACTCACATTGTCAGTCCCTGAACCGACAAAGTTGTTAAATCTTCTTATATCTAGTAAATTTCTTCCACTAAGAGTCACCAGTTTTGGGGAGAGGAGAGAAGCCGGGGCGGGGTCGACGCGACGCGCTGATAGAATGCTGGTTTTGTGGGTTCTTGATACCGACAGATCGATTGACGGCAAAAGGTCCGTCTTATCCATCCGTCCGTCCGTTCATCAGTCCGTCCATGGGGTGTGCCAAGCTGGCACAACAATTATAGCACAACCACCAAACCAAGCGGACCGGACGCGACGCGTTGATTAAATGCCTGGGTGTCCTATGCAACAATCCTTGCTGTGAAATAATTGGCCCACTTATTTAAATGGGCACTTTACCGTATTTCTAGCTACAAGGGCCATATTTCACTGTTTATGTTCTTCTGTGCACTGCTATGTATAGGCATTTTTAACTTTTTTAACTTTATGTTCATTGAAACTTATACATAATATTTTAAAGCAGTAGAAACGATTTACAATTTGTATTGTTTTAACAATTTTAATTAACAAATATTTACAATTTAATATTTTTTCGCCAGAAATGTCATAATCTCCAAATGATAGTAAAACAGGAAATTGAGAGCTGTCACTTACATCGAGATTGATAAAAAAATGGAATATAGGCAATTCCCAGAAGGGTAGTGATTGGAAGTACATATATTTGTGACCATTTTGCCACATTAAGCTGAATAAAAGATACCAATGAGCTATCCCTTTCACGATAGTTTACGGTCAATCATGACACGTCTTGTTAAAAAGAAGGCAAAGGGCTTAGTTTTTTGTACAATGTCGTAAACAATTGTGAGTAAATAGAGTTCGTTGATTTGAAATTGGAAATATATAATGTACTCTTGTCGGAAATCAGAGCAGAAAGTAATCAGGCTTTTTTAAGAAAAGTATTTTTTAGCTTTGATAGAACCGTCTTCTTCAATTAAATATAGTAGTAAAAAACTATTGCTGTCATCGTAAAACAAAATAGGTTCGATTGCAGCAAAACAAATTACAATATCAATCCTACAAGCAATTATAATACTGGTATCTAAATCAAATATGAGTGTCTAATTGGTTTCAGGGTCTTTTTCACATTGACAAGAAACACTTCCAAAATAAAAGGAAATGATACCTGAAATGTTTTTTTTCATTTATTTAATTGTTAGTTGAAGTTACAATGTTCGGTTTACAAGGAAAAATTTGCAATTGTTTGATGACTTAATCTAATTAACTTAATCTAGGTTAAAATTGTACTTAACTAATCTTAAAATAGGGAGAGGAAACAAGAAGCACCTCAGGAGAATTGTTAAATATTTGCAAAAATCTGGTGGAAAGAATGGAGCGCGAATCTGTTCTTAATTCTAGTTTTAAATCTAGGATATTTTCCGAGTCTGTAGAGAGTTCAGTCCTTTATGAAGGATAAGTTTGTGTTAACTTGGTTTGATATGAACGCTATTTGGTGTGCTATTTAATTTACGTTCAGATTTTGATGTAATTGTTTATTACTAATGAGCCATGGTGCTCTTCTTATTAATCTTAAATATTTGTTTTGAAATACGTGCAATTTGTTGGGATTGGTTTTGACGGAATTGGTCCAGTTCGGGCATGCGTATAATTATCTAAAACACTTCCAAAACACTTTATTTTTTAGGTGCCGCTGAATTCTACTGCAATTATTGGGATGGGGGGCATGGTACTTGTTGAGTCTCATGACCTTTGTACCTGATGGAAATTGAGATGCGTTGTCTTCAAAAAATTCGGAAATTGTGGGATGAATGCCTTTTATCCCAATTGAATATTTCTTTTGACTGAGATCTGAGTACGTATGAAATTGTTTATCAGAATTGTTTATTATAAAGTATTTAACTGAAGCTCTGAAGTCTGATATTGTCGTGAATTTTATTTTAATTTCATTGTTCCTGAGTTGAGTGTTTAAGTTTTCTATTAATTTAAATTTCCTTTATAAATTAGTTGCGTATTTTGGTACTGCTACGTGGTGGCGACAAATTGAACTACTGTCTGGACATTTAGCTTTAAGGCTAAATGCACCGAAAAATACTTGTAGGAAAATTCAATAGATCGCAGCACTATCACAGGGGAATTTACTTTACTCATGTCTGAACCAATGGTCCGATTTTCGATCTTTAATCAGCATTTGATGCCTTTTTAAAATCAAATTTACGCTACGATGACCTTTTTCCAAAAATCTAACAAAAACGCGAATTTGAAACTAGTTCTCAAACTTCCGAGAACAAATTTAAAACTGTGGGCTTATAGCGCGATGGCGACCTACTTCCTCAATCCAACGCCGTGACAATCATGCAAATTGGACGGATAGGAGCGTCGTAAAGTGAAATTTACGAAAACACCTCGCCCCCCCTTTCCCTTCTGCGCCGTTGCGTCACCCACCCGCCCGTTGTGGGCCCTCTGTCAGCGCGGTGGCACGGCCAGGCCCGGCGTCGTGCGGCCAGCCCCGACGGAGGAGGCGGCACTTGCGGGACACGCAAGCCACACACTCGGTTTGTGCGTTCGTCACTTTGCATCTCAATCTATTTTTCTACAGATATCAAACTAGTGATTCTATACTAATATTACAGACCGAGGTAAACGTTCTGTAATAGTAGTACATAACTATCTCTTTCACGTATTTCCGTCTTCCTGCGGATACGATCTTAAAATTGTTTGAGGCATTACTCAAAATATCGATTCCGATTTGGAACAGTTTTTTTAAAAAAAAACTAATTCTGTAAATATCACCATTATTCCATCTCCTCATATCTTATTTTAGATATATTTTACATCTAAGGCCTTCTGTTATCATTCCACCCTGCATCTTCCGTTGCCAAATACCGGAAAGAATGAGCGGAGTAAACGAACGAGCTCTTTTATCCTACAACTCGATTTTTGATCTCAAAACGACGTTTATCTGCTTTACAGAGTTCATTTGGTGAATCGCTTTTCCCAAGTAAAATAGTCTAAGCTAATTTTAAAAATGTTTTCGTACTTTTGGACAAATTTAAAAAAATGCATTATCTTGGCTGTCCGGGTGACGTCGCGTCGAAGGCTGTTTTGCCGACGTTTCGACCATTTTGTCGTGGTCTTCCTCAGGGCTGGTATGCCCATACATAAGATGGTATGGTCATGGTAAGACCACGACAAGATGGTCGAAACGTCGGCAACAATCTTCGACGCGGCGTCACCCGGACAGCCAAGATCATGCACATGACTGGCCGAGGAAGCCTACGACTTCAAATTTTACAAAAGTGGTAAAATAGCGGTTTGGCGAGCTGTATCCTGACTCCAACGCCGTAACAAGCATCGAAATAAGATAGTATGAATCATGACTTATCCCAGCTTACTTGGTCAGGTATTTTGATATAAAATAAATATGTTATATTTGTATAATTTTGAAAGGAATAAATAATTCCTGGTGAGTCATTTCATACAGAGTACGTAAATGAATAAAAGGTAATGATGCAATTGGATTGCATAGATGTTTGCTTGCATTTGGAGCGTGTTTCCCTTCCATTTTTTTTGTTTTATAAAAAGTGGATTTTCTAGAAAAAGTTATCTGTAGAAATTGCAGTATGCAAAACCAGTTAGAAGTGACTCTTTCGTGACATATCGGACACAATGTTATAAATAATATGGAACATTCAAACGAAAAACGAAGGAAATCTTTTTCTCTGTGTATGATCTTAGGATATGCTTTACGCTAATGCTTACGCGACGTAATGTAATCTACACAACTTTCCAGAGGAGATAGAAAATGAGGTTTCTTTCAATGTGAATTGTTTTTGAAAAATTTAAAGTATATGCTTACATCAACAACATTTTTAAAATCCTTTTTTTTTCCCGAGGGATGACTTTTGCCGATTGACTGAATCACACGGTATTCATGCAATTGTGTTATTTGCACAATCTCGGCTGTCTTCGTTCTTTGGTAATGGAATAATTAGAGTGCGTTGCAAATCTGTTGGTCACTCTTTTCTTTTCCAGATCACATTGCCTAATTGTGTTAGTTTCGCCAAGATTTTTCCCCTGTATCTTTGAATAGTTCGATTGGAATATTATCTACAGCCGGGGACTTCCCATTTTTCAGTTGTTTTGTCGCCCAATTCATTTCTTCGATCTCAGGTTCTTATTCGTAATCATCTATATTTATACACTACTCTATTTGTAAGACCTTATCATATAACTTCTTCGTATTATTCCCATCTTTTCGTGATCTCTTCTTTTGTTGTATTCATTTTGTCGTTCTCGTTCTTAACATTCGCCATTGTTGGTATACAGTCCGTGGTCATATTTCGGATGATCTGCAAAATTTCTTAAGATCTCCATTTGTTGTTATGTTCTTCCACCTCTTCGCTTTTTTATTGAATAAACTCTTCTTTATCTTGTCTTGGTTTGGGCTGGAATCCCCGTAGAGTTTTCTGACTTTCGTCTGGTCACATCTTTGTAGAGAAATATAATGTTTGAAAAGAAAGAAATATAACGACTCCGTTGTACATATAAATAATAATAATAATAATAATAATAATAATAATAATAACAATAATAATAATAATAATAATAATAATGATAATAATAATAATGACAATAATAATAATAATAATAATAATAATAATAATAATAATAATAATAATAATAATAATAATAATAATAGGCACGCGTTTGGAGTAAAATTCAATGTACACTATAGTATTGCTTATATCGTACTATGTAATCCATCGAATCTTCACTTCGATGTCTGTGTTTCCAAGATTTTGTGAAACTTCTTTATATTTCACGGAGAAAATCTTGAATTTTCTCTGAGGGTCTGATTCAGTCTGTCGATTGTGAAAACTATTCAGCAGGTTGTTGCTCCGAATGCATCGGGCGGTTGGTCTTTCATCGCCACCTGCCGCAAAGGACTAGAGCAGGGACTAGGGCACGAACGAGCCTGGACTCGCGTAAAGTGGCCGTGGGGGAGGAGTCCCGGGATTTCCAAGTGCAATATGGCACTGGGACAGTGGTTCGCAAATAGACAATGTGGAGAATGCTCACACCAAGTTCACTGATCGACTCGCTTACTCGGTGCCCTTCTCCGCTTTACTCTTCCTGCTCCATGTCCACGTGTCTACTACGTCTATTTATCCCCGAGCCACCTCATTCTTATTGTTGGGAGCTGACTCGATTGCGAGGCTTAGGAATGCGCTCAATGTTCTTGAAAGCTGCCCCCCCCGCCTAATCTGCAACTACTAGCTGTCCCAAATATATTACGCCAAGTATCCAGAGGCAAGAATTAAAACATCATACGAGAATAAGGAAAACAAATAAGCAATAAGTGGATGTCATCAATATGGAAATTTTTATCTTCACAATATGGCCTTTTCTTACCGGGAGTACTCAAGGCTGCCCCGCTGGCTTCAAATCCTTCTTTTTTAATTGATGTCACAGTTCGAACAGATACTTCAGTATAGTTTACTACCCGAAAATTGCTGTTATGCTGCGTGTGTTGAAGAACGCCCGAATTATTTTCTTTATCACATTTCTTAATAATGAGACGTATATTTTCCCTAGCTTAACTGTGTATTGTTTGGCCTTTACTACGAACAGAAGCCATACCGTTCCACCAAAAGTCACAAACCATATTAAAATTAATACGCTATACACTTGTGTTACGAACAAGAAGCAAACGTGTCACTCACTCATTGAATTCATGTCTTCTCAGAACAAGAAACATTCTATATTAGATGAAGTGATATTGAACCTCATACAATGTTGTCAAACAGATATACTATTTCCTCGACTGCTCCCGTAGGCGGCAAATTGCAAAACACGTCAATATGCTGAATACTTACACTGTATACTTTGGCGAATTCATTAGTTCTACCTTGTATGTACGACAGATGACAGTAATATTTAAATATATGGTTTATTAAAGTTTTGGAAATATATTTATTTGTGCAATGTAATTGAATTTCCCTCACTATTCAAGAGAGATTATTGTCAAATTGCCGCCTTGCAAAAGATGAGGCGTCAAACATCATTAAACTAGTGTGAACACTTTTCAGGTTTTCAACGTCAAAAGTAATTTGTTGAGACCGCAAAGTGTCAAAGTGGCTTTTAGATTGACCTATCTCAGGGACTAAAATGTTCGATTTATAGAGGAGTATACTGCATTGTAATTCAAGTACAAAATGCTCAATGAATTGAGTGTTTGTAAACATTTCTTTCAATAAAACTGCACCACTCTTCAGTGTAAGAAGTAGCAGAGACAACCACTCATTTTTCATAATTTACTTTTTTCATGTCACAAACATCATGAACAAACTTTTAGAATTACGTTGGGAAGTCAAAAAAGCTTTGTGTTATCTCTTTTTATCTGCCTGGTAGTCTGTACAACAGAGATTGTGAAAGTATTGCTTGTCTGTCCTAGCGACTCCGATCTCACAGTCATACCTTGATTTCGGTGCTTTTGAATAAATGTGAATAGAAATAAAATAATAATAATAATAATAATAATAATAATAATAATGATAATAATAATAATAATAATAACAAAAATTACACTGTAGATAACTGCGGCTACATGCATAAAAAGAACCAAGAAATACAAAATTATAAATTACTTTTAGTTTACGAGATAAAACTTTCCCTAATGTTACCAGTAATTTCAGCTCGCGTCATTAAAATTCAAGTCTCCCCCTCACCGCTTCGCCTCTCCCTGAAGCGGTGCCGTGGGAGAGGACAGATTTGTGCAGGACCTGCGGTCGCTTCCGATGACAGACGAGGGTCTCTGTGTTATCGCCTTCCGCTTACAGAGTGAGGAGAGGTGTCACAGCAGGAGCGGATTCAGCCGATTATTTTTCGGGAGGTGTATATTTTTGTGTACATATATTTATGTAAATAATAATTGTATTTGTTATTATATTTTATATTATTTATAGATTCGCCAGATGAACTCTTTAAAGCAGATAAACGTCTTTTTGAGATCAAAAATCGAATTGATAAAAGAGCTTGTGCGTATACTACGCTCATTCTTTCCGGTATTTGACAACGGAAGATCTTAGAGCAAGGTGGAATGATAACAGAAGACCTTACTAGTAAATTATATCTAAAATAAGATGTGAGAAGATGGAATAATGGTGATATTTATAGAATTAGTTCATGTTTTTTAAAACCAGTTCCAAATCAGACACGATATTTTGAATAATGCCTCAAACAATTTTAAGATGGTATTCGAAGGAAGACAGAAATATGTGAAAAATACATTTATGTACTACTATTGCAGACCGTTTACATCGGTCTGTAATAGTAGTTTAGAATCTGTAGTTTGATATCCGTGGAAAAATAGATTGAGATGCAAAGTGACGAACGCATAAACCGAGTGTGTGGCTTGCGTGTCCCGCAAGTGCCGCCTCCTCCGTCGGGGCTGGCCGCACGACGCCGGGCCTGGCCGTGCCACCGCGCTGACAGAGGGCCCACAACGGGCGGGTGGGTGACGCAACGGCGCAGAAGGGAAAGGGGGGGCGAGGTGTTTTCGTAAATTTCACTTTACGACGCTCCTGTTCGTCCGATTTGCATGATTGTCACGGCGTTGGATTGAGGAAGTAGGTCGCCATCGCGCTATAAGCCCACAGTTTTAAATTTGTTCTCGGAAGTTTGAGAACTAATTTAAAATTCGCGTTTTTGTTAGATTTTTGGAAAAAGGTCATCGTAGCGTAAATTCGATTTTAAAAAGGCGTCAAATGCCGTTTAAAGATCGAAAATCGGACCATTGGTTCAGACGTTATCGGTAAAGAAAATTTTACTTATTTTGGTGCTGCCACGTGTTGGCTACAAATTGTACTAGTGTCGGGACATTTAGCCTTAATGTAGGCCCAACCAGGATCCCTGTTGCTCTTGAGTGTCGGAGATTGCTAGAAAGCAATAGTTGTATCGTGAAGGGTATCTGATGGCCCACCTCTCAATGCACCTTGTCAGAAGTGCACGGCTACGAGTTGCCTAGCCTAAGCAACCATATCAGTAGGGCAGGCCGCCGACTCGTCATACGCGAGTGAGAGCTGGAGAGCAAAGCTGGATAGCAAAGCTAGTTAGAGAGCCGGAATCAGCATGGGATTCGCGGAAACGCGATTCGCCGCAACGGGGTCTTCTGAAGAAAACGTCGTGGCGCCACGGATGCGTGGGCGAAGCAAAGTTGTTATGTAGATAGTACTGTGTATATGGTGTAGTGGTGCGTGTGAATGAATGCATATTGAACATAAATTATGAGCGAATGCGAGCCTGAATGAGAACAAAAATAAAATGAATGAAGAAAAAACTCTATTATGAACTTCTAGGACGTTAACATTTTTGAATTTTTATTCAACTATAAAAAGTACAAAGAGGCATTTGTAAAATAGTTTTAAGTTTGTTAAAGTTAAAGGCCTTCCCTACACTTCGAAAGCCCAATCGGCTGTATTGAAAATTGTGAAAACACTATAGTTAA
The DNA here is from genome assembly GCA_038098605.1 of Gryllus longicercus. Classification (NCBI taxonomy): domain Eukaryota; kingdom Metazoa; phylum Arthropoda; class Insecta; order Orthoptera; family Gryllidae; genus Gryllus; species Gryllus longicercus. The sequence goes on along the minus strand of JAZDUA010000054.1, from coordinate 4,362,773 downwards.
TAAATTCCCGCCTCTCCAGAGCCACTGGAGAGGGGGGATTCTGAAAAAATAATGGTTGGAGGAACCAGACTACCAGGTCAACATATCCAAGCAATAGTGGAAGAAGGAATCGGCCTTCCGTGTTGCCGTATTTAAGCATTCCTTATTAATGTTACAAGTTACTGATTGTTGACGGATTTAGGTATAAATGACGATGTTATGCGTAGTACTTGCTATTAATGGATCATACATATATTCTACATGTACTTTGATCCAACAAAGAATGTGAATATTTATCTACCCAACTAGACGTCACAATAAGTGGAAATTATTGCATAAAAGTTACGCATTACATAAAAGAAGAATGTCTTTAAATTTTTGCAGTTTGAGTTTTATTAGGGTTTTCTTCAGTAACATCTGCATTGTGTTATCTAGGTTATCCGGGACGAGCCCCGTCACTGACATGGTGGCTAACGTTTCGACCAACGTTTTGTGACCTTCTTCAGAGCGTACTGCTGGCGTACAGCAGTATAGCCGGATAGCCTAGATAACACAAACTACAGCCGCGGAAGCCTACGAAACAACATCCGCATTGAAGTTGAATAAAACAAGTATATATTAATTTTGGTAACATAAGTCCCATACAATTAGCAGCTTGGTTATTCTTTGATTTTCTTCTCTTCTCGTCGTTGCACTAGCACAAAATACAAAATTAATATGTAGTTTTCATTTACAATGAATTCATAAACAGTTTACATTTGAAAAAAATTAAGACATTTTCGGAGAAAATCGCCAATATAAAACATATTTAAATTCGTTATGTGTACTAAAAATCAGATTAGGTAAATTAATTTAAAAACTGATATCTATAATATAAAAATGAATCGCAAAATGTGTTGGTAACCGCATAACTCAACAACGCCTGGACCAATTTGGGCAATTCTTTTTTTAAAATGTTCGTTGAAGTCCAAGGATGGTTTTTACGTCGAGAAAAAATCGAATAATTGCCGGAAAACCCCTAAAAACAGCCTTTTTTCTTTTTCCCATACAAACGTTTTCTAACTAAAACGTAGAGTCAGTTTGAGCTTTATCACTCTAGCTATCTCTATCTATCTCTCACTAGCTATCTCTCACTCAGCTAAAGCACTCATTGTTGTAGGTATCTTCGTAACGTCAAAGAGTCAATGTGCACTTTATTACCGTTATACAAAGTTCAAATTCAATCATATCTATCAAAACAGTGTGCGTGTGTGCGTTGGAGCACAGAATACATGGAGGATTTAATTGGAGGATTTAATGTCGCGTTCCGAAACTATTATAATATAGATACGCCTCCTATTAGACGAAGCAATTTAGGTAGAAGAACCCGAAATGCTACAAAGCAAGCTAATTACCGATCTAATCATGCTGCACAAGAACGTGACGACCGAAATGAACGTGAAAGAATTCGGATATCACGAACGCGTGAAGCGCGAGCGCTACATTCAACTAATAATCGCGCAAGTTGGAATCGAGCTGCTTTCAGTTACGATGTGTCAATTGACTACAGTAACTACCAATGTGTTGTTATTGGTTCTATGAACTCGGTTTGCTCATATTGTAAGGCATTGAAATTTAAAAACGAAGCTAATGGATTGTGTTGCGCAAATGGTAAAGTGAAATTGATACCATTGGAAACACCACCAGAGCCATTGTACTCATTGGTTTCAGGAATAGGAACAGATTCCATACACTTTTTGACAAATATCCAACAATATAACAATTGCTTTCAAATGACTTCATTTGGGTCAACAAACGTAGTTCGGGAAAATTTTATGCCAACTTTCAAGGTATGTATTATAGCAGTTAAACATAATTATTTTATGTTCTGTCACCTAAGTTAGGATGTGTTACTAATCTTCAATGTCTTAATCATTAAGATCATAATCATCACTTAGTCCCCATATTATTTGGTGATTCAGTTTTAGCGACACTTTTATTATTTTGAAACCCAATATATTTGATGATAGATATTAGTTACAACTAATTAGGAGACAGATATAATTTTAAAGAACAAATATTATTTAAGTTTGATCACTGACAATCCACAAATTTATACCCCACATTGCTTATTTATTTTATTTTATTTTATTTTATAGTGTTTGGTACAAACATAACATTTTTTAAAATTTACAGATACAAGGCCAAATATATCACAGAGCAGGTTCACTGTTACCAGTGTCAGATAGCAACTACAAATTCCTGCAAATTTATTTTATGGGCAATTCATCACAAGAAACTAATCTGCGTTGTGCACATAACAATTTAGTAAAGAGGTAGTAGATTGTAGAACAATTACAAACTTTATTTCATGAACACAATCAATTGATTATATTGTTTAAAACTGCCCTGGATCTGATGCTATCAGATAATCACAAAATTGTAATCAGAGCTGATAAAACACCTGCGGGTCAACATGCAAGACGTTTTAATGTACCAACTATTGATGAAGTTGCTATCGTTGTAGTTGGAGAAAACTTGGAATCCCGTGATATTGTTTTACATCGTCGGAATGATCAATTACAACGTATAAAGGAAACACACCATATGATGCACTGCAATATCCCATTATATTTTGGCAAGTTGAAGATGGCTATGATTTCTCAATAAAAATGATAAATCTCATTACAGGTAATTAAAATATTAGTTAATATCTCAGTCACTATATTATGTATTTTAATTTTATATTTCAATGTTATTAAAACAAAATATATTTACAGGTTCTGAAACTAACAAAAAAGTCAGTTCAATGAACTATTATTCATACCGCCTAATGATTCGGGAAAATGAAGACAATCACATATTGAAATGTCGGCGATTATATCACAAATATATTGTTGACATGTATGTTAAAATTGAAACGGAGAGATTAACATTCATCAGGTTGAATCAGACCAAACTCCGATCTGAAGAGTATATTCACCTTCGAGATGCGATTAATACTGATGGAAATGCACAGAATGTTGGTCGGATGACTATTCTTCCAGCAACATACATCGGAAGCCCTCGACATATGACCGAATATGCTCAAGATGCCATGTCGTATGTTCGTCATTATGGTACAGCAGATTTGTTCATCACATTTACATGCAATCCGCACTGGATAGAAATCAAGCAGGAGTTATTCCCTGGGCAATCACCCATTGATCGTCATGATATTACAGCCAGAGTCTTTAGACAAAAATTGAAATCTTTAATGGATTTCATCGTAAAACATTCTGTGTTTGGTGAGACACGCTGCTGGATGTATTCTGTGGAGTGGCAGAAACGAGGATTGCCACATGCACACATTTTGATTTGGTTGGTTGAAAAGATAAGGCCAAATGAAGTTGATGTAGTGATATCAGCTGAAATCCCTGATGTACAAGTAGATCCTGGATTGCATGAGGTAGTTATCAAAAATATGATACATGGTCCCTGTGGAACTCTTAATCAAAATTCACCATGTATGATGGATGGTAAATGTTCAAAACGATATCCACGGACATTAATATCGGAAACAATTACTGGTAATGACGGTTATCCACTGTATCGTCGACGATGGACAGCAGACAATGGAAGATCAACAATTGTCAAATTAAATCAACAAGATATTGAAATAGATAATCGTTGGATTGTTCCATATTCACCCATTTTATCAAAGACCTTCAAAGCACACATCAACGTTGAATCTTGCCATTCAGTGAAATCTATTAAATACATTTGCAAATAGGTAACCAAAGGGAGTGATATGGCTGTGATTGGAATTGGTGCAGAGAATTCCAATGATGAAGTTACCCAATACCAAATGGGCCGCTATGTTAGTAGTAATGAAGCAGTATGGCGAATATTTTCTTTTCCTATTCATGAGAGACACCCTTCCGTTGTTCACTTAGCTGTGCATTTACAAAATGGAAAAAGAGTGTATTTTACAGCACAGAACGCAGTACAAAGAGCTGCTCAGCCACCATCTACTACATTAACCAGTTTTTTTGAGACATGCCAAAACGATGACTTTGCACAAACATTGCTATATTCTGAAATGCCAAAATATTATACTTGGAATCAATCCTCAAGGAGATTTATACGACGGAAACAAGGAAAACAAGTTCCAGGATACCCAGATGTGTATTCCACCGATGCCATTGGTCGAATTTATTCAGTACATCCAAGCAATGATGAATGTTTTTATTTACGACTACTATTAGTCAATGTACGTGGCCCAACATCATTCCAACATTTACGAACTGTTGATGGTGAATTGTGTGGATCTTACAGAGAAGCCTGTCAACGTTTGTAATTGCTAGAAAATGACGCTCATTGGGATCAAACTCTCAATGATGCTGTAATATCATCAAACGCTCATCAAATACGAACATTGTTTTCTATAATCATATCTACGTGCTTCCCATCAAACCCAATTGATTTGTGGATCAAGTACAAAGATTATATGTGTGATGATATTTTGTATCAAATACGAAATAGAATGGAAAATCCAAATATACAAATCAGTGAAGAAATTTACAATGAAGCATTGATTTCAATTGAGGACATGTGCTTGATGATGTCAAACAAACTATTAATTCAATTAGGCCTGGCCGCGCCCAATCGTCCAATGCATGATGCTTTTAACCAAGAGCTGAATCGAGAAAAACTGTATGATCTCAACACTTTGAAATAATTAATTCAAACAAATCTTGCACTGTTGAATGAACAACAGAAGTACGTATTTGATACTCTTATGAATGTAACAAATGATGAAACTGGAGGGATTTACTTCTTAGATGCACCTGGTGGTACAGGAAAAACTTTCTTGATTTCATTAATATTAGCAACGATTCGCTCACAAAATAAAATTGCACTTGCACTCGCTTCGTCGGGAATCGCAGCAACTTTGCTTCACGGTGGTCGAACAGCACATTCAGCATTAAAATTGCCATTAAATATGCAAAGCAATGAAACTCCGACCTGCAACATTTCGAAGAACTCTGCAATGGCAAAGGTCTTGCAGCAATGTAAATTAATTGTTTGGGATGAATGCACGATGGCACATAAAAAATCTTTGGAGGCTTTAGACAGAACCTTAAAAGATCTACGGAGCAATCATAACCAATTTGGTGGTGCAATGATTTTATTAGCAGGAGATTTTCGTCAAACATTGCCAGTGATTCCACGATCAACACCAGCTGATGAACTCAATGCATGTCTAAAGTCCTCCAATTTGTGGAAACATGTCAGAGTACTTTATTTAAGCAAGAATATGCGTGTCGAGTTGCAAAATGACCAATCTGGAAACATATTCTCTAAACAACTCATTGACATTGGTAATGGCAAATTTCCTATAGACATGTTGACTGGCTGCATTAACTTTCCTCAAAGTTTTTGTCAGTTAACTCGATCAAAAGATGAACTTATTCAGAAGGTGTTTCCAAATGTTTCTCAAAATTACAGAAACCATGATTGGTTGAGCGAACGAGCTATATTGGCTGCAAAAAACATAGATGTAAATGAATTAAATTTAAAAATTCAAGAACAAATTACAGGCGAATCGAGGATATATAAAACATTTGATTTGGCCACTAACCAAGATGATGTAGTGAACTATCCACCAGAATTTTTAAACTCGCTGGATTTACCAGGATTGCCACCTCACAATCTTCAATTAAAGGTTGGATCGGTAGTTATAATGTTGCGAAATATCAACCAACCACGTCTTTGCAACGGCACACGGTTAGCGATAAAAAAATTACTAAACAACGTGATAGAAGCAACTATACTGAAAGGAAAGTATAAAGGAGAAGACGTTCTCATACCGCGCATCCCAATGATTCCGACTGATGTGCCGTTTAACTTTAAACGACTACAGTTTCCAGTTCGGCTTGCTTTTGCTATGACCATAAACAAGTCCCAGGGGAAATCATTAAGTGTTTGTGGTATTAATCTGGAAAACCCATGTTTCTCACATGGTCAATTGTATGTTGCCTGTTCCCGTGTTGGAAAACCATCAGATTTGTTTGTCTATGCGCCAGGTAATCAAACAAAAAGCATTGTATATCACAAAGCACTACAATGAAAATAAAACTGTTTTTTGTTAATAATTATGATTCACATGATTAACAATAAAGCGATTATTTACTTTTAAATGCTTATATATGTTTTATTTAATTATATTTCTTATTCACAACGCCCTATCACCAGGGTGACGGTTCTGTTCAGGAGATTTTTTGCCCAGACTATAAAATATGTAGGAACAAAAAACTGTCACATTACAAATCTTTTGGACAGAACGAAGTCTGTCGGGTCCGCTAGTTAAAATATATAATTATGTCATAGGTATAAGTTGTCTGCAGGATCTACAATTTTAATCAGTGAAGTTGGTTAAATACCTTCTTGTCCATTTGCCAAGCCAAGTATTTATACCTCTTACGCTACTAACATCTGTCGGTTCCATGACAACTATTGTTATCTCTTAATATAATAATCAAAAGCTTGTAGAGTAGAATGCGCGTACAACAATAAAATGATCATCTTTTTTTAAAAAATTTATTTTCTTCCTGTTCGGCAGTTATGCCTTTCAGGGGTTTGTACATAATTTTAATACATAACATTTGGGCATACAACCTCTCACTCTTGTATATTACTACTAACTAATTCACATCGTTTCATACTTATATATACATACATACACACACACACACACACACATATATATATATATATATATATATATATATATATATATATATATTTAACATATCTAGATAATTTACACATAATACATTCTTGATATTTTTCATAATTTGTTTTTTTTATATTGAAGCGAAAAAAAGAAAATACATATTTTTATTTTTAACATATATTCTTATAGAGGATACTTATTTTCATGGGGGTTTCAACATATCTTTCGGATATCGTGAGTTTATTCTCTTGGGATTGTTTAATGTTTTTGCCATTGTAAATTTTATGCTGCAAGGAGAAGATGGAAAACGTGTAAAAAAATTGTCACAGTTATTTCTTATATATTCGTTTAGGGGCTTTATTTGAAGTTCTCTTTGAATGTGTGTATTAGAAATGAACCAAGGAGCCTTTGCACATTTTCTTAAAAATTTGTTTTGTATGATTTGAAGTTTTTGAATGTTGGTTTTAGCTGTGTTATTCCAGACTGGACAAGCATAAGTGATTGATGGCCTAATTATCGATTTAAATATTAAAATTGCGCATTCCAAATTTAAGGCTGAGCGAAAATTGATTAATGGATATAGTTTTGATATTTTGGCATATGTTGCATTTGTTGTTAGTTCTATGTGCTTTTTCCAGGTTAACCTGCTATCAATGTGAACCCCAAGATATTTCACTGGTGTATCAGATGCTAACCACGGGATGAGAGTATTATTTAATACTAGTGGGCGAGGTAACATTGGTTTACAAAGTGTAAAAATTTTTGCCTGGGTTTTAGTTTGGTTTATTTTTATTCTCCATTGTTGAGCTCACTTTAGAAAACATGAGATATCTGCCTCGATGTGATCTTTTGCTACATTTATATCTGCATGTGTTGTGTATATTGCAGTATCGTCTGCAAATAGTGCAGGATTTGAGTCTTCTAATGTGGGAATGTCTGAAAAATAAACATTGAAGAGGAGTGGTGATAGTGCAGAACCTTGAGGTACGCCTGCTCTTATTGTTCTAGTTTGTGAAAGTGCACAGTTTATTTTAACTCTGAACGTTCGGTCTGTAATAAAACTATTAATAATGTCCTGCAAATAGAAAGGTACTCCCAGCTGTTTGAGTTTGAATAGTAGCCCAGTATGCCAAACTTTATCGAATGCTTTTTCTACATCTAAAAACAGTCCAATTGTATGTTGTTTGTTATGGAATCCATTTGCAATATGTTCTACGAGGCGGATGAGTTGATGAGTTGTACATAATGATCATCGAGGGAGGTCATGATAAATCATCGTTTTAGTATTGTATACGGTGGAAGAAGTCAAGATCCCAACGCATCACATTGTTGTGGGACAAAAACATTGGTATTCATTTTAGTGGATGTGTCAAATAATAAGATCTCTTACCAAATTAATAACCAGTTCTGATGCGACTTTTAATTTGGTTCATTTCCCATTTAACGACATATTGTATCAAATGCAGAGTTCCCTGGATCACGCCAAGGGTTATATTATTCAAGTATCGATAATTTTAATACATCTGATTATAATTCATATCTATATAATTAATAATGCACTTAAACAGCACATGCCTGGAAATAGAGTTGCTCTACAAATTATTATAATTTCATATTCATGTTTTACTTTTCGACTGCAAATAATTTTGGAGGCAAGGGACATTGAGATGTTGCCAGCAACAATCCAGCCTAATTTAGTTTCCTGAAGAACAGGGAAATTATTATCAAGTCTGATCTGCTGACCAGACATGAGCATTTTGAAAAATATATCCCCTCCTAACAGCAAGTAGATGGACTTTCAGAATCTGATAGCGGGATCAGCATAAATTAGATCAGTGGGTAAGTTATACCTGGATCAATTAAAGTTGTTGGAAACAGCTTTAAGGATTTTTGACACAATTGCACCAGGGATTATGGTTGACCATAATTAAGAGGAAATTAGCTGGTTGAATTGTAACCAGAGTGCTGTGTGAACTTGTCATGTGATCGGAGGCAACACCTGATTTGGTGATGATGATTTCATCGTTGGGAATTTGAGAGCTTTGACAGCATCCCAGGTAATACTGCCAGTGTTGAGTAAAGATACAAAAGTTATATTCCAAGAATTACCGCCTTTCCCATTTTCAGGCAAAAAATATGACATCTGCAGTGGGGATAAGAATTGAGATAGTTCACCCGATTGTACTGGCACCGACAGTAACCCTCGGCGGGTCACTCGCCGAGGACTAATTATTGAAATGTAGTAACCTGTGATGAGGCTTACTGCAGTTGGCATACTTCGTTGTGCAGAAGTGATTATGTGACTTGGGGTTGAAGCATTTAGTGCATCTGCTACATTTTTGGATAAATTCAAATCGAGTTCTGGGGTGAGTTCTAAAAAGAAGGGGCAATCTGTAATTTGAAACTCAGAATTCTATTCAGGGCAATTGAGTGATTGTTCTTGCTGTCGTTATCAGTTGACTGAGAAGAACTAGTCGTTGCTTTAGTACCAGATTTAATCTGAGATGAAAAGGTTCATCAAGGACTCTTAGGCTTCGATGCAATTCTAAATATTGGAGAAGTATACATCGAAAGTGGGAAGACATCTTTCATTTAAGGAAAGCTCTCATTTCTTTCATATATGTGAAGGGAGATTTTTGGAAATCAAAGCGACAAGAAATAGGTCTGATAAATGAGTATCAGTCTTGATGCCCTTAATGACCTTTAGATTTATTCAGTAAAAAAAACAGTAAAAACTGTAATGACGTAGGGGGGAGAAGATTATCTGTGCACGTCATTTATTCAAGTCATTAACATGCAGTCTGTAAAAATCAATTACATTTTGTAATGAGGAAGCTCAACCTATAGTAAGAACAGGTGGTTTCAAAATTGGAGTCTAATGTCGAGTAACATGCTCCTTGGTGAGTCATTTTTTTTCCAAAAGATGTCAGACGACATTGAAGTTGACGTCTGTGATGGGAACATTATGCAGTAAATCTTTGACATTGCCTATGTGGCATCCTCTTAAATAAAAGAATTTGCTCGAATTTGACAAATCAGTTTGCACAATAAGACCCTCGAATACGTTATTGAAGGTTAACCAGTTTAGAATGTGATTGAATTGCCAGAGGAGGCTGAATTCGAAACTGAATTACTAGCAGCGAGGGCTAACTGGTAAAAAATTATGATTAAAAGTTTGCTGAACATTTTGCAAAAACTAGGTTTTGCGTAATTAGGGATTGAAGTTGGATCAATTAAGAACATTTTTTCTTAAAAAGCAGTTCCAATTTTTTTCTTTAAGTTTTTTTTCCATAGGCCAGTAATTTGTTGACTACTCATGTCCTCTCCAATACAAAATAGTGGTGCTAAACAGCACACTTTGTCGCATCATTTATGAAATTTTCGAAAATTCAGATGCGCAAAAGTGTGCTGTTTAGCACCACTATTTTGTATTGGCGAGGAAACGGGTAGTCAACAAATTACTGGTCTTTTGGCCAGAATTTTTGTAGATCCTGTGTTTCAAAATGAGATTCCTCATTCAAAGAACGTTTACAGAAGAATGTTCAATTGATGCCTTCTCGTAATTTTATATCTTTCGTATAACACTCAATTTTGTCAGTTTTTACAGAATATTTTTATTGTAAATAAAATATGTCAAATGTTTGGTTCTTCCTAAATTTGATTCTCTAAAACACTGCCCTCCTTCATTCTGTGTCAGCTCAACAAAAATACGTCAGCCATTTCGGTTGAATTCCATTGCTTGCTTAATTATTTCGTGTTTCCGAATGCGTCAACTGCTATGGTCGTCAGTCCCGTCACTGCAGTACGTATTTTTATCACGAAATTTGGCGGTGTTATTCCTCAAATGGATGGTGAGACCCGGCGCCGACCTACACGTCGGCTTCCAAGGTTTTCCCCATTCAGATATTTTCACCAGCAGGGTAGCATCTCAGCCTCGGGAAGTTCTATGTGTGTTGTAGTGCAGTGGATATACGTGTAAGTGCGTTTAAGTAAGATGCGTTTAAGTAAGTTTAAGTAAGTCAAGGAAGAGAAACGAATGATCACGCCCGATCAATTAGAGTACAACTCCGGCATTCGCCTGGTGTTGGTCCCGATCAGAGCAGTCGGCCGCTAAAATGATTCTCTTTCAGACAACAGCTGAATTCAACTTATCTAGCTAATGTCGAAAATCCTGCTACCGTCGGGACTCGAATACTAGGACCTTCCAGTCAGAGCCCTTTTCTTGTAATTCACACTTTTCTTCTTTCCAGCGGAAACTATTCTGATTGTACTAATTAAAGCAGCAAATTGTACATAATTTTTTAAAACCTATTTTAAAGAGCTGAATTTCTACAGCAGACTTTGTCTGAGGCAAAAATGTCTATCTTCAATCACTATTTTTCGAAAAGTTAACTTTCTGCAATTTTCGAGAGAGAGAGAGAGAGAGAGACTAAATTTTTCACACTTTTACAAGAAGTTGGATTTTGATGTCCTAAAACATGATCAATAAAATGCTCTTAAAATGTTTTTAAAATGCTCTAAAAGCAAAAGAGAAATTTTGACGTACAAATTTGAGGAATCCAAGTACAGATTAAATTACACTGATTATTGGGCAATTACGTTTTATTACTTTTATTGTTTTATAGTTAATTTTAATAAAATAATTTCTAATGAACTATAATGCGTATATTAGGGCAAATATTAAATTTTATTCACATCCAAATTACATTTCCATGTATTAGAAGATAAGTTTACTTTCATACTCATTTAACATTGAATTATATTTCAGTACTGAAAATATAAATAAGTTTCTATGATTCCCTAAAAAGTCTGTTGTTAAAAAAAATATTTTGCCCGGTAGAACTGGTTAAAGAGGCCCAAAAATAAAATTTACCCAATTAGACATTTCTCATTTCGTGAATCGAAACAAAAATTGGCTTGGAAACTTTTATTTTGAACTCTTCTATACCAGGATATCTCTATCTTTAATTGTTGTGAAATCGTCCGAACCGGTAATGGCGTTGGAGTAGGAGTTGCAGAAACTGAGATTACATACCGCTAACGTTACAATTTCTGAGCGAATAGCGCATTCAAGAATTCTGTAGAGAGCATTTGTTGAATCACGTAAACATTATTTCAAGCAAATATGATTAAAATGATATTAAAATCGATCAAATCAGCCAAAAAATTATTTAAAATTGACGAAAACGGTAAAAAATCACTCATATGTCGAAATCGACAAAAAAGGGAAAAAAGTCATATAAAATGGGTAATGTCTTTTTGTCATGACAAAATTAAAGTCTGTATTAAAACGCGTTATTCTGAAGTGAATATAAAAATGACATTTCATTAAAATCCGACCCCGACTTATTACATATGAGGAGAATATAAAGAAAAAATTTGAAACGTTTTGGAGAAAACCTTTACCTCGATTTCGCGGAAAATTACACGAAAACTACTCATAATTTTGAAAATGTGAACATGAACTTCTTTGAATATCTGCATTTAGAAAACACATTTTATTAACGAAAAACTCTCTATCTTCAGTATTATAGTAAAAGGAGTTCACTCCAAAAAATGGCTTTTTTAAATTTTAATAAAATCTGGGATTTCCACGAACATGAGGCCTATACTCTTAAGCGCCCTGTAGTATACGCTATTCGAGGACAAAGTTTAACCAAAAATTTAGAGCCATTTTTGAGAAAAATGTATTAATGTTTTTGAGACTTCCATGTAAAGTACCCTTAAAAATCAAAACATCCGGTTGAAAGTCCGAGAGCCACAAGTTCGTTTAGATCGATCGGAATAACAGTTTTAGAGAAATTCGGCTGAACGGTTTAGGCACAACCGTTGACCACAGACGGGCAGACTAACGGATTCCTATCCATTGATTTTAAAATGTGGATTATGGCTTCACCACAAATTAGAGACTTTTCCCTATACCTAGCAACTGGATTTATTTACTTTTTCGTTAACAGGGCTAGGCAATAAGAGTTTGTTTGCCGAAAATTCGCTGTTTTCCAGCACAGGATTACATAATTTTCTCTTTAAAGTAAAAGGCTTAGTAATACAAAAGTTATTCAAGAGATGATTTATCTTTTTCACGTATCCATCTTCGCCCAACAAGATTTCCGAAATGTGTTAGTCGACTGAATGTTGTAGTTCAATTAGATAGATTTCAAACAGATTTTAGGTGTCGTCTTTCAAGGAAATGACGTGTGGCTTGTGGACGTCTTTTTGGAAAGTGAGCGTGTTATCTTACGAGGAGCTCAAGGTAACTTGCAGCGGCGACAGGCGCGGTGTGGGCCGCGGCGGCTCACAGACCACTGGTTATGTTAATGAGATTAAGTTCGAGACTGGAACACTTCCCTCAGATCGTAACATGCGAACATTATAGGCCATCAAGACGCACACACGTCCCTGCTTCACGTCTGTACTTGTTGCGTGGGTTGGGGAGACATCTGAACCCTTGCTGGCAGTTGAGGCGGTCGCGTTCCTTATAACGAACGTGCAGAGTTGTTTGTGGTGATCACGGCTAGGCGTGCCAGCAGCTCAGCATTGGCAGAGCCGACTAATGGGCCTGCAGGACACTAGTAATTCTACGAATTACTTTATTATAATCTCTTTTTGTTATCTCATTTATATTACCTCATTTACTTTATTGTCGCATATTGGAGTATTTTCCTTTTGTATTTCTTAGGTAAATAATGTGGAATTTTTTGGAAGTAAAAAAATCCCTCAAAAATTTAAGAAACAAAAGGAAAATACTCCGACATGTGACAATATAGTAAATGAGATGCACTATCATATTTTGTTATACTTGGTAAAAGCATATACGTGTTCAACAACAAATGAAATTTTCATTTTCTTCCTTAACATGATTTGGCTCGTTTTGTGTATTCCAAGTTTCACCATTTTGAACAATATTCCGTAATCTAGTATGTAACAACACGTTTCGGAAATGTAATTAGTATATAAAGGAATTTTTGAAATTTTATTTCACATATTTTACGATAATAACCCTTACAAGTAAACAAAAATGCATTTAATCAAACAACGGTGTTACAGAATAGCACATACTTTCTCGAACTAGTTAGTATCCTATTCTTTGGGTCAGGTTTGCCCCATCACTTTCAGCGCTGCGATCTATTGGAGAATAAAATAAATTTTTTCTCACTTTTTCGGTTCCCTAATAGTAGAATTGAAATGTATCTTTAAGTATATTATAGAAGATTAAAACCTGGTCCTACATGCAAAAATTTATTCAAACATTTGGAGCCGTTCTCGAGACAATGACCTTTGAGCAATTCTGAAATTGCGCAATTTCGATTGTTTTTACAGAAAACGTTTGAGTTTTCATTCGAAATTATTCGAACCTTTGTACTCACAAAACGATAAAAATGTATAAATAATTCCCGTTGTAAAAGTATTAATGTCAGAGGCATTTCAAAGTATTACATTAGTGAACGTTTTGAAAAATTAAAAGAATACATCAAAATGACATGTCATGTTATTCAGTGCAGTGGGCACTGTACAGGCAGTTTAAACAAAACCTTTAAAGACTTTTTAAGAAAAATGCTTTCGCCTTTCTGCAAAAGCTCAATTTTGAGCTCGTATTCACAAAACAGTTTTGATTTTTCGTGAAATTGCATCAAAAATAATTTGGATTAATTGGACGCAAAAAATGCAGTAATGTATAAAAAATTCTTATTATATATATTAACATGAGCCATATTAAAACAATACATTTGTGTAATTTATGAAAAACAAAAGAATACAGCAAAATGCCATTGATATAATGTTTTCCTGTGGATTTAGTACCATCAATACAAAATGTTTTAAAAAAAGTAGTAAGTAGTTAGTAAAAAAGTAGTAGAAAGGCTTGTTTTTAGAAATGCCCTTGTTTGAATTAATCATTACTCGAAAACCATAAATTCAAAAAAATTCAAAAAATTTCAAAATATAATTTTGACATTAGTTATACTAGTATATACGTTATGTTATATCTCTCTTGAATAATGTAGTTGTAGGAAGAAAAATTTCAACATTTTTGCAGTTTTCCAATTTTCAAAAATTCAACGTAACAGTGTTAATGGAATTATGCCACCTTTATAAGTGTATTTCAGTCAATTTTTATAGAAAATGTAAATAAACTAGAGGTGCTAAAACAGCACTTACCTTCTCTAATTCTTATAATATTGCAATTACTCTCCTTATTGCAGCCATCACTTAAGTCCAAATAAATTCAAACGAAGGGCCTGCAGTGCATATCTGCAATTATTTCGATAGTGGTAGTAGCTCTTTCTTACTACTATAAAAGAAACACGCATGAATAAATCTTAGCTTGCAGAACACCATACAGGCAAGCAAGTATAATTTCACATATAAATGAAACGTGCAGAACTGAAGGCCATCCAATACATCGCCTTATGAATGGATATACAATATACAGCGGTATAATTGGGTCGAATCGTGGAATAAATACAAGGAAAGATATTGAGCGAAATTATAAAAGATTTTTGTGGAATTCGGATTTTTTAGTTAGAAATAAGAATCAATATTTTTAGAGATATCCCTGGCCAGTGATCGGCGTATATGTCATTTGAATCCTTTGACATATGATCAGGGTTAAACATGTTATCAGATTATACTTTTTAAATTTATGAATTCTAAATACATCCTTTTATATTTAATGCGAGAGAAAGCCAAACTCGTCGGTCGAAGTGTGTCAGACAGAGCCAATTATTCGAAAATCAGCCTTTTTTAACAACGACGAAACAAAAGTTGCTAGAATAATTGCATATGTACGAATATACACACACATAAGATACTGCAGCCATAGTTAAAATTGTAATGATGCTGAGATCTGGTGCATATGAGGATACCACTTGTTATTTCAGACTTGATGATGATGAGTTTGGCTTTCTCTCTCATGGAATAACAGTTGATTAAAAATTAATTATTACATCATTTTTATTTCAGTGATGATGATTTGCCTACATGATGCAAGTAGAGCTCACATCATCAAAGCCAGCGTGCCACAAGGTTCTCCACTATCTCGCATATTGTTTAACATATATATATATATATATATATATATATATATATATATATATCAAACTACCCAGAACTGACTTACTCAGAAATGTACACCTTATGCGGATGATACAGTAGTATTTATTGCAAATTTAAATATTACCAACGCTTGCAAATATCTCCAGTCGGACTGAAACGAATTTATCAAATGGACAATGGAAAGGAGAGTTGCCATAAACCCTACCAAATCACAGCCTAAAATATTCTTATTATTACATTATATATATTGTAACGTTTCTCGCGCTGAATGAAAACTCACTGGTATTATTTAAACAAAAACGTTTATTCGTGAACAATTATACACTAAAACCTACTGACACTAAAAACTACATGGTCTATTTACAGATATATTACACTTAATTATTTTTCTTTACACACGACTCCGTTCTCTTGATTATTTATTTGCACAGTTCACTTCTTACACACTATTTATTTACACTGTTCTCTTCTTCTACCGATCCACTGTTCTCTTCTTCTACCGATACCAGTCCGATGCACTGTCCACGGTCTACTGCACTGACCCCAATTCCCTGCGCAGACCACAATTCCCTGCGCAGACCACAGTTCACTGCGCACACCACTGCACTGCTGATTACTGCGATGCACACTTCACAGCTCAGCTTCCACTGCAGACTTCAGAATACTGACTGCTGTTCACCCACTGCACTGCTGTTTACCACGATGCACACTTCACAGCACAGCTTCCACTTCGGACACACTGACGGACTGACTGCTTCTCGGCTACTCACTGACGTCTTACTACTCACTGACGTCTTACTGCTCACTGACTCGCGGCCGCCGGCAGCGGCGCATTTATACCTGCCCGGCGCTCGTCTCCAGGCACCCGGCACATTCTCCGCATTTCCCCGCGACTCGCGAATTGTCCGGAACCGTCCAGTACGGGGGAAGGGAAGGGGCGCCGGATGATGACGCAATTCACGCGCAGCGAATCCGGCAGGTGATGCAATATTCGTTACAATAATATATATATATATATATATATATATATATATATATATATATATATATATATATATATATTTTAACCAACCCACCTTTCCTACAACAACTGCCACCTTCACAGTTGCAAGCATGAACCGTAAGCGGGTTAACAAGATTTTGTTCGTGAAGCGAGCTTAAAATCTAGGGAGCAGGATCTTCAGGATGCGAGAAAGGTTTGAACCCTTGACACAAAATCACACAAATTGCACATAAACGAGCGTATAATTTACCCATAAACTTTTTGCATCAGATCATGACAAAAAAACAAGAATAGAATCACACTTTTACAAATAATGATCAAAAACACAAATAGAAACCATTACAGCACATTAAATGAATGAACACATAATTTACTTTCTCTGAAATAATTACCCTAATCTACACTGGGAATTCCCTTGGAAAATTAATTATATCTAAATTTATGCTATTCATTGCACATGAAACCAAATTTCAATTTACAATCTCTTGCTTCATAATATTACATGCAAAGAACGAAATGTGTGCAAGGGCACTACTCTCATTTACAATTTAACTTTGTCTGAAAATAGAGTAATAAATGTCCCAAATAGAATGTTTTAGGCAGGCAATAGCGCATCAAAAATCTCCTCCTACAATACTGCAATTTGTTGCCACCCGTGTCCTCAATTTCCTAACACTTTCCTATACTAGTCTTTTTTTTCTGCCGACGTGAACTTGACCTACTTTCCTCGCCCTATGCGTCACCTCGTGACTTCCCGCTTTTTGGCCTTGATGGTCATGCGCTGGCCTCTGCACCGACGTCGCTCGGTCCCAGCTTCTGCGTCGTACGAGACGGGATTCGCCCCTACCGCCTACGCTGTCTCCTTGCGTCCTCTTCCGTTCTTCCTAGTCGGCCTCTTCTTGTCCCTCGACTGTTACCGGCGCCTCTGACTACGTCCACGTTGCGAAAATGTCCCTTGCACTTCACCGAATACTCGTGCAAGTTCCTCGCTCGTTGCTACTTCTACTTTGCTAAACCAGAACTTTCAATGCTTCTCTCACAACGGGTAACTTTTACTTCCCGTGTTGTTAATTGAAGAAACACTTTACTAAATCTTCAGTATCTCGCGGACGGCTAACTAGAACGTCTGTTCGACGCCGAAAACTCCTACCTAGCAGTCGTTGCGGCGGCAAACAATATCTAAGCTGACGTTAACGAGCGGTGATTTAAATGCTGCTTACTCGACGACGGCGACAATCAAAAAGAGAGCTTCAGCTTGCGGGTTTTCGTATTTATTGTGCGACGCCTGGGGAAATTCTCAGTGGTGGGGCTACTTCCCCTCTCTCAACCCTTCACAAGGAAAACATTGCTCGCTAGTTCGCTTTTGATTAGTACGGGCAACGGATACCAGGCTGCGCTTTTAGGCACCTCTGATTTCTGCGCCTGCTCTCCTCGCTGCCTGTGGGTGTTCATACATACGAAATGGTGGTGTTATGGGGTTGCACAATCCCATAACGCCACAATATATACATATATATAGTCACGTGTTTATGTGATATAAACTGTTCCTTTAACAACTGCATTTAATCAATTTGGGCTTTTTTATTTTTTGGACAAAATGTATACGCTCTCCAATAAAATAAATTTAGCGGGTCAAGATGGCCGTGATCGTCAGGGCAGCAGTGCTGTAGCGATCGCGGACCAGAAGACAGCAGATTCGAGTCCCACCTGGGGCATGGTTGTATTTGTGTATGTCTATATGTGTTTTTCTCGTCCTTTCATCCCTCACTAACTTCATCACACCATCCATAGGCCAACAACCTTGGGGGATAAAAATCGGGATTCAGCTAAAATGTTGATCTCCCCAGATAAAGGTACTTGTACGTGCTGACTTGATATCAATCGCTATCAAGTTCTTGAGCCAAGACATTTTCGGCGTGAAATATAATTTTTTCAATTTTTTCATTCCTTACCACACATTATGGGAGAAATTGAAAATATGATTCTTTGCCCAAACAAAAACCATTTGTTTCCCTGTGAAACTTTTGACCGTTCAGAAAAAACGACTCTGCCTTCCAGTAACAAAGGGTATAGCCGGATAAGGTGGTGAAAAGTGCCTACAATTCATCACACAATCTACAATCCTACAATCGATAATGGCGATACTCACATGAAACAGAATAAAAAATGCCATAGATTCCTAAAAAATCAGCCTGCTAGGGCTATCTGTTGCAGAGATACGAGAAACGCGTTTTTCAATTTTTATTTTTTCTCAGCTTCTATTGTATGTATCTGTGATACGTTATCACAAGGGTGTGTGAATAAGAACAATAAATTCGGATAAATATATAAGAAGAACGACAGTTACAATGGAAGACAGTAGAAAAGCAAAGTACCGAATGGTAACTAATAAGAACACAAGGGAATGTCTAGATAATTGTAAGGGGAAAATAGATAATAAAATAGTAGATAAAATTAGGGGAAAATAGTAAATAAAACAAGGAAAAGACACGAGAGAAATATCCTTGGGTGAGAAAGTAAATTAAGAAGATTTCGAATCGATACCAAAGATTAAACAAATAAAGGGCTAGAGTGACAGTGACAAATCAGAAAATAGAATGTGTGCGAGAAAAGGAATGGTCTGCGCTCTAGGACGAAGAAGGATCGTATTTGGGTACGATCTCGCGCACGGAAGGTGACATATGAAGCCAAAAAACAAAAAAAACAAAAAAAAACAAAAAAACAGGCAGATGATATTTTGGCGCGGTGAGGTGCGGATGCAGACGATGTTCTGACTTGTTTACGAGTTGGTAATGTTTTACAAACCAGTCACTAGTAGGAAAAAGTTCCAAATTGACATGGAATTATAATCGCGTGTGTGGAAGAAGCAGATTCCATTGATCTGGACCAGATTCAACAAAATTGGAATTGATACTGGACGACATTCAAGGCGGCTGAGGCCACATGAAATAAAAGTGACTAAAAGGGACATATTAAATTATATATTGTACGAAGATCAAGTTTTAGAGTAAATTAAGAAATGTGGATTAAGATTTAAAATAGGAAAATGGCCGTGCATGCAAGGGAAATAATCTAGAAAAGTAACAGTACACAATAATAATGAGGGTTTCATGATGTTTTATAAATTGTTGTACTTACCAAATGTATTATTTGAAAGTGATATGCATGTTCACTGTAGAATATAGATAGTAATGTTGTTAACCTGAAGTACGCATAATAATAATAATAATAATAATAATAATAATAATAATAATAATAATAATTATTATTATTATTATTATTATTATTATTATTATTATTATTATTATTATTCCTGTAGAGTAGTAAAGAGAGTTTCCAATCTCCGGTAAGGTAGATACAAAATTAACTTATTTTGTTTTTATAATTTTTATGTTTATTATACATTTTTCATAATCGAATATCTTAACGAATCCTGACTCTTGATCTTTTGTTTTAAGGATCACAATTAATAATTTCACGTCAGTATAACGTAAGGATGATTGCATTTTACGTAGTGTTCTTTACCGCAAATATTAAAAATAATTTGTTGTACCGTCTTTTAGGAATTTCATATTCTTAATGTTCGCAAAGCAACAAACACCAGCTTTGTGATCACTTAGGAGAAACAAACATCTATACAATATATTATTTACATGCAGTTTATGTACGATTTCCATTCCAACGCAATGAAATTACTATTTGTATTTTTAAAACTATTTTTATTTATATGGTGAGATATTTTTATTTTCGGAAGACGAGCAATGCACATGATGTTTTTCATATGATATCAGAATGAAATCGTATTTCACCTACTTCTTCTAAATAAGCAGACCTATGCAAACACTGTTTTGGTTAATCCTTCCGAAATTTCTTATCACGATAATCTATAGGAAACTAATAGGGAAGCTCTTCTGGAATAAATCGTTGCAAAATTGAATTTTGATTATTAAACTTTTTTACATTTTTTCATTTTTATACTTTTTTACTTTGTATATATTCTATACAAAATTGCCAATTACATTATTAAATGTTTGAATTTTTAGTAATTATTATAAACAATATAAACAATTAAATTTCAAAACTTATTTGATTTGGGAGAACTTTCACTCAAGTTATTAAATGATTTAAAGATGATTTTTTGTTGGTTTAAAAATGATTTCAAATCGTAACGAAAAGATGTGTTATTGTTGAAACGGGCTGCTACTATATTTATTTTTATTTATTTAATAGGTAATTATTACACACAATTTGGCTTACTTGATTCTATGTGGCTAGGCCGAAGGCCTTTAAGCCATTACAATACCTACATCCTTTCGCGTTCTAATCTTTCGAATTCTGGTATTCACCCCAAATGGTCTCTCCATCGCATCAAAGCCGCGGAAAAGAGACCATACGGTACGGCTCAGGAAAAAACCCCTGAAGGGGGAAAAACCTGCCGTCAGAAGCCGAATACATACTAATCTATCCGACGTTTATTTTAACTATTTATTTTCTGGCGTGGGCGTCCCGCCGTCTTCTTCCAGTGCTTGGCCTCCTCAGCTCTTGAAATCAAACAGCGCCACAGAAGATCGTCCGCACCAGCGCCTCTGCCCTTATATTTTCGATCCCCCCTTACCTTCCCCCCCCTAATGTGCTTATTACTATGCAAGTTTTATTTTATTTATTATATTGACCTGTTACTTACCAATTGACTACGATTTATGAGTTATTTCTTAACTGTTTACTAACTTAACATAAAATTACTGATTAACTTACATATTGTTAGCTTATTGACTTATTTATTTCTCTCCAGTCTAGGCTCCGCTCATGCTAACCGGTGCTGTTTTCCCACTCCCTAATTTCAGTTTCTCTAATGGTCCGAACCTTTCCTAAAAATGTTCCTAATTCTTTCATGAATTTAGACCTTTTATCTCCTAAAATGTTTTGGGCAAGCGTTACGTTCCTGTTTAGGAAGTAATAATTTCCCATTCCCATCCATTTTTTTCTCCATGATTCGGTTGCACAGCAAATTAAGAGGATGTGGATCCAGTCTTCCCTATCACCGCAAAGCACACAAATGCCATTACCACTTGCGTCCTTTAGTCTACGCTGCATCCATCCCCCAACCCTGAACCAAGCGTATTCCCCTCTTGCGTCCTTTCCGAGAGTATGAACGTAACTTTCGCAACCCCATAACGGACTCGCATGGATTTGAGCTAGTAGCGAACGTTTTTCTGCCGTTGCTGCCCAGATCTCTTGCCTTTTAATATCCGCAAATCTATTGGAAATCAGCCGTTCTATCTCACGGGTTCCCCTATCTCCCACCATTTGCGGAGAGACGTCTCCCAACCCTGCGCGGTCAAGTAGCCGTTTAATTTTGTACGCTCAGTAGCGATGATCGCTTCCCTGCCATTGCACTCTAAAGCACCTATGTATAAGTGTGTCACCCTGTGCATCTGCTAATTTAATCCAGAGTTTAATAGATTTCATTTTAAAATCTCTCCAAATTCCTATACTACCGACCTCTCTTAAGACTCCGGCATTTGCTGCGCACCTAGAAACTCCTAGAATTAATTTGCAATAATCTGTTTCGATGCTTTCTAATCGATCTATCCTATCGACTCCCCAGATTTCTGCTCCATAGTTCATAGCTGGGAGAACTAACGATTTGAACATTGTATCGCATACTTTTTCCGACAATTCCGGAACCCTGCGCACTGCGCAAACGATTTCTTTGAGCGCAATTCTTCCTTTGCTGTGAGCCGTCAATATGTGATTATTCCATCCCCCATTCATGGAAAATTTTGCACCAAGATATGTAAATGTCTTGACGCGGTCAATTTCTTCCCTAGCGTAGTACCATTTCTCTTTGCTACCCCAGATAAACCCATTCTTGAAGACTACTACTTTCGTTTTTTGAATATTTACTTTTAGTCCCCATGTCTCGCTATACCGTTCTAGAATATTTAAACTCTTCTGTAAGCCCTCAACCGTCTCCGAACATAAGACTAAATAATCAGCATATAGTAGTCCGGGAATTTTCAAGCCATCAATTACCGGAGCCGCTGTATCCGCTTCCTGTACCCACGTCAATAAATCATTTATAAACAAAATAAACAGCAGCGGTGAAAGAGGACACCCCTGTCTTACTCCTACTGTCGATTTTATTTTTTGCGTTATACTTCCGTCACCGCACCTGACGCAGAAATTTACTTCCTTATACATGCTCTGCAACACGTTTAAAACTTTACGTGAGACGCCTAGCTCATTTAGTTTTCGCCATAAAGCATCCCTATTAATAGAGTCAAAAGCCTTTTCAAAATCCACAAAACTGCAATATAAGTGGCCCCGTTTACGCGCCAGCGCCTGTTTTACTAGGGTATCTAACACAAATATATTGTCGGTTGTCGCGAAGCCTATCCTAAAGCCTGCTTGCAATTCTGATATTTTACCGTACTTTTCCGCCCATTCACTCAGTCGCCCGTTGAGTATTTTACAGAACAGTTTGCTCAGCGCTGGCAAAAGACTAATTCCGCGATAATTTTGTGGGCAATTCGCATCCCCTTTATTTTTAAAAATCGGGTGGAGGATAGCTGTACGTGGACAATATATTTGTGTTAGATACCCTAGTAAGCTAGATACCCTAGCTGCTACTATATACAATGCAACGCTTTAAAATTATCTTCCTGCTGATTGATGTTTATGTTTGTATGTACTTTGTAGTATAGTAGCTTCAAATTCAATATTCATTCCTAATTGGTAGCACTTTTTGGAGACATTTATTATGCAAGTAGGCTTTGAAGGTCCCTAAGGAGTAAAAATTCAGGGTCACCATTGCTTTTCTCTTTTTTAAGTCTACGGTTTCTGAAAGTGATAGTAAATATTTCAACATAAACTTGAGAAAACATATTGCATACTATGAAGTAGAAATGAAGAAATGACTGAAGTTTTAAAAAGCACTTTGAAATGCATCAATAGTTCTACTGGCAATTGTAATTAGATTTTCTGTCATTCGTCAATAAAACGCCGTCCACAGACTAGAGGATTATGTGATCTCTTGTAATTCAATGATAGATTGTTTACATGCTATTGATGGGTTGAAAATGTGTATTCTATTGCATGCTCCCGCTCCATAGCATGGATGGGTAGAAAAGAGCAGAAGCCGAAATCAGTGTAGAATTAATTTGAAGAAAATACCTAAATTTTCTTTTACAATAAAATTAAAGGGTATATTTTATTTTTCTGTATTTTAATTTCGACGCTCACCAATATGGAATGATTTTTGTCGCACAGTAATGAGCCTGTAATGCTATATTAATAATGATATTTTGGGGGATGGGTCATACGTTGTCTACGTATTACGTCTACGTATCACGCAGTTGCGTGATACTTGATATTAATTTTCAGTTTCCATACACGTATCATTATTTACAAAGTGCAGTGTTTTCGCACGTGTCCAGATATACGTATTTATACGTATGCGAAAATTCTATTGTTAAGTAGGGAAAAGCACTACTTTTGTCTATTGACTGAAACAACTACAGGTGTGCGCGCGTAAGCTTCCACTGCCGGAGTCAGTAATACTTCGCAGCGTCGTAGGCGCAGGTGCCAACGTTTCCGGCGCCATTCTATGATCCTCCTCCTGGAGGAAGCTCGCAGATGCTTAGGACGACGCATCTACAGGACAGCCAAGTACTTGACTATGAATGCTTTACTTTCTTAACACCGCACAGCAATTGGAAAAATCTTAAAAAAATACAAGGGCTCTGAGAGGAAGTTTTAAGATTTTTTCACGCATAGCCCACTTACACTTCGATATCTAGGGGTTCCCCATCCAGGAATCTCCCCTACCGCTGCAACACCTCTAGACGGGACCAGATCTACCCCCCTGAGCGGTCTCCTATCATGTGTGGTAGAGATGTGTGTGTAAGTTTTCTGTGTATTTAAGAAGATAAGATTAGAAACTCCCTGCCGAGTTTCCACACTGTCTGAAATTTAGCTTCCATTTTCCGCATGCTAGAAGCTAAGAAAAATTGATTTACTTTAGGAAAAAACACCTACAATCACTCAATTTATTCTGCGTCTGTTAATCTACTTATATTCTAAAAAACAGCTGATATTTTCTCGTATTATCGATAGCGGTAAGGTATTATATTACGTTTTCGCTATAAGCACTTCATCTTTCTCTTAAAACTCTTAACAAGTCGTAGAAACAGATAGTGGGAAAAATACATTAGTTAAATTATTGAAAAAAGAAACGTTTAAATAAAAATCTTGCTTCTACAATTAGTTTCAATGTGTTGTGCACCATTCACACAAATGTTTTCAAGAAATGAAGAAAGTGCCTGCCCCAACCAGGATTTGATTTCCAATCTGGTCCTTCAAACCCTACCACCTGAGCTATGGGACTGCTCTTGAAGATATATCTTATGCACTATTTTGAAAATTGCAATGTTGTTAACAAGAGAAAATTGTCTAGGAATATCTCAGATGCTACTCGAAATTTGAAAACAGAATGTGAATTAATTGTATTTAAAAATATAATATTGAAGAACAGATTTCATTAGGATATAATGTATATATATATATATATATATATATATATATATATATATATATATATATATATATAATCGCTTGTGCATTGAAGGAGTTGTAGTTCGTGTTTTGCATGATACCCCAGGGACATTTTTAAAATTTTCCAAAACTGGCATCAAATGTTTGGTTAAATGTTGAATGTTGACATTGGATTGCGAAAAAGGTCGCTTATGAGAATGATGCAGGTGACATATTTGTTGTCCTTGATGTTTCAAACAATGTAGAAATTCAAATTTATTCAGCGTCTTGTTACAAATACAATTATGAAGATATTTTTTAAATGAAATTTGTTCATCGAGTTCCCGTGTTCCCTGAACACGGTAGCGAGCGGACGTGCGCCGAGCGCTCTCCTTCACGGGCGACTTCAGTGAGATAAGTTTAGCAGAGTACAACTCTACGAGTTCAGTGTACAGTGTGAAGTGACAATGTTTTCAAGTGGCTCCCCTGATACGGGGCAGCACATCGCTAGAGCAGTGGAAGCATTAAATCATCACAGTGAATTCAGTGATATTAATTCAACACCAATGAATGGTCAAGGTACAAGTGGCCCCGTGGGGCAAAACAGTGATATAATTAACTTACAAATACAACAAAATGCGCAGCAAAAATTAGAGCAACATCAATATTTAATGAATCAGGATTCACAATTGATGCAGATCAATCAACAACAACTACTTATGAGAGATCAAACAGGCTTCTATACAGCACATCACCAGGGCCAGCCCTGGAAACTTCATGGAACACAACCACAGCAATGGACTCAACAACTACAAGGTCCGGGGTCGTCTGAAACAACCTCAAATAAAACCGTGAGTACCCTAGAGTGGCAACAACCTCGAAAAAGAAAAAAACACGCCTACAGTGACCAGCACATACCAACTCCCTCGAATGTTAGTGCGCCAGTGTTTACGCATAAAAATCAATATGCAGTATTAGAAGACAAATCAGAAGTTGAAACTCCTAAAAAGCCCCCCATAGATCATAACATACGTCCAAAGCAATATGCAATTGTTGAAGTATTGCAATATTCGGTAATATTGCAATATGCAATATTGCAATATTCGTGCAAAGTGTTACTAATGTATCAAAATTAATAGAATTTCTTAAACTACAAGTAAAAGACGAGTATTTTACGTACAAAATGTACAGCGAGGATGTAAAAGTGCTACCGAAATCCATTGAAGCTTACAGAGCAATAATTAAGCAACTTGACGAATCCAAGGCCGAATACCACACTTATCAACCAAAGAAAGATAGAGCATTTCGTGTAGTGCTTCGATACCTGCATCCGTCAGCAAACATAGAAGAAGTAAAAGCTGAACTCAAATCCAAGGGTCACACCGCTCGTAACATGCACAATGTACTTCATCGAGTAAGCAAAAAGCCGCTATCGCTCTTTTTTATAGACTTAGAACCAAGTGCAATCAATGCAGAAATCTACAATATCGACACACTTGTAAATGCAGGAATAGAATTTGAAGCACCGTACAAAAAGAAAATTTCAGTGCAATGCCATCGCTGTCAAGAGTATGGTCACACGAAGAAATACTGTAACTCCAAGGTGCGTGAAATGCGGTGAAAAACACTTCACAGACGAATGCAAAAAAGATGCAACGCAGACGGCAACATGCGCGCTATGTTCGCGAAGCCATCCAGCCAACTATAAAGGCTGCCAGGTGTATCAAGATTACGTTAATTAACGTAACAAGCACAGAAAAGAAACATACACCATCGACAAGAAGAAACAAAAAGTGCCAAACGCCTCAGATTTCCCTCCCCTCCCAGTTCGCCACTTTCAACATAATCCCTTCTCTCGTACAGCATCTTCTCAAAACTCAACATACGCTGTACCCTACAATCAAAACCAAACAGATCTCTGCAAAATAATAGAAACCTCATTCCAAAAGTTCGAAAGCATCCTTAAACAACAATCTGAACAAATTGAGGCTTTGCTCAACCTACTGACGTCATTAATATCCAAGATGCATTAAATGGCACCAAGAATTAAAATTATTCTCTGGAACGCAAACGGTTTAATCCAACATCGAAGAGAGCTTGTAACTATTTTCAAAGAAATATATATATATATATATATATATATATATATATATATATATATATATATACATATATATATATATATATATATATATTTCTATATATGCTAATATCCGAAACTAACTTCACTGAAAAATGCTACTTACAATATATATATATATATATATATATATATATATATATATTGTAGCGATACAGATTTCCTCGTACAAATTAAATAAAATAAACCGGACCAAAGGAAACTTACTGGGAGAATAAACAGATGGCGACACGCGCGCAACCCCTTTTCTAGTGACAGCCACTTGCGCCCCCGGCCCATTACGAAAATCTTATGAGGGCTGGTGTCAAAAGATTAACTGGAAAGCGCTCGGACGCAGGCACAACTGGGAAATCTCTAGAACGCCTGCTCGTATTCGGGGAAACCCAGAACGATAATTCTTTCACCGGACAGCGCCCCTTTCGCAGGCATGGCCTATGTTCCAGAAGGAACAAGAAAAACACTGTACCCTCACAGAGGCACAGAGTGTGGAAATTTCCCTTGCTTCCCCCGTCGCTATTGGTCGAAAATAGTGTACTACGCCATTACCTTTGGCCAATAGCGACGCGACCATTATAAGGAACTGGAGCACATGAGAAAAAGGGTGGGGGTAAAAGTTTACTTGCTACGTTTTCGATTTACAAAATTTCAGAAGGGGCTTAGCAGTTGGGAGAGAAACTTCTCCGGGGGGGAACTATTCGTCGGGGAGAGGCGTGTGTGCCTCTGAAAATATTCGTCTGACTGCAGCAGGCAGAGAAACTTCTCTGGGGGGGAACTATTCGTCGGTCAGAGGCGAGTGCGTCTCTGAAGGACTTATAAAATTTCAGTGTTGGCTAGTGTAAAGGGCTGAGTAGAGCGGGCAGAGAGACTTCTCTGAAGCGGGAATCAGTCGCGGAGAGAGGCGAATGTGTCTCTGAAGGATTTCTAAACTTTCCGAAGTTGTGTTTGAGAATTATCATGAGAATCAGAGGGACACACGGTTGATGGTTACGCTCTTGAGATCGAGAGCGAATCCCGGCCGCCTACGAGTTCTACCAGACACCGCCCGACGCCGCCGCTCCCTCGGTGACGTCACCCGACGGCCGCTCAGCTGTCGACAAAGGAGGCCACAGGCCTCTGCCGCATTCCTGTGAAGGTCGCAACCGCCCCCCCTCGAGCTTCGCCGCGCCCGTCCCGGGCACACAAAGAACTTTCCCAGGCAGTATAACTCAGGGTATTCACCCCTGTGCAACTTTGTAACGCGGTGCCGCGCCAAGGCACGTTGAATTGTCAAGTTTTTTACCATTGTAATTTTAGTTATAACAATTTTGTACTCTTCCTAGTTATAAGCTTTACTGTTAATTCTGATCTTTAATTTTTTCTTTTCTTTTCATTTAATCTCTTCTTTTATTTAGTTTACAAATGTAACTTCCCTGGTGCATTTTTTTCTTGCCCAGGAATAAAGTAATTTTTCTACCAGTGATCAAAGTGTTTATTTCATACTTCCATTGTATCTGATTAACAATTCCTTCCATCACCGACTGAGCTACAACCGGGCCGCTAACCGTGCATTCTCTAACGAGATGCCCGTGGTGTTACTATATATATATATATATATATATATATATATATATATATATATATATATATATAATACCAAGCACCCGGACGGTACAGCGCATGGAGGAACTGCTATAATAATTCCTAACACAATCAAACATTACGAAATGAACGAATATAAAACTGAAGAAATACAAGCAACATCTGTAATGGTGACAGAAGGTCAAGCTTTACTGACGATAACATCTGTATACTGCCCGCCCAAACATAGAATAACAGAACAAAAATTTGAAGACTTTATAAATACACTAGGATCAAGATTCATAGCTGGAGGCACCTTTGCAGACGACACAGCTATTCTTTCTGCCAATGAAGACCCCTCCTGCGCATCACAACATCTTCAAGAACATCTAAACAAAATCGAAGATTGGAGTCATCGTTGGCGAGTCACGGTAAATGAAACAAAATCAAAACATATAACATTTTCACTAAGAAAAGAAAACTGCCCAAAAGTAAAACTAAACAACACAGAACTCCACGAAGCTGATACAATCAAATATCTTGGACTGCATTTGGATAGACGCCTGACTTGGAAAACACACATCAAAACTAAGAGAAAAGAAGCGCAGCTTAAAGTCCTCAATTTGTCATGGCTAATAAACAGACAATCAAAGCTATCCTTGCATAACAAAATACAGATTTATAAAAATTTAATCAAACCAACATGGACCTATGGTATTGAATTGTGGGGCTCTTCCAGTAAATCGAATCTAGAAATTCTAAAAAGATTCGAAGCTAAAACACGAAGAAAACTATGCAATGCACCATGGTACGTGACAAACAAGACGATATACAGAGACCTCGACATCGTCCCGCTGGAGGAAGTAATCGTCACGAAGAGCCTAGCATACCAGAGAAGATTGTACAACCACCCAAATCACCTCTTAACAAGCCTTCTAGATAACAGTGAGCATGTGTATAGACTGAGGAGAGAGAGTATTTTAGATCTGCCATACCGATTTTGTAAATGAAATTTTTCAATGTCATAAAACGTTCACGTCGGAAATGTATCTGTTGACACCATTTGCTTATTGTTCCGATAGGAACAGATTGTAAATTATGCAGAAAAAAAATTGTTCATCAGAAACAGATCTTCAAATTAGGCCATGTTACATTTTTCGAAAATATGTATACTGTTTCCGTAATAATATTGGCAATTTATACATTTTAATGATATTTTTATTTTTTTTTCTGCGTCGTATGTAAAAAAGAACTATAAAGACAGCTAAGATACTTCCGTTTTCTGTGCACTCTCTGTATTTTTGAAAATAGCAAAAAAATAGCAATTGTAAATTCCAATTTCGCGTGCTTTATTCATGTGGTCAATTGAAAAACTGGCAACACAGGGATTTCAAAATTCTTCGAATTCATCCCCCTGTTGTCGGCCGTGATCATTGTATGATGATCTTCTGCAGTGACATCAGTTGATGTCCTGAGCCACCTGTCTCAGTGCCTGAATAATTAAAAGAGTTTTAGTTTAGCATTTAGTTATCACGTGGAGGCTTATAGTTTTTCATAACGTTTTCTGTGAGTAGAACATACACTTAACAATAAGGGCTAGGCCCGGTATTCAATAAAAAATTCAAATGGGATTTCGAACATAGAAAAGTTTTTTTTTAATTTGTTGCGACTTCAATTGACGCAACGCGTCTCCAAGCCCCGCGGGGCGTTGTGCGCTTTGCGCTTCCGGAGTAATCCTCCATTAATTCGTATACGTCATATCTGTCACGTCTCCTCTCATTCAGTTGTCCAGAGGACCGCCAAGTAGCATCTCCGCGTACGCGCCCCTGCGTCACTACTCAGCGGCCAGAATTGGGAAGGAATTAGGATTGAGGTAGGGTTTAGGACACTTCACAGGGGTTGGATTAGCCCCTGTGAAGCCTGCAAACTCGTTTTGTCGTAACAAATTTCACATGAGGTTCTACGGGGATTCTACGGGAATCGAAACCGTACCTTCAGTGGTGAAACGCAAGCAACTTCCCCATTGAGCTACGAGAGCATATTTTTTGTCCCCTCCCACAACTACAATATTATACATACCTATTTCTTTCTTAATGCAATCTTTTCTTAAATATTATATCTTTGAATCGTTTGACGAACACGTTTCTTCAAACATCAGAAGGTATTGAATTATTTTAGTTATTTTGTGACAATATTGAAATATTTTTGAACACAGATTACTAACAGTCTCGTAGATCAGGTGGGAGAAGAGACAAAGGGCTCGAGTTCAAATATTCGTTGAGGCATGGTTTTCTTCATTCATTAAAAATGTTTGTATGTATGGAGCACAATGTTTTGAAACTAATTGTAGAAACGAAATTTTTATTAAAACGTTTCGTTTTTCACTAATTTAAGGTATGTAATTTTTTCTAGTATCTGATTCATCGTCCCTTTAGGAGTTTTAAGAGAAGGATGAAGTGCTTATAGCGAAAACGTTATAATATATTAAGTGACCACTATCAATAATACGAGAAAATAAGAGCTGTTTTTATTAGAATATAAGAAGATAAACAGACGGAAAATACATTGAGTAACTGTATTTTTTTTTGTTGATGACGATTTTTTTCTTGATTTATTAGATTTTAGTGATTTACTGTTGAAAATGGATTCTAAATTTCAGACAGCGTCGAAAGTCGAATCCAACCTTATCACGTCTGCTCATCTAACATTGTCCATAGGGGAGGAAACATTCCGTTCCGAGCCACGGTAGGAGAAGGTTCTCTCTCGTGCTCCGCTAGTTATCGCAGTAGCCAGTTATCATCGCCACACCCCAGCAGACAGTCGACAGACTGTCGCCGAGCGCGGCGAACGGTCGCCACTGCTGCTTGCTCAACTGTGTGTATAAAGTGTTCGTGCTGGTGTACGTATACAAAAAATACTGTTCTCAACCGGATATAAAAAGTTTAAAGACTAATGGCATATGCCATTAACCCCGACACAGGGCTAACTTTTACGGAAGCCCTGCGCACCATCGACAACGGCGACAACGGCGTCATTCCACCAGCGACAACAACTCCAGCTAGCAGCGAGGCCATGGACACAAGCCTCGCTGGGACCCCTATTCCAACCATCACCGAGGCCAGCAACAATCCGGCCTACCACAGCCAGATATACGGGTCGGCATCTCTCCCAACATCACAACCTGCACTCAGACAAAAAAGGTCAGTCAGTGCTAGTGAAAGTGACTCCGAGAACAAAAAAATGAATCGGTCCAATTACATTACGAGTGAAAATTCAAATAAACCCACTGAGCTCCTTTACAATGTCCCCATAATGAACAGATTTACAGAGCTCGGTGAACAAAGTGATGAACGCGAGAACAATAGGTTTCAATACATGAACGAACAAATTAATGACCACACCAATCCAAACATTAAGATACCACCTATATTTATAGCCCATATTCAGAACGTCGCTGAATTCAACAAAGAAATTAAGAACTCAATAACCAACCAATTTACATCAATTATGGTTAATAACAAGCTCAAAGTGCTCTTTAAAAACATATCGGACTTTAGACAGGCAATCAAATACCTTATCAGCACAAACAGAAAATTTCACACTTATAAAGACCCTGCAAATAAAAAATTTTCAATAGTCTTCAAGAATCTCCATCCATCCATTACGCAAGAAGAAATTTACCAAGATCTCAAGGCAAAGTGCCCTTCGCTAATCAGTGTAACTCGGTTATACAAAGACAACATCCCCATCCCGGTAGTGGCAGCCGAGTTCGACGGCAGTCAAAATATAGACTATATATTACAAACTAACCAGATCTGTAACTTGATAGTCAAACCTGAAAAAAGGCGCAAAGCCAAAGGCCCCATTCAATGTCTCAGATGTCTTGATTTCGGGCACACTAGAAATAATTGTAACCATAAAATTAACTGTGCAATATGTTCCGGTAATCATTATACAGTAACGTGTCCTGAAAGTAAATCAAACCCTACCTGTATTCTCTGTAAAGGAAACCACCGTGCAGACGTTAGAAACGAAAACTGTATGTACTATAAGGATATTGTCGAAAAGAAAA
This sequence comes from Gryllus longicercus, assembly GCA_038098605.1. Taxonomy (NCBI): domain Eukaryota; kingdom Metazoa; phylum Arthropoda; class Insecta; order Orthoptera; family Gryllidae; genus Gryllus; species Gryllus longicercus. The sequence continues at coordinate 4,329,736 of JAZDUA010000054.1, read as the reverse complement.
CCACCACTACCTTTAATACAAGAAACTCATTCCAAAGAGCAACTCAATCATCTTTTATCAACCAAAAAGAACAATTTCCATCTCTACCCCCAACCCAGCCTTTACGCAATTTCTCTAGAAACAATCACCCTGTAATCCAACCAGGAACCGAAAACAATATGAGATCACAGCAAATCCGTACCCAACAAAACCAACAAGATAATAATAACAATCCCCTTTTAAATACAATAATTAATTCTATATCGTCCTGTATTATTAACTTCATAAACTCCCTCATACCTTCAATAATCAATACAATTCAAAGTGCAGTAACAGCATTTTTCAATAATAATAATGTCAATACAAGCCCATAGTAATTTATCACTCACAAATTGGAACGCAAATGGGATCTGATCCAAAAAAATAGAACTAACTCAATACCTACACACATATAGTATAGACATTGCTTGCATAACAGAGACACACCTAAAAAATAGCAACAAATTATACATTCCAGATTATAAAATTTATAGAAACGACAGGACCGAACAAAAAGGAGGAGGTGTTCTCATTGCAGTCAGGAATAATATAACCCATCATCAAATTTATACACCAAACAACGCAGAAATTGAAACAGTGGCAATAACCCTAACACTAAACAATGAACCATGGAATATAATAACAGCATACAAACCTCCATCAATAAAAATTCAACCCCAAAATATTCTCAATTTATTCACCCCAAACATAAAAACACTAATTCTAGGAGACCTAAACGCTAAACACACAAACTGGGGATGTCGTACAAGCAACCAAGCAGGAAAAATACTATCACAAATCACAAACAATACCACTATCAACATACTGTCGCCTCCAGAACCTACATACTACCCAAGAGACGTTACAAAGCAACCAGACATCCTTGACATCGGACTGACTGACAGCAACATAAATTTTTATTCAACACCGTATCATGAACTCGACTCCGACCATCTACCGGTTAATATACACACTCGTCAAATCCCACCCCCGCGATCCTCAACCCCCAAAATAAACACACTCAAATTAAACTGGATTAAATTCCAAAACATAACCAGCAATTTAATACCAAAAATCAAAATTTTAAACAATTCCTTAGAAATAGACAACGCCGTAACATTATTAAACACCATAATACATACAGCTATATCAGAATCGCAGCCCTCAAATACTCAACCACATAATAAAATTAATCATTCTTCCCTACCGGTAGAAATCACAAACTTAATCCGCGTCAAAAACAGGACCAGAAGGCTATGGAATCAAACCAAAAACCCACATATAAAGACAGAACTAAATATATTAACTAACATAGTTAAGAAATCAATAAAAAACCATATGAACCTCAAATTCCAAAACAAGATAAGTTCCTTAACTGTACAAAATAACTCTATATGGAAATTCACCAAACAAATACTAAAAAAGAAAACAATAATTCCTCCCATCAACTCACCAAGAGGCAAGTTATACACCCCAACCGACAAGGCCGAGGAAATCGCCAATTACTTTGAGTCAACTTTCACACTTAACCAATCTAAACCGCACCCAGATGACAACACAGTAATACAGTCCATAAACCTCCCAAACTACGGTCCATATCACAATATACATTACACAAACCCTAAAGAAATAAAACAAATCATTAACTCTCTCCCGATAAAAAAAAGCACCAGGTCATGATAAAATCAATAATTCAATACTAAAACATTTACCTCCCCCCGCAATAGCATACTTAACTAATATATACAATTCATGCTTCAGAACAACTCATTTTCCATCCACATGGAAGCATGCCATCATCCTACCTGTTCCAAAGCCAAATAAAAATTCAGCAAACACCGACAGCTATCGCCCGATAAGTCTTCTACCATCCCTGTCAAAAATCTTCGAAAAAATAATACTCCAACGTCTTAAAAAGCACCTACAAATTACAAAAGCTATCCCAAAAGAACAGTTTGGATTCACAGATCATACATCCACACAACATCAACTCCTCAGAATCACAGAACATCTCAACACTGCATTTCAGAGAAAACATCACACAATACTCATATCACTCGACATAACTCAGGCATTTGACAGAGTCTGGCATCAGGCACTAATTTTTAAATTAAGGAAAATAGGCACTCCACATTACATCACCTCAGTAATTCAAAACTATTTAAGCAATAGAACCTTTGCAGTAACAATCAACAACAATCTATCCAACCCCAGGTTAATTAAAGCAGGATTACCTCAAGGTTCCCCCCTATCACCCACACTGTTTAATCTATATGTAGCAGACATCCCCAGTGATGAAATAGTAAAAATAGCACAGTTTGCTGATGACACACTTATCTTCTCCTCCAGCCACTCTCTAACCAATATCAAAAATCACACACAATTGTATCTTAACCAAATAGACAGTTGGTCATCCAAATTAAAAATAAAATTAAACCCAAACAAAACTGCAGCTAAAATATTCACTTTAAGACCATACACTCCACCAACCCCACTCACATTAAACAATGAGCCCATCCCTTGGTATCCTCCAAATAAACCCATAAAATATCTTGGACTGCACTTAGACACCAAAATGAACTGGAAACAGCATATAGACATAAAAATAACCCAAACCAAAAACAAATTGCATCAATTAAAATCAATAATAAACAGAAATAAATTCCTCCCATACAAAACAGCAATAACCTTATTCAAAACAATTATCAGACCTACCCTCCTCAACGCCTGCCCTGTATGGATCAATGCTGCAAAAACAAATATCAACAAAATTCAAATTGTTCAGAACCAATTCCTCCGTACAATAACTAATGCACCCTGGTTCATAACTAACCAACAATTACATAATGAATTCAACCTCCATCTCATCATGCACCACATCACCTACCTATCCCATAATTTCTTCTCCAAATTACACCATATCCAAACTTTATCTTCATTCAAACTTTGTAAAAACCCCATCCTCCCCACTCGCATAAAAAATAAATACCCATTCCATATTTTTTGTAAATTGTTCTCAGACCTGGAATAGTTCTTATGAGGTGCCAATATGGTCCCCTCAACCTTTGTAGTAGTATTAAGTTAGGATAAGGATAGAATAAGTTAAACATAAGCCATCAATACATATGTAGAGTTATATATAAACTGATCTATGTACAAAACAATCAAATAAATAAAATAAATTTTAAAAAAAGGGAGGAAACGATAAGGGCTCGGCGAGTCGGACAGCCAAGTGATTAACGACGCAAATAACATGGGCAGAAGAAAAATTATTTGTAAGTAGAATGTACTATTTTGTAGGGTCGCGTACATTGCTCTGCATTCATACTGCTTCCTGGGAGTAATTTATTTAATATTTTAAGTTGCGTAAATGCTTAGGTTCAATCAATTCTTTCAATACATTTCGATCAATACATAATTCCGCCAGTTATCGGCATCGCATGCGTCTGTCTTAGCAGAACGGCTCCGACGCGAGACTTATGAAGAGAAGAGCGCGTGATCGAAAGCTGCAAAACCGCAGAAGCTTTTACTTGATGAGAAAAAAAAATCAATTTCAAATAACAGTGTAAAGAATCTTCTAGACATTCCATTCCTTTTCGAGGTGAAACCACCAGGAAGTACAATTACAATGGCTTTTATGGATGAAACAAAGTACCACGACGTTACAGTGGTAATGACTTAAATAAAGAGATTTCTCAGAATTAATAGAATGTCGCTCTTACCTTTCTGGTTTTCATATATTCAACTTCATTCCCAATCTCCTCCCGTTTCTTTCTTTGAGGTCACGCATGGAATTATGTCGAAACATATATAGAAATATCTTGTCAAACTAAATTCGTAATGCGTAATAAAAGTAAACATTATATGATTATATCCACTTCTAAAATTTCTGGTACAGGAAGATCTCAATCATAACGAAAATTCTCAACGAGCGCTTGTTTCTTTAGACATAATTATATTTTTAAAATATATTTTATTTACACTAGAATATACTTAACCATGCGAAAATATTAAATTTTTTCTATGGGTTTACATTACTATGTCCTATGTGCAATACATTATATTGTCCTATGCTTACATTGTCCTATTCTTCCTAGTTACGTTATAACTGGCACCAAAGTTTTGAACGACCTGCTCCAGTCTACTTTGCACTTTGCACTTGGTAAACTCAACGACGACCTAAAGAAAACCTACGAACATATTAATTACATAAAAATGAGATCACTAGATGGAGCAGCTCGTTCAAAACGTTGGTGCCAGGAATCACGTAACTTGGAAGAATAGAAACTCACACATTCCTAGACACTCACCAATCAGGCACCACACGGCACCCCCACATTCAAAAGGTTCGCGATCCTTTCTGACCTTGTCTCCTTTCCACCTCTTCCCACCAAATCAACCTTACCACGACAACCAGTAAACTATAGGCACGCGTTTACTAAAAGTCTACCCTCAAAATCTCAACAGAACCACAGTTCAAAGGGGAAGACGAAAACAACAAATGACACTCTCACTCACAAAAAAATTTGATTCTAGCTGACAGCCATGGTAGGAACCTTTCCTCCATTGTGAAAAAGAAACTCTCGTCAGAGTTCTCAATTACAGGTATTTTTAATTCTAGTGCCACGATGGCACATGTATTTGAGAACATAAACACTCAGACCAGATCTTATACGCTAAAGGACACACTATTTTAATTATAGATGGGCAGAACGACATTAACTCTTGTAGTCACTTTGATACAGAGGAACACTTAACAAACATACAAGAGACTGCAAAACACACAAATGTAATCATGACCCCTCTGCCCCCTGGTACAACATTCCTATAAACAATAAAATTAAGATTGCAAACCATCATATAAGACAGCACTTGAGAGGGACACCTATCACACTTGTTGATCTTGACCACCTCTCAAGAAAACATTTTACTCGGCATGATCTCCACATGAATCAGATACGTAAACAAAAACTAGGAGCCATGCTCATCTCGCACCTACTGGGAACCCCTGCCCCTGCCACCCCACATCCATCTCCCACAAATTCTTCCTCCTCTCCATCCACAACCCTCTTACACATTCCGCATATTTTACCAGTATCCAGTCCGCTCTTATCCCACCAGTTCCTTCTCCTACTCCCACACCTCTCCTGTCCACTCCACATCCCTCACCTGGCCCAAGTCCTCTTTTACCCACACCAGTTCGTTCTCGTTCACCCACACCTTTCCTGCCTTCCCCTCTTCTTCCAACCTCCTCCTCACCTTTCTTATCCCCTCCAGCCCCTTCACTTACTTCAACATTTCCTACTACCCGTCGCATCAGTTCATACAACTTCCAATGCAAACGAAAACCCACTCCTGTGTATAACCTGTTGTATCAAACATCAGCAGGAAAGCAGACAATACACAAAATTAAAAACTATTTTCACATTTTTCTCCAAAATTTAGTCGCTGGAAAAGAAACTCACTGATACAGAAATATTACTTTAGATTTAGATTTATTTAGTCAAAAACAGTAAAATATGTATGTGACGTATGGGGGAGAAGATCATCTGCGTACGTTTCCTTGAGTTCCAGAATTCCTTCCGATCATTTCAACTATAAATAGTTGAAGGCTGAGTAAAAGTTAAAGATAAAAAAATTAATAAAAATAAAATTTAAAACAGCGAGATTAGCAGCATTTGTAAAAATAGACATTTTCGTTCCAGAGTTATAGAAAACTTATTTGCTACGGTAAACGAACTGCAGGGAAAGTGGACAGCGGGGAAATGACAAAAACCTGATTGAGATAAAGGTCATTGACCCGGAGCAACCATATTAAGTCTTTTAATAATTATATATTATATGATACAAATGTAAACGAATTCATTATATATCACTGTTTTGTTAAAACAAACATTACTTTTTTTTGGTGGTCAGCATAGTCTCTAATTGTATAAAAAGAGTTATGCAGCAGAAATGATTTTATATTAAACTGTAATTTGTGTACCGACTTCAATTATTTAATGTCATCAGTCAATGCGTTGTAAAGTAACGTTCATGTATTGTATGTGGATTTCTTGAAGTGAGCCGTTGATACTGACACTTGATGAATGTGATTTTTAGGACATGTGTTGTAATAATAAACATCAGTATTGCAGGAAAATATGTTCCCACCGTTTACAAAATCAGTTTTGACAAATATTACAGATTCGTAAATAAATTGGCAAGGCAATGGTAAGATTCTAAGCTCAATGCAGAGAGGCTAGCAGTGACTATGCCGATGACATTTTTTCATTATTGGAATAATTTTCTTTTGCAATCTAAAGGTCTGGGTACTACATGCTGAGCGTTCCCAGAATATTATGCTATATCTCAGGCGGGAATGCACATTTGCAAAATACACGCAAGAAGATACATGAAGGCTGACAGAATTTGAAAGAATTCTGAATGCGTAATATAATGAACTTAATTTGGTGTTTAATTCTGTTATATTTGTTATTTCGTTTGAAGTATGACAGAATTGTGAGACCTAGAAATTTTGTTCCCTAAACATCAGATAATTGCATATTGTTATTTTTCAATGGAGCTTGCGATTACTGATTTGAAACTGTCTTTTCTTTCGTTAACTATTAGTTTCTTATTACAAACCCAATTTGAAACAGAAATCGTACAATTTTTGTTTTGCAAAGAACAATCGTGTTCTCAGCAAACAGAACCGTTCTTCCGTTTTTAATAGACGAGGGCATGTCGTTTACGTATAACAGAAAGAGACTAGGACCTAAAATCGAACCTTGCGGCGCCCCTTATTCAATTAGTAAAGAATCGGAAAGATAAGTTCTTAGTGTCCTTTCGTGTATTTCTAATCTTTGAGATCGATGTTTATGGTACGAGGTTATATTGGGCAATATCACGAATTCCATAAGAAGGTAATTTTGATAGCAAGATATTAGGGTTAATAACGTCAAAAGCTTTCGAAAGATCTAAAAATTTTCCAGTGGCTGCTTCATTTTAGTCCATTGATAAAGCAACATCTTTAAGAAAATAAAAAATGGAAGTTTCCGTAGATTTTGATTTTCTAAACCCGAGTCGTGAGTCTGAAAACGTTTCGTTTCCGTGAGAAAAGATTCCATTTGCATACAGAAAAGCCTCTCTACTATTTTGAAATACCGACAGAAGAAAAATTGGTCGGTAATTATGAATTTCATTTTTGTTCCTTTTTAAAAAGTGGCTTAATTTTGGCTGTTTTGAAAATATCTTGAAATATTCCTGTGCATAAAGAAGAATTAAAAATGTGTGTTAACTGTTGTATAAAGGCAAGTACACAAGTTTTCAATAAACAATCCGGAAATTCGTCTAAACCAGATGAATATTTATATTTTAGTTTACTGATTATTCTCAGGACTTTTTCAGAAGAAGTTTTGGAAATCAACGTTGTGTCGAAAATTTTTTGGGAAGGGAATGATGTTGAATTTTGTGGTTTTAGTCCCTTCGTGTGTTCAGCCGCAATTCCAGAAAACTGTTGGTTGAAGAGATTTGCAACTTTTCCCGATTCTTACTTGCTTCTCTTCTTCATCCTTTAAAACGACATTCTCTACTATGGACCGAGATAATGTGGTCGTATTTTTTACGTTATTCTACATAGGTTTAGTTTTGTTGCATGCGTTTAAAATATCCTGATTATTTTTCATTATTTTTGTCTAGCTATTTTCTTATAGTTTTCTTAAAATTATGTTGAATTCTCGGAAGTAGATATGAAAACCGTGTGACACATGATATTTAGAAATAAAGTGAAGGGTTTGGAAGCAAAATAAATAAATATCGAGATAATTGGTATCAACACACGCAAAGGATGGATGACTCAAGACTACCTAAATTAGCTTTACTTTACCAACCGCTTGGAAGGAGAGACGTGGGAAGACCCAAAAAACGATGGAAGGAAAACTTGTGAAGATGGAACAGGCTCAAGCCTAATCCATGAAGTGCAGAAGAAGAAGTGAAGGGTACGTTTGGTTTTACACGGTTCTAATTCTTTATGTGATCCAAGTATTATGTTTTGTAAATGTTTAATTTTCTCCTTTTGAAAAAAAGCGTGTGTTAAAATGAAACGAAAACGTCGAGAAAAATATTATATTTTTTATTGAGTCAACAACGTATAAACTGTGTCCCATGGTTCCTTCAGCAAGTTGTCTGTAAATTCTTTTACGTTAACTTTAGTGAATGCTCTGCACACGCGTGTATTATTTATTTTGTCGGTGTTCATGTTATTAGTAACTCTTGAATTTTGTGCTTCGAGGTTACTGTAACTTAGATCAGTAGTTTTTATTTCATATCTAGTTGTGGTTTTGTTATTATAATTTGATCTATTGCTTTTTGTGATGTAAATGTATTCAGTGTAGGTACAGTCACTGTAATATCTAAATTACAAGAATGCGTTAAATTGAGAAACTGTTCTTTTCCGCGGGATTCGCTCAGAAAATTAATATTGGAATCTCCAAATATAATAATATATTTAAAAGATACTAATTTTGTTCAGAGTTATCTTAAGATTTTCTAAGAAAATGAAATAATCTAAAGCTCACTTTGTTGGAGGTGTGAAGATGCAAATAAAATAGTTTTGAGCATAGTAAGATATACGATTGTTATTTTTTCTATTTCACTGCTTATAAACTGAATTCTGACAAGAAGATAGAATCATTATCATTTCTTTCGTAAATACACGAACCTCCCTAAGCTGGCTCCTTAATTGATTCCCTCGCTCTACAATATGATCCTGCAAGGTAAAATATAGGAATTTGAAGTGTGTTTAGATCTTTATGAGACAATCTGTAAAGCAAAAAAATCTATTTGACCTAGATCACACTGCAATGCTGCCTCGATAAATTCAATTTTATTTGAAAGAGATGGCACATTATTATGCATTATTTGAATTTTTTGCATGTATCTACACGTATGTTTCTCTGCTGCATTTAATACACATTTCAGTGACAACGCTGCCCGGATTCTAAAACTTCAAACAGAAACCAAAATCGCAAAACCGACAACTTACAAAGGAATCCGCAACTATTGCCAATGAAATATACTAAAAGTTCAAAACTTACTCACATTCGAAAATTGGAATGATGTATGTAAGGAAACTAATACAAATGTTTAATTCATTCATAAATATATTCTCAAGACATATCAATTTAATTTTTCCTCAAAAACTCAAAAAAACTCAAGAAAACCAAATCGTGGCCGTGAAAACCAAAGGCATCAAAGTGTCATGTGAAATAAAACGTAAAATGTAGAAAATACTAACAAATAACCAATATAACTCTAACTTCATTTCATACTACAAAACATACAATTTGATCCTAAAAAATGTAATCAAATAAGCAAAAATTATGACAAATGATACGTACACTGCAAATGCACGTAACAAAACAAAAGCTATGTGTGCCATTATTAACAAGACTACAGTACAAATTAATAATATCAGAAAAATATTGAGCACCACCACAAAAAAAACAAACTTAACATGACCCTCAAGAAATAGCTGATATATTCAACGAACACTTTTCACAAATTGGTAAAAAGGTAATCTCTCAACACTCTATAAACAATAAAACACACCAACAAAACACTAATGTTACACAAATTGTAAATTCCATATTTTATATGAAACCACTCCCTCTGAATATTTTAAAATCATTGAACAGATGGATAATAAATTCTCAGCAGACCTGGACAACATTCCAGATTTTCTAATCAAACACAGTGATTCATGTATTGTGCAACCACTTTCTCATATCTGCAATTACTCTCTAAAACAGGCATTTTTCCATATATATTCAAAATGGCAAAAATTAAACCAATGTTTAAAATGGGCAATAGTTATGATACAATGAACTACAGACCTATCTCCCAGGATTTTCAAACATTCTGGAAAAGCTTTTCAATGGTAGACTCAAAAAGATTCTCAATGCAACTAATGTTCTCACAAATGCACGACATGGCTTCCGGAGTAATAGATCCACAGACACAGATATCATCTCCTTTTTAAATGACATACTTGTTGCACTAAATGAGAAGGAAATTCTCATTGGCCTTTTCTTAGATTTGTGAAAAACCTTTAACATGAATGACATGTCATCACATACTTTTAACAAAACTGGAAATGCTCGAGATTCCAGGCATTGCAAGCCAATGGATCAAATCATATTTATCAAACCGTAGCCAAATTGTTGACCTCTAGCACACTAAAGAAAACAAAATCTCCTTGTACTACTTCTAATACTATTACTTATATACATAAATGATATGCCTTTGGCTTCAAGGAATTACAAAATAATTTTGTTTGCGGATGACACAAACGTAATCATCGAAGCAAACTCACAACAATCATTAGAAAAAGAATCTCACAAAACTTTGCATGCACTAGTAAAATGCTTTCAAGACGTAAACACTAGCAAGACAGTCTCTCTAAATTTCATGAATCCTCGATCTAAATAAAAGCTCTCACAGCATTTGCTCATAAATAATAACCATGTAACAACATCTCATGAAACTATCTTTCTCAGTCTAACAATTCAAGAAAACGTAAAATGGAATGCTCACATCTCAAATCTTGCTATGATCTATACACCCCCAGGTCAAGCCGCAAGAATTGAGACACTTCGAATAATGTATTAAACAAATTTGCACTCACGCCTAAAATATGGAATAATATTCTGGGAAAATGCCCCTGAAAGCACCCGCACGTTTATTGTACAAAAAAGAATTCTGCGAATAATGACCAGCACTCATAAGCTGGATTCTTGCAAATCCTTGTTCAATAAACTAAGGATTATGCACGTATATATTTGTAATAGTGGCCTTCATAAAGAAGATTCTCATGGAAGACACTTTTTATATAAATTCTGATGTACATAACTACAACACTCGTCAAAAGGATAACCTACATGTTCCGCACTCTGAAACTACACTTTATCAAAAAAGTACCCTAATAGAGGACATTACAGAGGGTTTTTTGACAGTAATGTAACTTCGCTCTCTCCACCTAAGACATTATATGTCATACACGATAGTAATTGTATATGTGACTAAATAATAATAATAATAATAATTATTATTATTATTACTATTATTATATCACGCTATTCGCCCTTTAGATTCACACAAAGTATAGTGCGGAGGAGTTTTCTACGTGCTAGTGTGGAGTTCTCAGGACAGAAAGCATCGCAACTTGTTTGTTCTGTGCTCTGATCAGATCAAATTTATTTCCAAATAGTCAGAGGAGGGAAAAATCCCGCTACCCGCGCCCGACGTTCAGTCAAGTTCGTGCTGAGAGTCGTGTGTATTTCTTAGACTCGTAGAGGGGAGTACAGCAGTACAACGAAGACTATCTGAGCTTCCGAAGACAAAACATAGTATATTTCTAAAGGAGAATCTTTGTATACTAGATGGAGAGTTTTGAACTTTGAAATAATTTTTCATGTCGTTAATTTCGGGTTGTACTAAAATGCTGTGTAAATAATTCCATTCTTAAGAGGAAAACGTGTGCAAAGTCGCTGCAGATTCATGTTGATGAACATTCGAGCAGGTAAACCTTGTTTGCGTATATTTTTCCTTTTTCTATTGAACTTCATAAAGTTTTACTTATTTCGATATTATTATAATTTTTCAAACAACAGTGTAATTTGATACATGGGTAATGAGTGAAGTTTATGAGGAGTAAATTTTTAAAATCTCGCAAGATAAATTTTATGAAAAAGTCTAGATAGCCCTTTTAAATGCAAGAATGATCCTTATGGTCAGTGTATATTTAATATTGTTTATATAAATGTTTTTAAAGGATATTACATTCGTGTTGTGTACCAGTCTAGTAATATTCTTGTCATTGCTCATTTTCGTGTATTTCTGTTCTTTTATGTGTGTTTCAAGTAAGTACAATTATATTGTGACTGTGAATATTTCAATCGTATTCAGATTTTTGTTTTGTCTTTCATACTTATTATCAACATATTTCTGAAATCATCCTTTATAAATTTGTTATTTTTTATGGTCAAGTTAAGATTCTGGGTCATAAGCCATTTTGGGGATGCTACACCCTTACTTATATATTGTGACGTACCTGGTTGTCGGTACTTTCCACTGCAAATCTAAAGGTTATGAAGGACGGGTGTCTTGCTCGTGAATGGGTTTTCTGAGGGACTCGATAATACATTGCTAAATCAAAGTAATAAATTAGTATAAACACAAATACAATTTATTCATGAATCAACGTCTAATACACCTGATTAAATACATAAGACCTCGATGTCTTGGTACCAAGATTCTATCAACCATGTAATCTTATCATACCTTGGGGCCCCATTAATAATTCGACTGTTGTGGCTGCTCACCCACGGCGACGGCGACCGTTGACCTTCACCGCGGCTCGGCGTCCCCGGGCGGCTGTTGACGCAGACACGTGCCTCGCTGGTCTGCAGAGGCGGCGGCGAGAATTCCTCGGCCGCAACCTCGGATGTTTCCGCATTCGCTCCCACACGCGCAATCATAGCATCTCGTAGATGTCCATTGCGTTCATACCATGCACTCGAATTATATTACTGCGCCCCTCCTCGGTTCTGCTCGGCTTCCCTCTCACAACCGCTATGCACGTGATCACACTTCGTACCGGCGTTCATTACACTATGCACTGTTCTATAAATTACCGGCTTCTAATCAGCGATTATATAAATCTAACACTGTTGAACGTTCTTCGTCTTTTGTAATGTCCTGCTCTGCTTACAGCTAACCGTCTTTTTCCGGCCACTTTCTTCTACTCGCTCTCAGCAACTGTCCTCTACGGCCGTCTCCACTCGGCGTCTCCTCGCAACTGACTTCAACCGTCGCGCTCCACTTGTAACGGCCGAAATCCCCCCCTCTCTCGCTAGGCCGCGGCGGCGGCGACCGTTCACTCTTCCCCCACCGTGCGTCCTCGCACCTGCCGCTATGCCGCGCCGTTCAAAATGAGTTGTAATTATACTCCTGTACACTTTGTCTTTAATTGTGTATAGAAACGCTTCCGCGTTTCATCATATATAAATTCCTTTGTTTCTGATGGATTTTCGGTTACTTGGAATCTTGTGCAAAATGCAACCTCGCTCAATGGTAAAGTAGCAGTATTTACGGAACTGTTGAATGGACAAGTAGATAGACATATACCACAAAATACGTCACGCGTGACACGTCCCGCAGCTCCGAGGATATCTGGTGATTGCGCCAAATTATGCATGATAGGGACACTGCGTATAAAGTGTTTCGGAAAACAAGAAACAAATACCATGCTACCTATAAAAAACTTAGAAATCGTGTCGCCTAAATGACAAGAAATGCCAAAATTAAATTATCACTCCATTTTACAAAATAACTATGTTTCTAAATTGCTCTGGAAAAACATGCGAACTATAGGTGCTGGAAATATTCCAAATTCAACAGAAATAAATGTGCCACTTGATTCGATAAATCATGCTTTTGTTAAGCTTGCGCAGCCAATAAATCCATTCCTAAAATCTCGAACATTTTCCTCGCTGCAAAGCACAGATATTAGTATTACAGACACTCTCTACGTTGCGTCAGTAACCCCCACCGACGTCTAAAATCAAACGCCTCCAGTTCCGACGGAATCAACGCAAAGTTGTTGAAGCTCGGAGCTGAAGTAGCATGCCCAACAATTGTAGACATAATAAATTTCTCGCTAATGAGTAGCGAATTTCCCTCGGCCTGGAAGACTGCACTTGCCCATCCTCTCCCTAAAAGCGCCAATCCTATGACGCCTGTTGATTACCATCTCATCAGTATCTTGCCAACATTATCAAAAGTTCTCGAAAAGATCGCCAGGAAACAGATTGAACATCACCTTCAAAATTTCAGTATTTTAAACAAAAACCAGTCAGGGTTTAGACCCGGTAATAGCACGGGAACTGCGCTCCTCAGTGTAATTAAAGACGCCAGAAATGCAATGGACAAAGGTAAAATCACAATTCTTGTCCTCGATTTTAGCAAGGCATTTGATTCTGTCGACCACGATATTTTGTTAGCAAAGTTAAAAAACATTGGATGTGCCACATCCACGCTCAAATGGTTCTCCAGTTATCTATCTGTCCGACAACAAAAAGTTGTGTGCAGTGACAGTGTGTCATGTACATTGCCATTAGCACGTGGCGTTGCACAGGGCTCAGTGTTAGGACCTCTCGCGTTCCTTATTTATGTTAATGACATAGGCAAGTCAATGAAAAATTGTCACCACATGTATGTTGATGATCTCCAATTGTATATTAGCGGACCACCTTCTCGCGTTTTCGAAATGGCTCAAAAAATCAACGATGACCTACATAGTCTCTCCTTTTGGTCGTCTTCAATGCTACTGCTAAACCCCAATAAATCTCAGTGTTTTGTAATCGGCTCCAGAAACTCCCTAAAAAAGTTATCACTTTCCACTCTCCCTGATATTTGTATAAATGGAACTCCTCTACCGTGGTGTAACGACGTGAAAAATTTCCAACCGTTGATAAAAGGCGTTTACTTTACTGCCTTCTTCTTCTCTACAAGATTTTAAACAGCGCTCATCATACCACTCTCTCACGACGATTTCAGATTATGAAGCTACATCGTGCCCGAGCGTCACGCCTTATTTGTATTCCGCACCACAATACCTCAACTTTGAGCAAATCATTCACTGTTGCTGCCATTCGAGCTTGGAACAATCTTCCCTTCTCTATAAAAAATAATTGTACATTTAAAAAGTTTAAAAAAAAGTCACAAACTGGATTCAAGAAAACACTACTTAACGACATTGCCACTGCTCGCCTGCAAATACTGAGAACTGGGTGGAGGCCGTGCTGTTTCAGCGCTGTGGCGAATCCCTTTCTTATCCCAATCCAACCTATCTTACACTGTTCTACTCCATTTTCCAAATAAACACTTTCATCTCATCCTCTATCGTTTCCAATATTATTTCTCTTTCTTTCTCTTCTTCTCTCCCCTCTTTCTTCCTTTCTCTCCCTCTCTCTTACTTACTTTCTTTCTTCCTCTCTCTCTCTCTCTCTCTCTTACTTTGAATCACTAAAATCCATCGTTGCTTTCTTTTCCTTTCTCTCTTACTTTTAATTTTCATTCTAGGTTATTTAACTCTTTCTTTCCTCTAAATTTAATCCTATTATTTTAATTATTTAACTTTCGTTTAATTTTGCACTTACCCTCATTAAGTCACTTTACATTTATCCTTATTAAATAATTTGAATACTCGGTAATCTAGCTATTGGTCATTAAAACCTACTTGTACACTCCCAATCGTGTTTAAATAACCTGTATAAAACCAACCTCTCAACACATACATCACTTTTATTACAGAATAAAAATGTGTGCATACCTGTGTGTTTGAGTACGTGATTTTGCATTTGTGCATTTGCTCATTTGTGTAATATGCATACGTGCATTTGCCCACATGTGCTTGTATTCAAAATATAATTCACATGATTACGAATTTTGTGTACACGTGCTTTACTAATTTGCAATCTTTCTGTTTCAGTTCATCGCTTCTTACAATGTTCACCCTTGTTAAGACATAATATTCTATTCAAAATGTTTCCGCTTCTTACTTCCTTTTTTTTGTTTGTATTTTTTGAAATTGCTAACTTGTATTGTGTTTTTGACAGAGTATTGTGTCTTGGCCTTAAGCCGCCATTCTGATTGAGGTTTACCTGAGTTTACTCAATCGCTTAAGGCGCATGCCGGGATGGTCCCTTGTTTGCAGTCCCAGGAATAAATGTAGTATATATCGTTGGCTTACGGGTGAGAGATGTTGGGTCGAGTTTTCAGGTCTTGGGAATATTCAAATTGGTGAACAGTTCTTAAATTTCCATAATATCTACGTTTCTAGTACGGTGTTTAAATTGAAAATTTTTCCTACAACATGAATTGATCGTTTTTATTCCCCCTCTTTTTACTTAATTTAAAAACCAAATAGTTTTATAAAACATTCTCATATTATCAATATTTTTAATATTATTGTCACTATTGTTACAAAGTACAAGTATAATGCTTACGAAATACTTTATTTTCCAACGTTTACCATTTTTCTCAGGGAACTCGATGCGTGTTTGCTCGTATGCTGACGATATTTCCCCCCTTTCTAGTCTTCTTTAGGGGAAATTCAATTATACGTACGTAATCTTTTCTCCTTCAAAACCTCAGTGTGAAACATTTAGTAGTACTAAATTACCTTTCACTGACTTATACAAGATCCGTCCAATCCTTCCTGTACCTAATTTGCTCAGTCAGAAAATATAATTTATCTAAATTTTGAATAAATTCTCATAGCTTTCTAATATATTTATCATTAAATTTAACAGTTCCTTTACTTAAAATAAATACATTTCATCTCAGTCATAAATTTCATTTCATCAATGCTGTGAGAGTATTCCATTTTCTATCTACTCCTTCCTCCCTCGCTTATATTCCTGTCTTCATGTGGAAAACCCCCGCACCCAAATTGCGTACGTATTTCTCTTTGAATGACCTTTATTTTTTATTAACTATTGTATTTATTTATTTATTTATTTATTTATTTATTTATTTATTTATTTATTTATTTATTTATTTATTTATTTATTTATTTATTTATTTATTTATTTATTTATTTATTTATTTATTTATTTATTTATTTATTTATTTATTTATTTATTTATTTATTTATTTATTTATTTATTATTTATTTATTTATTTATTTATTTATTATTTATTTATTTATTTATTTATTTATTTATTTATTTATTTATTTATTTATTTATTTATTTATTTATTTATTTATTTATTTATTTATTTATTTATTTATTTATTTATTTATTTATAAGCATTAAAATGTTACTATTTTGTATGTTTGCGTGGTTAAGGTGCATAAGTTGCAAGTCAAATTAAATTTAAAATCGATCTTTGCACGCTCGAGAAATGTATTTTCTAGTATTTCTTGCAGTTCTTATCTTCTTCGTGTTTAATTGATGTTTTTCAAAGTCAATATTGCAAGGTAATTTTCAACATTATTATAAAAACACGTGTGAAATAAAACTATTATGAATTCATAACAAATTCTGCCGCACGAGTTTCATTTGATATTGCTCGTTTGTCAACAATTGGTGTTACCATCCTCATGGGACAAAACAATGTCGTGAACTGAAAATAACCACGGAGTACTTGGGTTTAATCAACGCCACTTACATAGATCTATTTAGTTGGTATTGGTTTAATTCTCCGTCTACCCACTAAGATCACAGCTCTAAAACCGCAAAAGGACGTTTTAGAAATTTCTTAGAATTTTCTCTCCAGATTCGAAAACATATTATCAGTTCCCCACCGGAAGACCGAGATGCCTCAAATGATATCATACGTCTCCATTACTTTGATTGACTGATTGATTTGCTATTCCGGCTACGCCAACTAACAGCCATTAGTCCCTTAAAGTGTTTTTTGTTCGGGAGATGGCGGTGATCGTTACTCCACTGTATGGCAAATTCAGGCACCGACCTACCGTCGGCTAGCGGGGTTTTCCCCAACCAACAAGCTCTTACCTCCCTACCAGTCTCCCGGCATAGTGTAGTGCATGTTAGTGTGTGTATGTATGTGTGTGTGTGTGTGTGTGTGTGTGTGTGTAAGGGGAGAAGATAGGACAAGGAAAAGGAAGGGGAATCGCGCGCTGTCCGTGGCCCGTTTCTTTAGTTACTGCTTCGGCATTTTCCTGGTGTTGATCAGAGAAACCACGGGAAACTACCCATCCGCAGCCAGCTGCTAGAATTCTCCTCGAGACAGCGACCTAGCTAACAAGTTACTGACACCGTCGGGACTCGAACCTAGGACCTCCCGGTCAGAGGAACTGCAGTGACATCAGTAGATGCGCTGAGCCATATCTCTCCCGGAATCTCGATTGGGGGAAGGGGAGAGACGGCACCGCACTTTTGAACATTTGAATATCCGCACATCCGCAAACTCGGGAGTTCTCAAATACTAAATAGGGATTAAGTAACCTTTCTCAGTAATAGAGAAAGTATTTTCAGTTGTAACATTACTAATTTCTTAATGAAATATATTTATCAAATATGGAATTTTAAATACGTTTATGTACAACTTTTCAAAAATAGTCTCGTAATTGTGCACGAAGTGGATGCTATTTTAAACAAGTTTTTTTTCAAAAATTGTTCAATTTTTTTCTTATTTTTTTCAGCTATAATAAAGTACGCTTATACAAATAACGCAGGTCCCATTTCCAGGATCTCCGTCTGTTTTCGAAAACTGCAAAAAATAACGTTGCATATCTACAATAATGATGACAGATATTTTCCCTTAATGAACTCTGCTTTTGAAAATGTTATATTTAGGGAAAGGTCACGTACAGCTTTTGAATAAATAGTTCCTCGTAATTTTTGCTTTTAGTGATGGCGTTTTATAACAAAAATATTTTCTCAAGAACGGTTATCTTCACATTTCTTGGATATAGTTGAAAAAGTAGAGCGGATATCTTTTTTCAAGTCTCAATTTATAAAAAATGAAGTTACAATAATGCGTGAAAATATGTGTTGTTGAAGCACTTCTGGTTATCTTTGGCTTCAAGAGTGTCGATAAGATACATTTTTGTTGTAAGTATGAAAGCGCATGGTACAAGAAACCACACGCTTTTCTCTGATGTCCGCACAACAAAAGGAACAAGTAAATATTTTGAATTCTGTGGAATTGTCCAGATTCATCGTGAAGCAATTGAAGGTCAGCGGTTGCAAAGGAGGAGGACCGAGCAGGGGCGGAGGGCAGGAAGCGGAGGGCGGCTGAAACCGAAGGATGCAGAGAGCGGCGCAGCGGCGAAAGGAAGGAGGCGCCTGCAGGGCAGCAGCAATCTGAATCTATCCTGAGCAATCGAGCGGGCTCGTTCGCCTCGAGCCAACGTTGAGGAGCTGCGTGCAGCTACCGGAATTCCTCGCTGGCTCCTCTCACTTGCTCACGCACAAACACACGCAAGCTGACGCACGCAGGCAACCCAAGGAACGGGCAAGGAAAAGAGGTTGCCGGCGAGGGGGGCAGAGCGGCTGCGGCCGACTCGGGCTGGAAGTTGGAGGTGAACAAATGCGGCTCACTCACTTTAGTTGGCCGTTGCGGCCACCGCTCCAAACCAGCCAGGCAAAAATCTCAGCTATTAAGCGGATACACTCCACAATTCTTGCCCATAATCAGGTGAATCGTAAAGAATTTCCAGCACTGCATTATCATTCTTCGTGCATGCCATATTCCGTTAGCAGCAGATACATGTATTAACAACTGTCTTCAAGGATGTAGGATACAAAAAGAGGACTGTCTGTAAAGAACATCTGAAAAATTCTCTTAGAATTTCTACTTGAACTTTCAAGGCAGACATAGATTCATTACTGGCACAAAAGCGAAGCGAATTATCCCTCTGATTTTGTTTACATATATTATTTCAGGTTTAAATTAAAAGTATATTTATTTGAAATAAGAAAAATGAGATTAGATGAAAGATAGATCGGAACATATTATTACAAATTAATTCTCAGAGTCTCTTAATTCACAGTATATGTCGGCGTCTTAAGAGAGGTGGATAGTGTAGGAGAATGGAATTATTTTAAAATGAAACCCATCAAGCTTTGAATTAAATCAGAACATGAAGAGGGACTCGCGCTTATACATAGAGGTTTTAGAGTGCAATTACAGGAAAGTGATCAGCGCTATTGGTCGCACAACGTTAAACTGTTACTAGACTTCTGAACTCAGTTGTTGAAGTTCACGGAACGATAAAAGATTATTTCTGCGCAGGAATCGTTTCTTATCAACCAGTTGTACCATTTGAAGAAATATCTTTAAACAGTGGCGACTGGTGTCCCAACAGACTGTAAGTTGTACCTCCATCGAATGACGGAAATATAATTTCAAAAATTCAAAATACGAATATATGAATGGGTGAAAACCGGAACGGTATAAGTGACATTTTATAAGTTCTGAGAAATCTGTTTATTTAAGTCCATATTTCTGTAATGTCGTGGTGCTTTGTTTTATCATTAAAACCTCGGCATTTCAATTGTTAATTAAAACCACGAAAATACATTTCCACTAAAATATAGCTTAAAATAAACATTGTTTTGTCAGAATTTATAAATGTCACTTATACTGTTCTGGTACCCATTCACATAATAAACATGTAAGGAAATCAAGTAATTAATTTACACTATGTTAAATAAAAGTTAATATTGAAACATTACTTACATAATTTTATACGTCGTGTTCGTGTAAGGGATACACACCTCCAGCGAATGTGGTTCTGGCTTTGATTTCCACTTGGCCCTTCAGTTCGACTCTAGCACATTGATCAAGCGCTATTGCTTAGACACATTTCACACAAATGAAATTATTTTATTTCAAAATATTCACAACCCTGGTATATACGGCAATAATTAATGAGCTTCAACACACTTTCGTATTCACAAAAACGCTCGCAAACTGCTCGCCGGCCAGCTGAAGGCACATGGCTTCCGCGAGTCACTAAGGGATTCCCATCCAAAACGGCCACCTTTACACAACGAACTCATCAAATGTACGTTTTGAATCAACAAACCTTATATCAAATGAAAAAAAACATACAAACAATGCATTGAACATCGTCAGTATTTGACTGAACTTGTGTGCTTTCAATAACAAGCAAAATTCATAAAGTTAGGTTGCGGCAAGTCAGACAAAGGCGGAATATTGGGATTCCTCTGAGACTCCCTCCGTCACCGCGCAGAGCTAAACAGCGCCACTCCTCTGGCCCCAGAAAGCCCATGCTCCCCGTGTTAAATCGAAGGGCCAAATATTAAACGCAGTAAACCCAGTAATTCAGCCAAGAACGTGGTACAATTCGTAATAAGGCACCAGAAACCGGAGAGAGGTCTTTGCTTTCAGAATAAGATGCTCTTGGGTTTCAAAATGATTTCATATTCATCGATATTGCTGCAATATCTTGAATATTGAATGTCATTAAAAGGAAAACGTATATTTCTAAGACATTATGAGATCTTTTGCAATTATCTTGTGGTTGTGCAAGCGTGCAACCTAAGTACGAGCCGCCAGTGGTTTTAAAAGAAGCAATGAAATCTGAGCCTTCGCGCATGAAATGTAAGCTAAATGTAGAAAATTAAAGCTTCTTTCATCACACATCTGGCAAATAAGATAATGATGAGGACATTAAAAATGAAGAACATTCTTTGAACTCAAAACACGCAATGTGGTCGGCTTGTAGCGAAGTACGCTCAAATAACACAGACTTCATGTACGGTGCCTCTTGCAGGGTGATTGTCCAAGTTTAGTGTGGAAAGGCTTCTCAGAAGTCTCCTGCTGCAGGAACCCATGCCAAAGGTCGAGTGCAACCGGAAGAAGAGATTGTGATGTAAACCACATTAGAATAGATTGTTCTTAGAGAAGATTCGGTTTCTGATATGAGCGCACAAGAATTATGTGTCAGAAGTGCAAAGTAGCACTTTATTTACAGTATTGGTGCAAATTCCATAATAATAAATAATATAAACATTTATTTTCTGCATTTAATTTGTTTCATGTGTTGTTTTTTTATTTTCATATGTAAAAAGAATCGTTAAATTAAAGCCCCTTCGACAAACAGTATGCAGGTACTTGTAAACAACTTTTGTGCATTTAATGTTTGTAAAAAATGCAACGACTAGTGTTTCGTCCAGGTGACACAGCCATAAAACCAAAACCATTACATTTATATAGATAACCTGCTCGAATTTTATGGGATGGATAGAGAAGTACTATTCAGAACGGCAAATCAAAATATCTCATATTATAACAACGAAAATTGCCAAGTTAAGTGTTTAATGGAGGACGATTCCTCACAGGTCCAAACGTTGTACCACTGAATGTATTTATACAATGAACAAAAAATGTACGTCTGTTCAGTTGGCTTGTTAGTTTGTTTCATCACTACATATTAACCTTATTCCTTTAAACTGATCGAGAAATATCAAATTTGGAGACAATAGGCTGAACGATTTAGGTACTAGCTTTGTCCACAAGGGACAGACAGACGGACGGACAGACACACGTTTTGCCGTCAATCGAGTTTTTGTTATTATGGACACACAAAGTATGGATTATGACTACACAACGTGTTAGAGAAAGTAATGTAGTAATAAGTAAATTAGTAAAAGTAATTAGTAGGAACAAGATTTACCCACTTTTTCGTTTCCAGAGCATGGCCATAAGAGTTTTTTGTCGAAACTTCCAAAGTTTTACAGCGCACGATTACAGTACTTCTTAGGAATGGCGAGAAAGTAAAAAATGGTGCTGATGTGCTGTTTGGAACTATGTGACCCGAAATGAAGTTTGTTTGGTTCTCATAGGCATGCTTCACTACTGAGCATTGTCATACATCATGACTTTCTTATCTATCTAAATATTTTTATATCAAAATAATATTTCTTTGTCTATTTGTTATTGAATTCCTAAAAATGTAATTGTTCCACATGTACTGTTCTAGCCTAATTTTTGACAATGATCAAAAATCAACTAAACTACAATGTAAGGTATGAGAATTGAAAATATGGCAGTAAAACTTTATTGATTGATAAAAAATTTATACAGGCAAGCTTACTCTTGCGTCCTAGCAACTTCTTGCAAAAACTTGCTTCTTGCAAAATCTTACTTCTTGCAAAAACGAAATCTGAGTTCACAGTTCCATTGCGGCAGCCGACCGAGACACATCGTACTCCGATCGCGTGCAGTGAAACAGTTGTTATCACATTGCCATTCAGTCTGTGAACTTTATAACATTTACGTACTGGTAATCTCTTGTCCCACGAGTTGTGAGTGTCTGAAATCAACTGTATGGTCAGCCGGTGCAGCGGCTAACCTGCAAGGATGGAGCCTCCGGACATCAGGGCTCCTATAACCTCAACACCGTCACCTCAGGTATCTACTCACTCAAATATGAAAACTTACGCAAATGTCATGTCAACTGAAGTGTTTCCCACCAAGAACCAGGCCATAATTATCGACTCGCAAGAAGGTATCACTATTAAAGATTACATAAACAGTCTATACGATATTATTGACGCCAGTGAAATAAGGTTCATATTAAGAATTGCTAATAACAGAGTGTGTATCTTTCAAAGTTCTGAAACTATAGCAGACAGCCTTACGAACAACCATAAAGTTATTAAAATAAAAAACTATGAACTTAAGTTGAGACCACTTGTAACAAAGGCCAAAAGAATTATTATATCTAACGTTTGTCCCATAATCCCACATTCAGTCATAGAGAATGTACTCACCACAAAAAATATCAAATTGGCATCTAAAATTTCATTTGTAAAAGCTGGTATTCCTGGACAGGGTTTCTCCCATATTATGAGTTCCCGTAGACAAGTGTATATTGCCCCTGAAGATGTGAGTCTACTAACAGATTCTATTACGGTGTATTATGATGGCTCAACATATAGGATATTTTTTACAACAGATGAAATGTCTTGCTTTAACTGTCACCAAACAGGGCACTTGGCTGGACAATGCCCTTCACATAACACCTCTAATCAACACAAGACTACCAACTTAGGCAGTGCTCCCATGGAATCTGAACAATTCAGGGGAAAATCCTGTGACATACCAGCCCTGCCATCAATGGAGAAAACACTGGAGCTGTAGATATTCAAAGTCACAATGAATTTGCAAAAGAAATACCCACAACTGGTCCCTCACCACCTTCTAAATCTGTATTTCCTACTAATGAAGCCAAAAACAATGAAGAAATCCCAACTAAAGACAACATAGCTTCTCTTAATAATAATAATAAAAGATGCCTCCAGACTGACTCCTCCTCACCCTCCACTGTAAGCAACACAACTGAAACAAAGAATATGGAAGAAGTCTCAAAACAACCAAAAAATAAAAAAAAGAAGAAAGAGAAGAATATGGAAGAGTTGATTACCCCTATCAAACACATCATTGAAGACACTCAAAATAACTTCCCCCTTACTTACATCCAGTTTAAATCTTTTTTAGAGAACTCATTCAGTGCTAATGATCCTATACTTATAGCTGCTGATTACTCACAGGACATATCATCCATCACCAAAATGATGCATAATTTGTATCCTCATTTCACCAACAAAACCATAAAAGGCAGATTCACCAGAATTATCAAGAAAATCAACTCAGTAATTAATACTGCAAATGAATCAAGTACTGAAATAGATTCCAGTATAGAAATCAACAGCAGTTAATGTAATCACCCCATAGAATTTAAACCACGCTGACACATCTGAAAGTAGAGTATAATATAAAGAAGAAGTAATGATAGTCCTGCAATGGAATCTAAATGGCTTTTATAGCAGGCCAGAAAACTTACAATATTTATGCAAACTACATAGCCCTGATATAATCTGTATACAAGAAACAAACTTTAAAGGAATATCACATGGGAATATAACTGGATATACTTGCAACTTTAAAAATAGAAGTAATCCTGAATATGCATGTGGTGGTGTGGCAATATATTCCAAAAAATCTATTCCCATCGAAATTCTAAAAATTCAAACTGACATGGAACGCGTGGCAATTAAAATTAATTCAAGTAACCCCATATGTATCGGAAATATCTATATCCCTAATAGGTACCCACTACAAGAAATTGAAATGCATGATATTATAAACCACATAAAAGAGCCCTTCATAATTCTTTGAGACTTTAACTGCCATCACTCCTTATGGGGATCGTATAAAATTGATAAAAGAGGCAGACTATTGGAAAAAGTAATTGACGACCATGGCAGCATCATCCTCAACTCTGGTTATATTAATATCAGTAACAACAGGCTAAGTGCGATTGATCTTTCAATAGCTTCTCCCACAATAGCACAGAAATGTACCTGGAATGTTATGGACTTCCCTTACGATAGTGATCATTTTCCAATACTGATTGTTATCCACGAACCAAGTGTGTCCATTAGTCATGAATGGCGCAACCCAATCCCCAATTATAAGAACATTAATTGGCTGGATTATCAGAAAAAAATTGATGAGCACCTCAACGAAGAATATATTTTCAAGGACGACAATAACATTGACCAGATAGTAGAATCATTCTGTAATATTATATCCAATTCTGCTAACTCAATGACACAAATGCACCATGGCCCGTTTAAGTTCAAAAGCGTTCCCTGGTGGAATTTTGAATGCAAAGTCGCTATTAGAAACGCTAAAAAAGCATTTAACCGGTATAAAAAAAGAAGAGATAATGATAGCCGAATCAACTATAAGAGAACTAGAGCTATTGCCCGCAGAACTGTAAAAATAAACAAAGCTAGATCATGGACTGAATATATCTCCTCAATAAACCGCCAATCGAACTCAACAGAGAGCTGGAAAAAAATCAAATCCATACGTGGTATGAAGACTAATAGTACTATACATTTCTTGCGTTCCAATGACCAGATAATTAGCGACCCCAAAATTATTGCTGAGGAATTTGCCGAAACCTTCATGAAAAATTCCAGCACTTCCAATTACCATACGGAATTCATCACATATAAAGAAAAAACTGAAAGTGAACCAAATATGACACCTATTGAGTCGTGTCATGGTCTTCGAGCTGTGAGGACGTATTCCTTAAGCGCTCCGAGGGTCACCGCAGGTAGTTGTCAGTGAGCGGCGCAGCAGGTAGTTTTGTTCAGCAGTACGATCGTAAGTGAAGAGCGCCGCACACATCGCCAGTGTCTGCTTGGTATAAGCTAAGTATAACCACAATATTCGCTAATTTTATAATATATTGTTAATACTTTTAGTTTTTTCCTAAAAGTAATTTTCATAAAAATAAGTTCGTTTTACCTCTAATTTTTGAACATCATGGCCACACGCAACGCTAAAGCGAATGACGCTGTCTCTGCTTCGCTTATTGAAAGCATCCTGACATCGGATGTTTTCATAAGCAAAATTGCCCAGGTTGTTTCGGAAGCAGTGGAAAAGAAATTGGAGGTGTTAGTTTCTCGTTACGAAGAGAAACTATTAGAGAAAACTAAGGAGATCGATGATCTCAAACTTCAACTGGAGGAGCGGACTGACGAGCTTGAGCAGTACCAGCGGCGAAACTCCCTAAGGATCTTTGGGGAACCCGAGCGTGATGGCGAGGACACCGACTGCATTGCAATCAATGTTGCCAAAAAGATAGGTGTCCAATTAGACCTAAGCGATATTGATCGCAGTCATCGAGTTGGCCGGAAAACGAATGGTGGTACTCGACCTATAATTGTAAAATTCATCAGTTATAGGAAGCGCCGGGAAATGTTTTCATCCAAAAGAAATTTGAAGAAAACGGGTATCACAATTCGGGAGGACCTGACGAGGATGCGGCTGGAAGTGTTAAAAAAGGCTGTGGAACGTTTCGGCCAACAGAATGTTTGGACAACAGATGGTATCGTCATCGTAAAGGTGAGAAATTCCAAAGTTCGCGTCAGAACTATAGCAGAACTGGATAGTATACATAACTAGGAGCAAAGACTATGTACTATTTTTTCGTTCTTAAAACAAAAATATTTTTAATTATAATTTTTTACTTTTTTGCGTCTTTTGCTAATTTTTATAGTGCTATTGAATTACTATTACTATTATTAATATTATCATAATATTTGCTATTAACACTTTTACTTCCAATTTATTATTACTAATATTAGACTTATATTATTTTATATTACAACATTTTAATTATATTATTTGTTTCACTAGTGTGCTTATTCTTATAATTATAGTTAACTATTATCCTAGAATATTTATTAGTTATAAGAAATTTATAATAATTAGACTAATTCTAAGTAGTTAGTGCCCCACGTGTAATTGTAAGCAACTTATTTAACTCCAATTCCTTTCTGCTTATTGCTTTTGATTTTTTTCCACCGCGGATATCTTCATAAATGTGGCAACGAAGCTTAACACCGTCTTTTCCTCAGTCCACGCGTTCCAGGAATTCTGTACCTGTGTTTAGTGCTAATCCGGAAGTGGAGAGGATACTTGCTCACCCCAGCCCCGTGGAAAGTCCCATACCTGCTCGAAGTAGCCCCGCAACCCTCCAGGATTTACAAATTTCTTTGTCTAAGTTCCCTCGTGGCTTGTCTGTTTTCCACGTAAATGCCCAATCACTTAAGCAGCATTACTCCGAAATTTCAAATATTATAACTGAAACGAAACCAGACCTATTATTAATAAGCGAAACATGGCTAAAATCTACAATAAAATCAGGACTCGTATCGGTATCTAATTATAAACTCCTTCGGAATGATAGGTCGATAATTAAAAGCAATTTAAAAGAAAAGATGGGTGGAGGGGTCGCATTGTTTGTTCGCAATGACATTAAGGTTAAAGTAGTCGCTCACTCCACATCTTCTTTACCTGGCATGGAATACATGTTTGCAGAAATCCAAATTGGAATGAAACATTTACTTGTTGCTGTTGTTTACTGGCCCCCGAAAACGGGAGTTTTATCCGAATTAGAGATTCCCCTTTCGCAGTTCGCAAGTAAATATCAGGATATCATAATCATGGGTGATTTCAATTGCGATCTGAAGGTACCGCTCACAAACTCGGCCGAAAAGTTTATTGATACTTTTAATTCATACAATTTACAAATATTAGAATTTGGCCCGACTCACTTAGCATTAGGAGCTGAAACATGGATAGATCACGCGATTGTGTCAGACACTTCGAAAGTATTAATGTACGGTCAGATATCTATTTCGGGAGTATCAAAGCATGATTTGCTATTTATGGTGTACTCTATAAAATGTCCTAAATATAAGCAAAAAATTATCCGCTACCGTGACTACAAAAATATTAATTCCGAGGCTATGTTCGACGACAGTGCCAAAGCTCCTTGGCATGACGTTTATAGTCAAACATCTCTTAATAGTAAAGTAGAAGTCTTCAACGAAATTATTTCTAACCTTTTCGATAAACATGCACCATGGAAAACGCGACGTGTGACACGTCCCGCGGCCCCATGGCTTACAAATACATTAAAGCAATTCATGCAGGAACGCGACTCAGCTTACCATCGCTTCAAGTGTAATAAAACCTCTGAAAATGAAAGAGAGTACAAAAAGTTACGAAATTCCGTAAAACAAAAAATTAGAAACGCAAAAATTCGATATTATCATGATGTCTTTAAAGTAAATACAAACACAAAAGACGTTTGGAACAAACTGAGAGACCTCGGAATCACGAAAGCAAATTCTTCTGAAATTTCTATCGATATGCCCTTGAATGATATTAATGACTACTTTGTAAATGTTTCAAAACCAATACCACCTTCTGTCAAGCGTAATACATTACAGAGACTTTCGAGCAACTCACCTGCTATCAGGGATAAATTTTATTTCCATAACGTTGATCATCAAGAAGTTAGTAAAATTGTTCTTTCACTAAAATCAAATGCAAATGGCTCCGATGGTATCACAGCCAAACAATTGAAATTTGTTTTACCATTTGCCCTTCCGGCACTCACGCATTTAATTAATTTCTCATTAACAACGGGAACCTTTCCTCAAGCGTGGAAGCTTGCACATGTTCGCCCCCTGCCAAAATCTGAACTGACCTCGGCGTCTTGCAATTATCGCCCAATTAGCATATTGCCGACAGTGTCTAAAGTTCTGGAAAAAATTGTTCGAAAACAGATTGTAAAACACGTATCCGACTCAGATCTGCTCGATAACTTTCAATCCGGCTTTAGAGAAGGTAGAAGCACACAAACCGCTTTATTGAAAGTAACTGAAGACATACGAAAAGCGCTAGATGATGGCCTCGTAACTGTATTAACTCTTTTAGATTTTAGTAAAGCATTCGACTCTGTAGATTACGACATCCTAATAGCGAAGTGCAAAAATCTAAGTTTTTCTGATTCCACCATCTCTTGGATTGCAAGCTATCTCTACAATAGGCAACAAATTGTAGTAGTTGACGATCTGCACTCCAATCCAAAACCTCTCCAACGAGGAGTACCTCAGGGATCCGTGTTAGGTCCACTGTTCTTCTTAATTTACATGAATGACCTATCAAACGAACTTACGGAATGTAGTCATCATATGTACGCGGATGACCTGCAAATGTATATCTCCGGGAAACCATCACAGGTAGAAATACTAATAAATAAATTAAATAATGAACTCTCATCTGTAGTCAAATGGTCAATGAGAAACGGACTCAATTTAAATCCTACAAAATCACAAACCATCATAATTGGCTCTTCTCAAATGCATAAGAAACTTGAAGGTTCATATGTTCCTGATGTGCTTATAGACAATGTTGTAGTACCTCGTCATACACAAGTCAAAAACTTGGGCTTAATTCTTGATGATCATTTAAGTTGGGAATATCAGATCCGAAATGTCTGTCGGAAAGTTTATGCTTCTTTGCAATCCCTTAGATATATCGATAAATGTCTCCCTACTAATACGAAGGAAATGTTGGTAAAAACCCTGCTGTGTCCTCATTTCGACTACGGGGATATTGTGTATAACAATTTAAAAGATTCACTCGCTCAAACTCTACAGAGGGCTCAAAATTCCTGTATTCGTTTCATTTATAACATAAAAAAATACGATCACATCTCTGGAGTTTATAAACAGCACAAAATATTAACACTAAAGGATAGGCGCTTGTATCACAGCCTTTGTCTTTTATTTAAGATGCTAAAAATGGGTTCCCCGACATACTTAACAAATTATTTTGTACACCTTAAATCATCTAGATTTCAAAAATCCCAGTTACTCTGCATTCCAAAAAGCAAAACCAGCTACTACAATAAATCGTTCGCAATTACTGTAGCCCGCGAATGGAATAAATTGCCTCCCAATATTAAAAACTCCTCTTCATTAACATCTTTTAAGAAGCACCTGCATGACTTTTTTACAAAGTAAAATACACCATTTTGCTATTTAAATCACTGTAGATTACGGGTCAAATAAAAGCTATTTCTTAGGATTGTTAAGATTAATATGTTTTAGAAATAACATTAATGTTTCTTTTGTAAATGTTACTTTCTTGCGACCTGTTTGATACTGCCGGAACTGTACTTTCATTCGTAGGAGCAGAGGCGGTTTTAAACAAGAAAACCACCCTTTGCAGCATGGACCGCAGCTGAGGATACCATCCCAAAGACCCGTTACTTCATGTTAGCTTAGTTTCCATTGTATTAGGACACAGTCTGCCTGGTGGGTTTTCCCCGACTAGCGGGTTTTCCTCCAGGATCGAGCGACGTGTGATGGTGTCTTTCTGTATTAATAGATCACAGTCGCTCGGGGTGAATACCAGGCTGTCGCGTAGCGCGCAGATATTTAAAGCACATAATCTTATTTAATTCAAATTGTATTTTCAATCTCAGACTTGATTTTAAAATTATTTCAAAATTATTATTGTAATATTTTATCCATTTAACCTCTGATGTTGTTTATTTATAAGTTGCTTTAAATGACGTTTGCTTTCCACTAACTACTTACAACTTGTAGATTATATTACTTTTAAATTTTTAGATAACATTACTTTTTAGTAATTTTACTATTTAATACATTACTCTGTATACTTGTGACATGTGGTCAGGCGGAAGAGCGGGCCTGATGGCCCGAGCCTCGCCATATTAATAAAGGCATATTATTATTATTATTATTATTATTATTGATGACAGCATCTATGATAATGACATGAATTCTCCAATTTTCATGCACGAACTACAACAAGTTTAAAAAAAGATCAACAACTCAGCTCCTGGCCCAGACAAAATTCCAAACTACCTAATAAAAAATCTCTCAAAGAGAGGTATTAACATTTTATTAAAAATATATAACCATATGTGGCTAAATAATGTTTTTCCTGAACTCTGGAAGACTGTCACAGTCATTCCGATTCCCAAACCTGGCAAAGACCAGTCAAATAGCTATAATTACCGACCAATCTCACTGACCTGCAACCTATGCAAAATATTAGAAAAAATCGTTAACAAAAGAATAAGGTGGTTCCTTGAATCTCAACACTTAATAAAAGACAACCAATTTGGATTCAGAACTGGACACTCCACCACCTCACATCTCATCAGCACGACAACGATAATCCAAGAAGCCTTTCTTCAAGGACAGCATGTTATCTTAGTAAATCTAGACATCGAAAAAGCATACGATATGGTATGGACACACCGCATAGCTGCTAAATTATTAGTATTGGTATCAAGGGCAATATGTTTGAGTTCCTTACCAACTTTATTAGCAACAGATGTATTCAAGTACGTATAGGTAAAAATTTATCAACAATTAAGAAACTTAATAATGGGCTACCGCAAGGATCAGTGCTCAGTGTGACTATTTTTAATCGCCATAAATGATGCTGATGATGGTATTGTAAGCCCAGTTGTGCGGAAATACGCCGATGATATGGTGTTACTATGCAAAGGAAAGAACTTCAATTCAACCAATGAATTAATGCAAACTGCTGTAAACTGTATTTACAAATGGTCAATGAAAATCGGTTTCAAATTCTCGACTGATATATCTGAATGTATGATTTTTTCTAAAAAATTAAGCCCTGTCTACCCGAAACTATTCCTGGGCAACAAAGCCATTAAGACTGTCACACATACAAAAATCTTGGGCCTTATTTTTGACCACAGGCTCACATGGCAAGAACATATCTCTAAAACATACGCAGAATGCACAAATCGACTTAACATCCTGAAGTGTCTAAATCACAACAACTGGGGATCAGACAAAAATACCTCACTACTTACATACAAAGCCTTAATAAGAAGTAAGATAGATTACGGATCTATTGTATATAATTCAGCGTGCAATTCAACTCTCAAGAAACTGGACACACTGCACAATTGCGGACTCAGAATAAGCACTGGTTGCTTTCACACTAGTCCAATTGGTAGTCGTCTCATCGAAGCGGCTGAAACTAACCTCACATTTTGAAGACAAACCCTGTCAATCAAATACGCAATTAAAGCCAAAACATCCTTAAATAAGATAATACGTAATGATGTATCTCCTGGAATTAGAAGTGGAAATCCACAGTGCTCTATACCTTTCTATAATAAAGTAGCTACGCTATTCAGCTCCCTCAACATTTCGAGGCTTCCTATAGAAAGTCAAAGATCCCCGCTGTAAATCCCTGGACCGTCAACATCATTGAAGTCGATAAATCCCTGATTGAAGTTCAGCTGAACAACCTTGACTTAGACGAATGGAAACTCAAATACTGCGAAGCGTATGATAAATACAAAAATAACTACAATATCTTCATTGACGGACGCAATAATACATCATTTTCTGAGGCCATTGTGAAGGATCCCAAATCTTTGGTGAAATTCCGGTTTATGAACATTGCTAGTCAGGAAAACATGTTCAACCATGCAATTCTGGAAGCGCTTAAAAAGATAACCCATAACAGTACCGATGCCACTATCATCACTAATAAAATTTCTAAAGATATCTTCAAAATATATGATGAAACACAATCCAAAACGACGGCTCGAATTCAAGAACTCCTTCATATGATTAAACTTCAAGGCTTATCAGTAATTATTCTTCTTTTACCTAATCAGCTGTATCCAATTATTATGACCGAAATACATAACAATGAAACTAACACAAAGATAATAATTGATCTCCAAGGAAACAATGTAAGACCTAACCCTGGATACTCCAAGCAAGATGTCATAAGATTCGTACATAGGAAGATGCTCCAGCAATGGGAACCGATATGGCGATGTCATAAGACTAGTAATACCCATAAATCAATCGATTTATTCATATCACTACACTCGGACCCTAAGATGACTAGACGCGAACAAGTTTTAATTACACGAATTAGAACTGGTCATTCTAAAATTACACACAGGTACTGGCTGGAGAATACCTTACCACCACTATGTGATATGTGCCAAATAAGACTATCAATCGAACATATTATTATGTCCTGTCGTAAATATGATCACATTAGAACTATGTATTTTAATACATATGAAATAAAAAATACTGTACTCTGTCCCCTTTCAGAACCAGATTGTCAAATTTTGCAAAAACGCAAATGTCATACTTGAAATATAACGTTATGGTAAGCCCTCCCGTATCTCTAGAGTTGATGTGTTATGATCCTACCCCGATGATATTGTATGATTGTGTTACAAGTATGTTAGATAATAGTATGTTATAACTTATATGTTATTATGTTATATGATGTTATGTTATTATGTTATATTATGTTAATGTAATGATGTGTAACCCTCGAAAAGATGTTATGACCATGCCCTGATTGCTCAGTATGATGATGGTATGTAAGATAAGTAATATGTGATACTGTATTATGTTATGACCAATACATTCTGATACTTTTGTTTATGTAATGACAGATGAAGTCATAATTGTCTGTAAACACCTGTAATTAAAAATGTCGCTAATAACCTTAGTCGTTGATGCGACAAAAAATAAAGAGAGAGAAAAAAATCTGATAAGAGAGATCAGTCTAGACCGGTAAGTAGTTTGCACAAGATGCTATTTTATTTCATTTACTTCATCGTTTCGTGTACGTCATCGAATTTTGAAGTTCAAAAAATAACAGTTCTATTAAAAATACCTAGATATGCTACAACAGAACATACACTCTCGCATTATTTATAACCGCTTCACAATATTATACTACTACATGATCCTGCAAAAATGATTTCAACCAGCAATTTCTTTTCGTACCGAGATTCAAACACACGTCTTCCGAGTTATTTCGTCGTGAACCTCTACACCATGGAAAATGTAGGACTTCCAACTCTGGTCCACGCTTAAAAATCAAATCGCCTCAACCCGATAATTCCTACATGCGATTTTCGAAAATTCAGATCGATTAACGAAAGAACTATCCACGCCATTCTTTTAAGCGTCCTTTGTTTTATGTATGAGAAAAATAAAGAAAATATTGGACCAGTTTGTGAGAAAACTTATAATTTACATTAATTTTTAAAAAATTCGTGAAAACTACTCGTTTCTTAAAAAAACTTGTACACCACGCTTTCTAAAGAGCTGATATTTTACAATAGACTTCGTTTCAGACAATAATATTGTAATATCAGCGATCAAATCGCCTAAACTAGCCCGACTAGGGACCAGCCAGATGTAATACCAGCGGGGAGGGCGCCAGGGCGCCTCTCGCTCGCTCCCCTTTGTCAGTTGTTCCAGAAGCTGCTCGCAGCTGTCTGGACACGTGCGCGTGTAAAAGTGCATTTCACGGATCATCTCGTCCGGCATGGGCTAATCGACAGCCTACTGTATTTAATTGTAAGCAGCCCTTTCGGGGATTCTGGTGTCTAGCCCAGGCGCGTGCCACTTTCGGCAGGCATTGTTTGGAAGGGGATCGGTTGAGGCCGAGAAAGGTTTTCGCTTACGACGCGTCGTAAATGTGTCTTCCTCGCCTAATTGACACCCGGCCCAACTCAATCGGGGCTTGGCATTCCCTGGTCGCGCGGCTGAAGAAAGGACGCGAGGGTGCTCTTTGTCCGATAAGTTTTTGGCGAGGGGCCAGCAAGTATTTTTATGAGGGGGCAATAAAACGGGGTTGCCTCTGAGAAGGGGGCTGAGTGCGTTCGGGGCGGGCCCGATGCGGAACTAAAGAAACCTTCGCTGCGAGGGCGGCGCCTCTTGACCCACTTCTGTGCCGCGGCGCGAGCTGTTTCCAGCTGTAGGAATTATTGGTTATTGGCGATGCCATAATAAAATTATATTTAATTAATCGGTGACGCCACAATATGAATCTCCAATTTTGTAGTTTTGAAATGTTAACTTTTTTCAGTTTTCAATAATAAGGATAATTAGTATCATTTTGTAACGTTTATTCATACATACGAGGAGAAAATTTAAAGAAACAATTTGGAGCAGTTTTTAAGGTAATATTTTTTTATAAAACAGCATAATTTTCAAGCATAAATTTCCTACAAACTGCTCAGTGCTTAACAGTTTTTTTAAAGACCTGATTTCCTTTGAATAGCTTTTGTTTGAGGCAAACATTTTTATCTTCAATTTTGTAATTTTTTGAAATTTATTTTCAGTGTAGGTCACTTTATAACTGAAAAGGTCACCAGCGACCTCAATATTGTTACATAATTAGATATACAGTGCAAGTTCTCATCCGTAGACCACATCTACAGTTTACATTATTTACTTAATGCATTACATTATTATTTACATGCATCATATAACATTATTTACATACATCTCATATCATTATGCATATACGTCACAAATTATTATTTACGTACATCTCAAATTACAAAAAATATCATTTCGTTTGTACACACCTTATACAAGGTTATATGTTTTAGTTCTCTTTAGGTAATCTACTGTTGTTTTGCATCCATTCTTCGGTATTTAAATATAATTAATGTTTTTGTAAGTTTGGATTGGTTTCTTTCTAATTCGAATTCCTAGCATTCTACTAAAAGGTGTTTGTCCAAGCTGAACCACACTTTTCACATTTGTTTCTGTGTTTTTGTAGTGTGTGTGTGTGTGTCAAACTTGTATGACCTATTCTTAGTCTAACAATTATAAAATATTACGTGTTCCGTATCTATTATAATGTTTATTTTATTATTTGGAGTATTTTTAGTATTGCTATTGTTTAACAGGTAAACACGGAGTAACTGTCAAAGTGTCTGAATATGTATATCCTATTATTAGTTGCTATTGCACACCTTCTTCCATTCATTGCTGAATCATCTGTGTGACATGTCTTGTAGTCTTTGTACTTTTTTATCATTTCTAGAAATTCTCTTATTCTGCTAGTTCCATATTTACTCTTCTTGGGAAGGTACTCTAAGGTGGTTTTTGCTGATCTCTTCTTAGGGAGGAGTGGAGAGACTTTCATCTTCAACTCTTCAGTGTAGAGGTATGTTCTAATATATAGTGGCTTAGGTAAAGGTTTTAAGGTCCCTATGTATAATCTTAACGATGTATTTTGAATTCCTTCTATTTTTTAAAATCTTCCTGCTTAATCATATAATAAAAAAACACATTCTATTTTTGATCTGATTATGACTTGATTAATTTGTATTAGAATTTTTTTTATCAGAACCCCAATTTATTCCAGATAGAGCATTTATGATGTTCATTCTCCTAAAGCTTTCTGTTCTTATCTGGCAATATGATTCTTTCGTTTCATCTTCTTGTTAAATATCATTCCTAATATTTTAACAGATGGAAATCTTTGAGAATTCTTTCATCCAATTTTAAAATTACATTTTTCCCCTCTTTTTTTCTTAGAGAATACTATGTATTCAGTTGTTTGTTTGTTGTATTTTTTTTTTTAAATTTAAAGTCAGTTTTTTCTGATCACTTTTGAAGATTGTTCGGTGTGCTTTGTATAAGTCTGGCTCTGTGCTGAATATTTATTCCAGGGAAAATTATTGTTAAATCGTCTGCAAGTAAGAAACCTTTTTACAGGTTTTAGTATTAATTGAAATACTTCATGACCAGAAAAAACTGTCATACTTACCACCGAACCTTGGGGCAGACCATTTTCAATCCGAACTGGTTTAGAGAGTGTATTATTTATCATAACTTAATAGTCCTAAAAAAGTTCTTAATAAATGCCAAGATATTTCCTTTTAGATTGTAGTCTCAATTATTTTTATTACTCTATGTTTCCAAACCATTTCATAGGCTTTATCTGTATCTAACAATTACTGCAATTACATTACTATTTTTATAACAGCTTCGCATATCTCTGCTTCTAATTTATTATATAGTCCTTTGTAGAACATGATTATCTAAATCCAAATATAGTGGACCTAGCATATTATGTGCCACCAGGTTTCATCTAATTCTTCTACTGATAATTTTCTTCATAATTTTACATAAATTGCAAGTTAGTGATATTGGTCCGTAGTTCTTATTCTATTGGAAAATGATCGGTGTCATATAATTTCTGTAGAACATTCCATTTCAAAGTTAATGATATTTTGTTTGAAGCTATAGACATGTCTATGTTGGTTGGTCATCCGTTGGTACTGTTGAAGTGGGTAGGATGAGAGCTGTTTAGGAGAATGGGGGTATTTCTCTTTTCCAACCATTCTGCTATTATATTTCGTCTATGATAATTTTTGTGACATCCTCAGTACATATTGTGGCCTAAAATCCCCTAATAAAATAATTGATTTTGAAATTTGATCAATTTTTTAAAATTGTTTTTGATTAAATTTATATCTATTTAGTTAATAGACATTACAGAATGTTAATGTGGAAAGGAATTTTATCCTAGTAGCTACTGCTTCTGTATTCAATGGATTTTCTTCTGGTAGAGTAAATATTGCTAACATATTTACTACATCAATGAAGCATATATTGATACACCTCTACTGGCTATTTTTGAACGATTCCTGGTTTTTGTAAAAATTTCAATAACCTCAGATGTAGGCACAGTGGTCATTAAGGAAATTTGTGTCCTTTAGGCATAGACATAACGGGTTTAATTTGTTCATTAATAACTTGAGATATTCAGCTGTAATATCCATTAATTATTGTAATATATTCATTGTTTGATTTTAATTTTATACTTTATTTTATTATTGCAGATGTTTACTTCCTGAGGGTTGACTTATTACCTTAGAGCTATTTCTTATTTGTTGTATTTTTTGGCAGTGGAATACATTTGTTTTTCATTGGTTGGCTCATTTTCCCATGTAGATCTTTGCACATACTGATTCGATTTCAACTGTATATTCGGTTAAAATTTGTGTTATGTTTTGATTGCCTTGAGTTTTGTCCATCATTCTAAATTGGTTTATATTAATAGGGTAACTTTTCCCCAGCTTACTTAAATTCCTTTCTTTTTCAATTTTTTCCCACACTTGTTCCTTTGTCATGTTGTCAATGTGTTGTGGTTTCTTTCCCTTTTTATCATGTTTTATTTTCTGCCACTCATCATTTGATGAGTTCCTACCAGTTTCATCTATTTTCAGTTTTTCATCTTCAGATATCTTGTAATGGACCACACATGCGCAATTATTCGTGTAATGCGCCTCTGTGAGTCACACTATCATAGAGGTGGGTTGCCATCACACTTAAGGTGCAATGGTCGTTTCCAGACACCAGGATGCATGCGCTGAATTTATTAGGAGGGCGCCAAGAGCATGCCTTACCTGTGATCTGGGCACCGGCGTTGAGACATCATCAGGGGTGGGCAACCTGGGTCGAAGGATTGCATTTGCTTACTGGCTATAAATAATACACTTTTTTTTGTGATCACCCAACCAAAATTACGGGGACGAGTTTATTGCTATAGAAAATTGTCTCTTTTACATTACTGTTCATTCTAGTGCTTTACTCTGGTTATTGACTAAAATGGGTGTGAACACTTACAGAAAATGGTGAATGATTGAAATTCTGCTACCTCGCTCCGAAAGGATTACACGTGCAAATATCGGCCGGCGGCAGCAGATGACCCGTTGAAGTACCATGGAAGTCTCCTGTAGTCGGCATGAACTCGACGCCTGGCTGAGCTGGAGATCGTCCACGATCGTCCGTGGAATTGAAGCGTCAGTTTTTTGATGCGCGGGTCTCAAGGCGTAGCCTGGACCGCGTATTATCATTGGCAGCCGAATAATTGTGCTGCACACCCCCTCGTGTAATTTATGGGTGTTACTCCTACTGTTCTAGCCCGGCATCCGGAACAAATTTCGATGCTGGAATAATGACTGGTAGGACCTGGAGACTAGCGATCGTTTTCGTGTGGCTGACCCCTCTCGCAAAATGCCCGTCCTATCACGTGCTTGGCGCGAGGCTTTCCATAGGCTAGTCTTCTACGGAGCTTCGTGATTTATTGTCACATAGGAATATCTGGTGGGCTACTCTCGCCTCTTAATGTGACAGTTCCGGTAGTCAGTCATTTACTGATACACACAAAGATGGAAGGGTGCGTTTCGGGGGCGGACGCTCGCTGGGGAATACTGGGTTAGCGGCGCACACGCAGCTGCGCGTGTCGAATTGTGTCAACGGCGCTCTCGCCTCGAAATATGTTAATAGAGCGTGACGCAAGGGTCGCGCTTTGCGATGGGTCTTTACTACTCATTGCAATATTAACATAAGGTAGTTTTCAGCTGGAAAATTCTGTAACTGAATGCCCCATATCCTTAGTGCTGTGGAATTTGACCAGTAATTTCTTGTTCTACTGTCTTACTGTCTGTTCTTGTTTGTAGTTGGCCTGTATTATCTTGCACTTCTGTCTTGTTGTTTTCCTTGGCCCTAACCTCACAAGTAGTTGTATTATTTTGGACGGGTACATTATTTGAGCAGTTCCTAGCAACATGACCTAGATTATTACTTTCAAATCATTTTAAGAAAGTCCCAATGGAGATGTATATCCAGTAGTTTCAAGTCATAATTGATCTGTATAGATTCTGGGAGTTTTTTCTCGTCTTCTGGTGCTATGTATAACTGTCTTCTAAAACTTAGTACATGAGAAAGCCCAGGGTCATTCATTCCAGTTTTCATTAACCATATACGAGATACAATCTTCACATTTAATTCATTGAACATATATTCTATTAGCAACTGAGGGATAACTGGACACACATTGGACAAAACTATTCTTTTGTTTCTTGTATTCAGAGGTTTAATAACTAGTTTTTTCTCTATTATTTCCATCTGGTCCTACTCTATCCGAAAACAAAGTTTAATAATAAAATGTGCTATTTTTGAGAAAACATTCAAATGTTTTTGAGCTTCATGTGAATTACCCACAAAAATCAAATCAAAATATCTGTTCCAAATTTGTCAAGACTTGAGTTCGTTCAGATCGATCTGAGTATATATATATATATATATATATATATATATATATATATATATATATATATATATATTGAAGAGCGTTTCTGTATGTAGAAATATCAAAATTCAGACATTCTAAATTAAAACAAAACATACTTGATCAGCGCAGTAACGCCGCCGCCGCCACCAACGGACAAATCGAGGGAACCGGGGAGGCGAGCAACGGTCGGCAGTGCGGAGAGGCATTCGATGGAGTACGGATGGGGCTTTGACGCGCCCAAGGAATCATCCGCAATTTATCAGTACAGTTTGGGGAAGTGAGGCTCGAGGGTAGAATCAAGTTTGCCACGGATTCGTCGGTAGTTGGATGATTGGCGGAAGTGAGATTACGCATTGAAACTGAGAGAGACCAATAAAATAGTGAATCGCGTGGCCGGTTAGCTAGTGTAGTGATCCCGCACTTGAACAGACATAGTGAACAGTGCCGAACAGACGTCAGCGCGAAGCTGAGGAGTATCACCGAAAGGAGCAAAAGAACCGACGAACATTGATCTCTCGTCGTTCGTTCCTGTATTTGTGAGCCATTTTTCATACCGGCTGGGGCGGACCCCGGCGAAATCCTCAGCTGTTACGTTGTGCTGGTCGCCGAGGCATGGCGAATCTCCGACGGGCTCCGGGGTGTACCGAAGCTTGCCGACGCCACCGCCGCAGCTGCCGCCGTTGCAACTACGGCCCTGACGCATCGGGAGGGAGCAGATGGCTTTTAAAGGTCGACGTAGTATATACATTGGAGTTGATCCGCGCGCTTGGTTTCAAGACCAAGGTTGTACTGTTTGTAAATATTATTTGTAAGGTGTATTATATGGTTAATAAAACGTTTAGATGTGTAAAAGAATTTAAAACAATTCTCTTTCCATATTGCGCCAAATCCCTAGGGACCCATTCACGAAAAGGCACCTGTCCCCTTTATAATTTTGTCGTGAAACTACCGCTTCCCAGGTACGTCACAATATATATACTTATAGTGACCGTACTCACCCTAGAACCTCCTTTGACGTGGTTTGTCAGCACATAGCTGAACTGATGATCACACATTATTTTATCTGATAGATAAAATTATTAAGATGGGACAGGGAATCTGTTTCAGAGGGAGAAATCTTATTGGTTGCATGTACTTGTTATGCATTAAAAAGGAAAGAACCTCTTTAAAGAAAAACAACAAGAATAACTTTTATTACTAAAATTAAATAGCATGATTACCTTTTGGGTGATCACCGCGAACTATTCTGATTATCTTTAATTTTTCTTTCTTTACCCTTGAGATTGCATGCTTCCTGTTTTGAAATTACCAGACAGACGGCCAAATCATTTCAAATATGTCAACATAATCAACATAAGCAGATCCCTTCCATGATTCCCCTCACCAATACGTGAAACCTCTATACCGATCCGATTTCTACGAGAAACCTCCAGCTGGATTTCATACCCATTATAATACTACATAAATACTTGTCGGTGCGAGCCGGTTCCAATGCTGTTCTTCTTCGCCCGGGGGCGCTCGGCACTGTTTGGCGCTGCCCGAGGTGGAAACGTCCGCCGCGATGTCCGACGCCGACGCTGCCCTTACCAGTGTCCACGGCTGTAAACAAATCCAAATTATTATATTGTCGTCGCGCAATCCACCGCCACTGCCTCACTCATTTACTTACACTGTTCTGATTGCCACGAGGTAGTTATTCATCACCGGCGCACACTCCTTTCAATATACTGCTCTGTCGTTAACTTATTTACTCATTTCACATTTAGTTCGTAATTGTTC
The DNA here is from genome assembly GCA_038098605.1 of Gryllus longicercus. Taxonomy (NCBI): domain Eukaryota; kingdom Metazoa; phylum Arthropoda; class Insecta; order Orthoptera; family Gryllidae; genus Gryllus; species Gryllus longicercus. The sequence goes on along the minus strand of JAZDUA010000054.1, from coordinate 4,288,069 downwards.
GTCATGTTCATCACCTTACACTCTTGGCAATCCTATTCAATGACTTATTACCGTTTTTGATTCAACATCCATTCCTCCTTTTCATATACACTCGCCTGCCCTCCTCGCTGGTCGAGCCTCTACCCGCTACTAACTGACTTCTCGCCTCTTCCGGGCTTGGGATGTGCGGAAGACCCGTTCTTCCTTTGTAGTTACCGTGGTTGGCGGCGTCGCTTGGTTTTGCGCGCGTGTTTTGAAATACTGCCTAAATTATTGATTTGTTTAAGGAGCCGATCAGGTCTCAATATATATATATATATATATATATATATATATATATATATATAAAAGATAAACTGTTAAGGCGCTAACTTTGAATATAGACGGACAGTCGGGCAGACGGACAGACCTACATACAGACGTTTTGCCTATAACAGAATTTTCGGTTTCCAGAGCCCCTAAAACATGGATTGTGAATACACAATGTGTTAGAGGAAGTAATTTACTATACATGGTGACAAGGTTTATCTATTTTTCATTTTTAGAGCTCCGTCATAAGAGTTTTTCTCCCGATAACTCGCCGTTTTCCGGCGAACGACTACAGAACGTCTTAGGAAATAAGAGTGAGAGTAGTGAAAGATGGTTATAACTTTGCTGTACTGTTTGGGTTTACGTGACCCGAAAATATATTTGTTTGGCTCTCAATGCATGCTTGACTACAGAGCATTGTCATACTTCGTGACTTTGTAATCTATTCTATGCGTGCGGTGCACACTTAGAATAGAAATGGGTGAGTTCCTCCCGCGCACTGATTTTTGTCCGTTCTACGCGGCACCAGATATGTCACGAACCACGTGAAAAACATTACATTTGCACTTCCTTTGCAAAGCCAGGCTAGACGCTGGCCGCCGTGCTGCAAGACAAGCAAGAAGTGTTAAGAAACATGTTAAGTGGCATGAAGTGACAATTTTTAATGGTCTCCAACCAAAAATAAAACAATGAAAATGTAGTTGAAATAAGAGATGCAATATTTTTTTAAGAAATGCTTTGTATATTTGTTTGAAAGACTTGTAACATACTGATGATTTTAGTGTGTGACTACTTTTAAAGTTCTCGCTAATATCATGACGCAACTGATGCCTGAAGCTCATTGGTTGAAGTCGGATAGGCTGTGCTATGGCGTACTCATATGTTTTAATAATGGGCGTAACATTACAGTACTTTCTCTTCTTACGAAGTAGGTGCGGAAAGCTAAAAACTCTAATTGCCGGGCCCGCGTAACAAAAAAATTGATAAATCGTGTTCCTATATACAGTAAATTACTTCCCCTAACAAGATGTGTATTCAGAATTCATGTATTGAGGGTCCTTAGTACCGAAAAATTGGTTAAAGGAAAAACGTCTGTCTGTCCGTCTGTAGTCAACGCTAGTTCATAAACGATTGGGCAAGTTTTCTACAAAATTGACATTCTCTATTGATTTAAATGAACTCAGGGCCCTCTGACTTCAAAACGGATATTTTCATTTTTTGGGTACTTTTTATGAAGCCTCAGTATTATTTCGAAAATTTTCTCAACAATGGCACATTTGTTCATTAAGCTTTGTCTTCGAATAGTGAAAAGAAATCTCAAGATATTGGTGCAGGTCTCAGTTTCGTTGAAATCTCTAATTGTTTGAAAATTTCAAAGTTGAAATTTATTTGTCGTCTCCAACAAGTACAATATTGAAGATAAATATTTTTTCTGAATAAAACCTGTTCTTTAAAGACAGATCATGTAATAAGATTTTTCATAAATTTTGCAGGTTTTCATTAATTTATCACTCTTTTTAAAAATTGCACAATTTTTTCCATTAATGTTTCTCCTCGCCTTATTAAAAGACGGTAAAAATTTATGATACTCTTATTTTCGGCGAACTCTCTTTTTTTCGAAAATTTTAAAATTTTGAGATTTCAAAATAATAAAATTGAAGATATATTTATCGTTGAGACATCTGTTCTTAAGAAGAAGCCTTTAAATGTTATGTATGTATTAAAAAAACGAGTATTTTTTTGTTATTTGTATTTGAAATTTATAAACATTTTTAAAAATGGAAAAATCCCTGCAAATGTTTTCTTAACTTTTCTCCCGGATAGAAGAAGGGACGCTTAAAAGAATGGCGCAAGTCTTAATTTTGATGAACTCTCTCAATTTTAGACAATTGCATATTTAGAAACAATGACAGAACGTATGTGCTATTCTAGCGCCACTAGTTAATCGTATTCTTGGCTGTGTACATTTTGCCAAGAATGCAAAAAGCATATAACGTCAGTTGGTTTCCTCGTGACAAAAATATACAAATAAAAAAATAATTCTGCCAGACACGAAACAAATTATTTTCTGGTTTACTAGTTCATTGCGGTGTGCGTTTATGGGCCTGAAACTAAACACGTACCGGTATGGTTAATACCCTTGCAGGTCTTTCTGATTCTTTATGCCCGAAGGCCTTTTGAATACTTTATGGTCAATATAACACAACATTAAAAGTAAACAGTAAAATAACTCGTTATAACCATTATTTTGCTTAATCGTTATGAAAATTGCAATTTTGGAATGTTCGAGTGAATTTATTATTGTCATCAGTCACTCATATTTCACTCTTACGAATCACCTTTTTTTAGAGATACTATATGTGCTTCTCCAGTAGCAGTACTACTAGTAACAATAAGATGTGTAATGCATATCGGCTAACATCCTCGAAATGTTATTTTTGGAAGTTATGAAATATTTTAAATAACTTTTGGCGGTAGAGGCAAATAACTTAGAGTACCGATTCATCAGCGCAACTCACACTTATTTTCGATGTAACTCTCAAATACACCACAATCATTTTCATATATTTAAAGAACTTTACAGGAAACAACTGTCCGTAGCTTTGTTAGCTTCTGTGAGAATATCCGCGGGAACTTCACTATAATCTTTCCGTTTGCACGAACAAATCAGTCCTACAACGAGTATGCAGCAGTAATTAGATACACATCTGTTAGGTTTATCTGACTTTGCAAATGACTATTACAACGCGTATTTTCACTTTTAGACGCCAGAATTAAATGTTTCGAATTCTCGTTTGATTCATAAACGATAATTCATAAAGTTTTGTATGCACCATAGGCGTTACTAGATGTTTTTGCCCCTCAGGCGACTTTCAGAACCTCGGACCAGAGGCCTTCCGGTTTGGAAGTCACCCTCGGGGCAAAAACATCTACTTAACGCCCAAGATACATAAATAACTATTGCACTTCAATAAAATGAAAGGAGCTGCTGATAGCCATATAAGCTTACTAGTGCATTCGTTTGCAAGAGGAAAGTTAATCACCGCCCATCCATTACGTATTACAGTATGATCTGGATTATCTTACAAACGATTTCACGTTGTCAATCTCAATCAACCCTATTTAGATTGTAAAAGAAATTTACGAAATGATTTAAATGCACATGGCTAAGTCTCTCATTACTGGGTGTAGGGCATTTTAGAAGTACCACGTGAAATAATAAGTCGCAATAATGATAAAAAAAGGATACTTCAGTAATTGCTTAAAGATATATTAGTAATATGCAATAGTTGTAAATTTCCCCTAAATATAATGAAACTTAAATACATATTTTATATTGTATTTGTAGTGAGACATATTCGTAAGTCAGCAGCAATTATGTTTGCTCACATTTACCAAATTATTAACGCACTAATATTTGAATAACTTAAATTAATATAAACATTATCTGTATTTTATACAATAATATAATATATTTTTATTTTATAATAACATTGAACTTTATAAATTGATACGTCCACAAATCTCTTTCTAATCATCACTGCTATTCAAAACAACTTTTCGGGACATATAGATCCGAATTGTACAACCGTCAACTAAATTCGAACAATCCAGCAAGGTTAACCACTGTGGCGATCCCGTACATCGCCACTATACCTTACATCCATAACATGAGTGTTGTGGAGACGGTCAGTGGCAATCAATGTTATGACGACGTGTTACCACGGGAAATAATTTAAGAAAAGGAGAGGCGAAATAATAAGCTGGGTAGACACAGACTGCCATTACTTCCCCTGACGAATGTTAATCTCATATGTCTAAGTTCAAATGATATATATTTATTTAATGTTATTCCTTATACTTTCTTTTTTTATTTCAAGAAAGAATAATTCTAATTAAGAAGCGAAGCGGATATAACATCAAAGTAACTCTCGCCTCAACCACAATAAGATTGTTTTACAAATAAACTATTTTTCCAAAGTTTGAGAAAGTCCGACATGAAGAATTTTGTAAGTAAATATTTTTATATTCCTTAAGGTGCTGTAACTCTGTTTTAAAAAGTAAAGTTAGTTACGTACTTTCTAAATGATCATTACTTTGGGACTGGTAGGCGGCCGGCCATCTCATTACATGAGAGAAGCAAGTGCTGATATGAGATGGAAGTCGTAGAAGTCACCTCCACAGTTGCAATGTTTACCAGATAATTTTTCCCCCCTACGTCACATACAGTTTTTACTTCTTTTTTTGACTGAATAAATGTAAATATAAATCTACAAAAACGCCACTGCCAGCCACTTGCGTTGCCAACCGTCTTTCTATCTGTCTGGCCGTCTGTCTCTCTGTCTGTCTATCTATCTTTCCCTCAGCCAGTCTGTTCGTCTGTCCCTCTCTCCGTCCGCCTGTTCGTTCGTCTGTCCGTCTACCCATTCGTTTGCCCCTCCGCCTATCCGTCCGTCTGTCTTCCCGTATATCCTTCCGAATGTCTGTCCGTTCGTCTGCCCGACCGCCTGTCGTCCAGTTGACCGGCCGGCTGTCCGATAGGAAATACGCAAAAGGACGCTTAAGAGAATGGTGCGTGTCTCATTTTCCTTATCCCTGATTTTTCGAATGTTCCTAAGTTCCAAGTTTTTCGGTGTCTTCCCTCAACTGAAATACTGAGTTTTCTCCTTAAATAGAGACGTTGACTGTTCTTTAAAGAGAGAAGTTGAAATAAGTCCAGGAACAATCCTTTGAAAATTTGAGTAATTTTCGGTAATTTTGTTTGAAATATAAGCAAATTTTAATTTTTGTAGTAATTATTTTTTAAATACTAGCCGAACGTGATTTAAGTAAATGTTGACCTCGAAGATTGTATTCATCAAAAACAAACTTGAGATAAGATAACATTGAATTTTTCGAACATTTTTCGAAAATTTTTCGAATAATTTGGCACTTGCAGTTATTGAACTTTAAGCAATCATTTTCTCAGCAACGTCTGCAATTTTTTTCAGTTTTGTTTGCGCGCACGTACCAAACAATATTAAAGAAAGTGGTGCTGGTTCCATTTTCGGCACACTTTCTATATTTTTGTAAATTGATTAAAAATCAAGATGGTAAATTCGAATTTTTCGCCCTTACTCTCAGGCAGTGTTGTACGACATTACTCTCTGATTAGCAAGCAGATATATTCAGACACATAACTGTTATTTACGTTAAAACGAATTGTATAATAACCTATTATAATAAATGTAAAATTATTATGTGCTTAAAGTAAGCTTTCCCCTCATAGGATTAGCACTGAGCGTTAGACGCTTTCGCAGACATTTACACGGTTTTTCCAATGTACACAGAGTGAAAGAACCAGCGAGAAGTGAGTAATATTTAACTGCCGTTTCTACAACTTTGTTTATGACAGTATTACTTTATTTATTATTTCGTATTATGTTAACGTTTAAGTGTGATATGAAAGAAAAATTGAGAATATTGAGTACCATAGTTTTGTACGAACTTTTATTACGATAATTGGACATCGTGAGCATCGTGAGGAAATGTTGCAGCAACAAATAATTGAGATGTTCATTTTTCAATGGTGACATGATGGAAGAGACAAGATAAGGCGGCATTACTTTAAAAAAATATTTCATTTTACGTCAAAAACACTGCAAAACTGTGTGACTAGGGGAAGACGTGTATTCGGTGCACGTTCTATTAATTCTGGGATCCGTTCCCCAAATCATATATTAGTTGAATTCTGAATACAGAAAGAAATTACCGTTTTTGGCAAGAATTGTTGCAAAATGTTTGTCCGATGACATAAAATATATTATGAAGGGCAAATCACCTATAGATTTGGCCCCTTATCCCTCCCCACGTCTTTTGTGAAGGAATAAACTTCTTCCAAGCTAAGAAAACATGAAAAACGATAATTTGAATAACTGTATTTCCAACTGAACTCTGGAAAACGTTGTAGGGATAATGAAATTACATTTATGTTCAGAAGCAAAACAAGGGGTTATATCAGCGTTTGCTCAAGAGGTCAGGGAAATTGGACGAAAAACCTGATCGAGATGGGAGTCATTGACATAGAAGCTGATGTACAATACTTGTTACACGTTGTTTAGAATCATACATTCGAAAAGGTTGATAGTACATTTAATATAGTAATATTAATAGTATAAATATAGTAATATTAATAGTATAAATATAGTAATATTAATAGTATAAATATAGTAATATTAATAGTATTAATATAGTAATATTAAATATTTAATAGTAAAGTTAGGAAAATCATTTCAATGCAACTTTGACATTTCGAACAAGCAATTGAACTCGTTTTCGAAAATGAACAATATGCAAATAGCTGAATGTTACTGAAACAAAATTTATAGCACTGTTCGTGCTTGTCGTCCACCGCTTACGGTCGTGTTTTAGTGGCGCGACTGTTTATGCAAAGTTGTGAACTAGTTGTGAACTGAATCACGAGGGAGTTGTGAACAATCACTTTAGTAACTTGAACATACTCATAGAAACATTGAATCTCCTACGAAAGTGTCCGAAGACGTAAAGAAAATGGATTCTTGTGACAAGAGGGGAGTCCTAACCTTCAATACTACGGGGAGTCAACGAGTGCAGGTAAACAAATCATATTCCAACGTTGCTCAAAGCGACATGTTCCCAAACAAAGACCAAGCTATTGTAATCGAAGCAAATGATGACATCAGCTTTAAAGATTTTCTAACCAAAATTGCTTCCATTATGAATCTCAGTCAAATTAGATTCATATCAAGAATATCAAATAACAGAATACGTATTTTCTTCTCTAATACTGAAACTAAAGGAAATTACAAAAAAACACAAAATAGAAATCAATAATCACAAGTTGAAGCAAGACAATTAATTAACATGTACGAGTAATAATTTCCAATGTCTGTCCGGTAATTTCTCATGATGATATTTTAAAAGAGCTTCACGCTAAGTCAATTAAGAACCCTACCAATATCACGTTCATTAGAGCGGATATATCAGAACCGAGTCTGTCTCACATTATGAGTTCCGAAGACAAATTTTCATAGATCTAGATCTCAAAAAATTACCGGGCTCCACATTACGTTTTTATCAAGACTACCTTCAGAATCCGCATATAGACATACAGACATACAGAATCATATAGGCACACACAATCTTCAGAATGCGATATATACATTCCAAACAGCTATTCCATTGAAGTATTGAAATAAGTGATATTACTAAACAGTTCCCAAATTCCCAAGTCATTCCCTTTGGGGTCTTATAAAACTGACTCAAGAGGTTTGAAATTTGGATCAACTATAGAAGGCATTGAACTAATAATACTTAATTCTGGACAGCCGACTCACATCAACATCAGTAATGATACGTTCAGTGCAATTGATATTCCTATATTCATCAACATCTTCAGTTCCAAATGCCTAGTATCCCAAAGTGGAAATTTAATACTGCTGACTGGAATAAATACCAAAATCAGATTGATGTTTTCCTTATTCAGGCTAATCCTCTCAATAATGTTGGGAATATAGACATAACTATTCATTTCTTCTCAGATATCATCACCAAAGGAGCAAACGATTCAATTTAATATAAAAATTCATCCAAAAGAAAAAGAGTACCATGATGTAATGAGATATATGAGGAGAGTATCAGAAAAGCAAAACATGCGCAGTACTGGCTTAAACGTTATCGAGAGACGGGAGAAACCGGGAGGAAACTGGGCAACATTTAGCAGCAGAATGATATGATATGACAAATGATATGACATGTTTTTGATTTCTCAAAACAAATTAGAATGAAAAACTCATTTTTAAAGTATACCCCTCAATTAAGTGTCTGCCAACATTTAATTTTTACAGATGTTGATTGTTCCATGCGAGTTGGAGACTTTTTTGTTTAATTTTTAAATAAAAAACTTTTTTGTAATGTTTTGGTGTTATTTGTCCTGCTCAAGCCGATTGAAATCGTTTAAAAATCTCCAAAAAGCCATGGGCGGTCCAACCACCGCTGTGCTAGCTTCATCGTTATAAAAAATTCTCAAGCGGTGCAGGGTCAAGATATATTATTGTTATCTCCACTCTATATAATGCATATTTTTAATTTAAAATAAAAGCGATAAATGCTCTAATTTCTTCAGAATTGAAAGCCCAAATAGCGAATTTTGATTGCTTTATGCATTACATTGTCAAGACACATGTAGGATGTTGTAATTTAGAGGATTTCATAGCGCTGTAGAATAGATAAAAGTATCTACGTTGACTGGAAATCAAACCAGCTGCTTCACGAGGTCTAGAACAACATTTTGACACTGAGATATTCATTCGCTCTCCTAACACTCGTCTTATACGAAGGTTGCCTTTCATGTTTCGGGATTTGGCAACCCTGGTGCTGCAATTTGGCAACTGACAGCTCTATCGTAAAGTTGGATGTTTTGAAATTATACGTACTCAGAACGTTTTGACATACGAGCGCTATTTGTGTTGTTTACAGTAACTTAAAAGATTCATCTTGACCCAAAAATGGAATTAAATCGTGAACATTTTCGTGCGATTATTGTTTACGACTTTCGACGTGGATTAACTCAGCAACAGTGCATGGATGAACTTAATTGATTTTTTGGCGATAAAGCTCCATCAAGGACCAGTGTTTATCGATGGTATGGTGAATTCAATCGTGGTCGTAGTTCACTCCAAGACGAATTTCGCGAAGGTCGTCCAAAATCAGTTGTTGTTCCGAAAACCATTGATGCTGTGCGTGAACTGATATTGCAAAATCGTCATGTGACCTATCGTGAGATTGAGACAACCTTAGGCATTAGTGGGAACAGCATACATTCAATATTGCATGAATACTGTCAAAGATTTAGACTTATATTTAGTCAGTCAAAAAACAGTAAAAACTGTATGTTTTGTAGGAGGGGGAGATTATCTGAGCACGTTTTAAAATTACTCTGAGAACTTGTTTTAAAATGACTCTCCGACTTTCCGTCCGTCTGACAACAAAACCGTTTGCACGATTTTCATGAAAATTAATATTCTCCGATCGAGCTGACTGATGTCGCAGTCGTAGGACTTGAAACGGAAATATACGCTGATAAAATGTCGAAGTCCGTTTTCATAGAACTTTCTGCATCGATAAAATTGAAATTAAACACCGATAATGCCCTTAATATTAAAGTTACAAATTTATTTTCTAATGCAATGTGTTTTACTAAACGACATTTAGAAATCTTTTCATGGACCTTTTATTAAAAATATGTGTAGTTTTTCATAACTTTGAGTTATATAGTTTCGATTTTCCGAGTGATGGTGGAAGTGTTAGGAAGATAGTGTATTCAATATACTAATAGTTATAGTAATAATAATAATAATAATAATAATAATAATAATAATAATAATAATAATAATAATAATAATATCAATTATAATAATAACAGTAATAAACGGTTAACAGGTTAACACCGGAAAATATGTGCTGTGGTACCATCACTAATTTATAACTGCTATGTATTTGCAACTATTTTTTGTTTCATAATTATTATATCATTGTATATTTATAACTACTTGGAAATATGTTAGGAGAGCCCCATCATGTCACAACGCATTATGTCCAAACCTTACGTGGTATGGATCTGTCACCCAGGCTGGCGAAAAAGGAAGATTCTGAAGCAAACGTCCATATTCAACGTGAGACTCGAGCCTGCGATCCTTCGTGCCGCTCCCGCCGTAACGATCGCGGGTTCCAAATATACTTCTTCATTTTACCTGTTTTCTCTGCAACCGGAGGGTTGCATTAGCTTGTCAATGCCCAACCAAACATACAGGTGATGTAAGAGAACATAACACTATTGACTTTAATGTTGCAAATGACTATTCCACTCGTGAAAATAAAACCAATGGTGTTTAACTGTATATAAAAAATGACCCCATCTGGGCTGTATCTAAAAAAGTTTATCGCTTTTTCTATCCGATTTTTCAACCGCTTCTCCCTTCTGACCAATAATAAACTGTGACTCATCTATTTTAGGAGGCGGTATACATCGATCACTACAATGACAATAAACAGCGTCTGCACTATAACATAATCTTTGATTTTAACATTGCTTTCAGTTATTTTCAATATTTGGCGGATTTTGAAACTCTATTGGACATAATTTCACTTGTAGAATAGTCGGGAATTTATCGTCAATTTCTCTTAAGTACTCGTGGTTTTACCTATGAGAAAGTAGTAAGTTCGAAAGCTCGAAACCTACATCTAACACATGTCTTCTTTACTCCTTCATTGGATATTACAAGTTTTCTCACCTGATTTGCGACAAATCTTAAATTTCAATATTCCTCACAACAAATATATTAAATTGATAGAAGTTCAAATTTGAGGCGAAGGTTTTTTTACATAACCCCATAGGTTATTTTTAAAATTTTCTGTGCAGTCGTTTACGACGATTATTACGTTAAGTGTCTATGATTTTCAGTGCACATTACGAGCCAACACTTGCAGCAACGCAATTCATATCTCCCATGTGACCGGGCTTTACAGCTGGCAGTAGTGGAGGATGATGATTAGTTGGAAGGCGGGCGTCAGCGATTGCGCTGCTTCGTTTCCGGCACTACAAGGCGCGTTTTGCATTCATTGATGCGATGACAGGTGACGTGGAGGAAGAGGCACGGTGACGCCGGGAAGGCGGGGGCGTGTGGGGGCGGGTGGGGGCGGGGGTGGTAGTCGCGACGGCAATGCGGCCAGCGGGGTGCCACGTTGGGTGGTCGCGGGTCGGGATGCATAAACAGTGCCGCTCCGTCCGCGCGGGGTCTTTTGTCCAAAAGAACCTGTTTATCGCTATCGTCGCTCTGATGAACTGCTGCTAAAACGCTCGATAGATATGTAAATACAAGCTTTGTTTGTAACACGCTTGACATCCCAACGATTTTTATTCTTTGGGAACTGAATAGAGGAGGAATTTCTTTCCATTATCACGGAGTTCCGGTCTTTTCACTTTGAGTTTGTTTCGTGAGCACGGTTCTTCTGTTTCATGCAGTTGACGCCGCCAAATTATACACGGCCCGTTTGCTACCAGTGACGCGTCCGGGCACGCCGGCTACCAAATTCCTGTGACGTGCCCGTGTGAGTGGTGTTGGAAAGGCGGCGGCGGCAACAGCGGTTGCGGCGGCGGAGGCGGAGGTTACTATGCCGTGAGGAGAATCCTGCAGGGTTAGTCGGGAAGGGGGAGGGGGGCGGCAAGGGTAGGGAGATGGGGGGAGGAGGAATGATAGAAGGTGTAGTGAAGCGGCGGAAAGCGGAGCGGCAGGGGATGCCTGCCTGACCGCCGCAGCGTGCTTCTCATGCAAAGGTGATCGCGGTGCGCGGTTATTGGACGCTTCGGCCGCGGTTCGTGCGCCGCGCGCTCGGCTGCGAGCACGCGAGCTTCCCCGTCCACGCCACCCCGAACCTCCCCGCCTCATCCCGCCTGCGACCAGGCAAGACAGTAGCCGGGCCTCGCACGCCTTCATTACTTATTACTCTACTGGCACGAGGCTACCTGGAGCTGTCGTCAGCCTTTCACCACAAATTCAGGTTTGGGAAGCAGTCATCTTATGCAGGGCTACTACATTGACCAGGGCACAGAGATAACGCGTTCCTACGCTTTTCTTAAAAACGCCGGGCAAGGATTCCTTTTGTAAAGAAATTCTACGCATTACATTCAAACATAGTCATTTATCACGAGCGTAATATTTATAATGTAGTGAACTGCCATGAAATCTTCAAACTAGCGTAATTTTCAAGAGATGAATCCAAATGCTGATCGGTAAGAGTTCTCAAACTGTGGCGCGCGTACCGCTAGGAGTTACGTGGTAGGCCTGAAGAATGAATATATTAAATTAATATTTTCTCAGGAAGATTTAAAGAAGAAATCAACCACTTAACGATTCTACTCGGCATACTACTGACAAAATAATTTTGAAAGTCCGAATTCGATCGTCTTCAGGAAATTTCGTCTTCGTTATTGTAATTGAGTTTTGTATCTTTATAATTATTTAAACCTAGTGTTTTGAATTGATTTATACAAACACAATACCTATATTTTTTGTTCTATTTCACAGACGTGCAATAAAAAACCTTTTCGGGACTTTCGTTTCTTCTGTACGTTTGCGTAATGCAATCGAAAATGAAATCAGAAACACCTTATCATGCACCGACGTTTTGCCAATTTTCATTAAAAATTTTGTAGGATAGTAGCAAATCTACAGTTCTGATATTCCGACAAAAATGTTGGTATATTAAATACATGTGTCAGTAAGGTAGCCCAGTAAGATTTGCAAAGCAGAGAAAGATTAGAAAAGATAATGGGATACTACTACTTGACCCTTGATCAGGAGCTAGCACAAAGCCTAAATAAGAGGGAAAGTAACACATTGCACTGAAGAGAACTAGAGTTGCTTCAACAGCACATACTTTCTCGCATCATTTGCAACGGTTACATAATATTATAACACTTGAAGATGCAAAAATGTTTCCAAAGAGCAATTTCTTTTCATAATAGGAATAAAACTGAAGTTCTACGGCTGAGAACGCCATTCACATAAACACTATGCCACAAACCTCGCTGATAAACAAGATGCCTCGATGCTTTAAAGAGAAAGTTAAACATTTGAATATTCAATTTACGAAAATTCGGAGATTTCACATGTCTTTATTTCAAGTTGTAATTTTGAAGAGGTGATATCAACAATAACCAAATACGTGTCGATTTTAAACTTGTCTCGTGCGGTGAGTTCTGCTGCATTCTCGTTAGTTTCATCACATTGCAAATGCAATACGTTTCCTTTTCTTTTGTTTTCCGAATCGTACGTTTCAGTATTTGATAGCTTCTTACCTTTCTCTGAAAAAGTTCAAAATTGTCTCTTCGTTTTTAAAAGTTTTACAAGCGTAGTGTAAATACCAACTACGGAACTTAAATCGATATCGACTTTTTGCAGTTGTTTGTTCGACGCATTCAAGCGGTGTAAAATGAATCCCCAAACCTCGGTCGTAATAGCAGTTTCAAGTCGATTTAAAACAACAATAAGACCTTTAGCTTCCGGACGCGTTGACGGTTTTTGCGTAGAATCATCAGATATAATTTGAAGGGTATCTAAAACATTTTGCCAATGATGTTTTAGAGCCTGACATGCATCATCTCGAGCTGACCAGCGCGTAATTGAAAGACTTTTCAAAGAGGATGTACTGGATCCTTCATCTACTAAATTTTGAAGTATATCCCAACTTTTCGGCATGTCCTCTCAAAGGAAGCCCTCTTGAAACAAGACTTTTTATTACTAAAATGACACGCTCAAGAACATTCCTCCAATAAGTTGCCTCGGTTTCAACTTGTTCAAGCAGCTGCTTATTCACTTGGTTTTCAGTCCGCTGTCTATTTTTCAATGCGAACGGACAGTTTCTATGACATGTAGAATTCTCATGTTCTTTTAATTTGGTATGCGCATTTTTCCAATCATTGAATCCCTCCGATGATAATTTTGTTCTTACTTCTGAATTGCTTGAAAACAATAGACAAACACCGCAGAAAACAGTTCCATTGCTCTCAGAGTAAACAAGCCACTTGCGAGTAATTTTTTCTTTACTGATATGCGTATACTCAAACATATTCGACGTTAAGTAACAAACTTTGCCATCATTGTACTCTTTTTTGATTTAGAAAAGTCAACGTTTTTGTTTTGTTCGAACCCATGCTTGGCAACATAATCACGTATAGCTTCATTAATATAGCACAAAGCTGGATCGCTTTTCCAACAAAAACGATCAGTCGAAGTTATGGTTTCATCAATTTTATGTTCTTGCAGTTGTATACATTCGGTAGAAATCCTATTTAATTAAAAAAGAAAATAATAATGTATTGTAATATTATAAACAAATATTCTAGAAAGATTATTATTATATATATATGTAGGTTTAATTAATTATACAAAAAAATGCTTAAACTATTTACATCGGTTGAATCGTCAACTCATAATCAATCGCAGTTATATTTTCAATTGCTTGAGGAACCATTTCATTTTTGGCTGTTTGGAACTTTGCAGTCTCATTATTAGATTCAGTGATAACCCTGAATAAATAAAAGAGTCAAAATATTATGTGTATTATTACATATTATATAAAATAAAGTTTAGTAACACAATTATAGTAATATATTTTATGCTAATTTATTTAAATTCTATATTAAGATATTGTTCATTTTAACGAATACAACAACACGTCAAGAATATTTAATTTCTAATCATTGCACTAAACATTTTTTGCATTTTGATATTTTAGCAACACAACACAGCATTAAAAATATATTATTGTTAACATTTATTTATCACAAGTTATTAGTACATGGAAAAATATGCAAGCTGAAAACTAAATATGTTATCTAATCTATATCCTTATACTAACTCCGTAATAGAATTGTGGAATAAACTGCAGCAGTGATCAGTTTCACATATAGGTTTAAAGAATTCATTTTTTTGTCTTATTAATTTCATTTTGACATTTCTCTTTCTTTTCTTTTCGGATTTTTGCATATTGACTTCCGCTGAGCCTTTTTCGATAATCAGTCATTTTAAAACTTCAAAATATCAGTTTTACTCAGCAGGCTCTTACAATAAACGATACACAACAATAGTAACAAAAAAAAGAAAAGGGTTTTTCCAGATCCGTGTTCTAGAACTAACTAAAGAAGTAATAGATGTCGCTACTTTCTATATAGCGCAATATGAATGCATGGCGAAATCCGTCAGCGATTTCTGATTGGCTAATTCAAACTCCTTACTCTAAGAATGTAATTCTTTCTGCTCAATCAACCAATCAAAAGTCGTTGGCGAATTCTTTTCATGTATTCTGCAACATTGAAAATGTCCCTATTTGAAATTCAAACTTAATTTATAAATCAAAGGTTGAGTCTTTTGTCTCGTTTAAATAATTTTTAAAATAAAAATATGATTTATGCTGTTATAGTTTTTAGAGAACCTAAATTTGTTTTAGAAAACATCAAGAAAATTTTGCGCCTTTGAAAATTTGCCGCCCTTGAAAATTTGCCGCCGTAGGCACGTGCCTACTGTGCCTATGCGTAAATCCACCTCTGTGTGTAGCACAGCATCAGTAGTTTTCATCGTAAAAATAATTACATAACACTGCAGAATTTATTTTCTCCTTAAATAATCTGCTGAATGTTACCTAAGGATAAACAATCATGAAGGGAAAACCTGATTATCAATGATATTAATATTTTCTGCGCCGTTTACACGCCCAACACAAATGACAGTAAATTTGTTTTCAACATTACCCGATATTCTATTGCACACAGAGCAAATCCTACTTACACTCATTGACTGGTAAACCTGAACGAACGTTTAAAATCTTCCATGGCAATGAGTGATGTTATTTGGAATTTACAAGTAATATAGACCAATAGTGTTGGACAGGACAATTGAGCGGTTTCTGCACTGTCCTAGGCATCGTCCTCCAATGAACTTCCTCTCGTCGTTTCTGAATGTAAATTCTCTATTTATTGTGCGGGGTACTTGCAAATGTAAAAAGTAAACAATAAAATATTCGTTTCAATTACACTTTATCCCGTTGCCTTGTCACTCTGTTTCTTTTGATTGCTTCTCTTCCACTTTACATTCGAATGCATTCATTAAGAACATTCATATGCTTACTATCAGAAAGAGGTTTAAAATGAGTAATGACACAAGTAAAATCCGAGGAAAAGAAATTGAAATAAATCCTTCATTCCTTCACATGATCACACATGATGAAACATGGTGGTTGATTTCAAGAATCAGCGCCCGAATCTTTATGTACACTCGTGAAAACATAAAATTTTGCATCGAAAATGCCTTTGCCCGTGAGGTTGATGGCGATGGACATCCCTGCTTGTCGACAGCGCTATGTGACATTTATTTTTGAACCTACGTTCTCTAGATCGAACTATGAAGATTGCATATATTTTATTGGAGAGCGTATAAAATACTTCAACGTCCATTGAGAGCTGAATAGTAGTAGTACAGAGGAAACAGGACTTCCGTGATTCCTGCACGTGAAACTGAATTGACATTATTTTGTAAACGTAATGTTGATTTCAAATTTCGTTCCGTAAGTAGACACTGTGCGGTAGGCACACGCCACCCTCAAGACTATTCGTCTTTGTGCCTGGGCGTACTTGTGTCTAATAGACAGCTTCTCCAGCGAACCCGCCGAGACTGGAGCAGCATACAACTGTGAGTGAACTATGCCAGATATCATTCTTCTCTTGGCTTCTCTCGGTCCACCGACGTTCGGTAGCATTCTTGCGATGTTAGCTCCTGTCCTCGCCGCCTTCTCTGCCATCACATTTATGTGGGGCCCGAAGCTGAGTCTATGGTCTATTTCGACTCCTAAATATCTTATCTGGAGCTTCCAGTTGATTCTCTCCCCTCCCAATCGAAGATCTGGGTAGTGAAAGACACTCCGGTCGGTGATTAAGACAGCTTCGGTTTCTTGCACTGCTATCTGTAGCTGTCGTCTATCTAAGCATCTTTTAACCCTAAACAGCGCTTCATTCACTCTCAATTCGAAGAGTTCAATGTCAACGCTGTGGCTTATTATTAGCGTATTGTCAGCATAGCCTATAGCTGCGTATTTTTCGGCAGGTCAATGCTTAGAATGTCATCATACAGGACATTCCATAAAATTGGCCCTAGTCTGGACCCTTGAGGAACACCGCACCTCACATTCTCGTCTATCCTGATACTGTCCACATAAGTTATCGTCCTTTCATGGAGGGAGTCTTCATTAAGCCTTTTGAGATATTACGGAATCATTTTGTTAACTAACGCTTCTATAATGTTCTTCCACCTAGCGGAGTTGAAGGCGTTTCTAATGTCATTGTTCATTGCCACGAGCGCGCAGAATCCCTTCTTCTAGCTGACTCCTCTTCTGGCTGCGTCCGCTTTAACGATTACTTTCAGGATGGCATCCTGTAACATGCTTTACTTTCATCGGGATCTCTGCAAGCAGTTGAGATGTGTCCATAGCCTAAGCATCGATAACATCTTAATATCTGGGGCTTTTCTCTGACTCCACAGTTCACTCAGCCGATTTTAATTTTTCCTGTCGTTATGAGCTTTTGGACTACCTTTTCGCCCAGTAGCATTGTGGCTGTTTGCATTCCTCCATATCCCCTACGTAACCTACAGGAGTCGGAGATCTGGTCTGCCGTTACCTCTATTATCTTGCTCACCGCTTCCAGTAACTCTTCCATCGTGACAGTTTCGTCAATATCCTTAAATTCTACTAGGCGTTTCCGCGTATGGGCACTCACTTTCGCTTGTTCCCCCACCGCCTTCTCCAGAGCCTCTTTCAACGCGTCAATATTGCCCGTTTTATCTAGTACAAGGAGCACATCCGCCTTTCGCGTCCTCCTTGCAGCCAGTATCTTTGTATCGTAAACATTAGGATCCACGGCATTCTTCACCCTTTTATGATATCTGCGTATGTTTCACCTTGCCTAGCTGTCACCTCGATAGCCGGGTTGAATTTCTTACTTCACTTATACTCTTCTTCCTTTTGGCTATTTTTCCTTTTACTTCTTTGCTGCTCTTCCCAGAGCTCCTCTTCTTGGCTTCCTTTCATCTCATGATGTTCTAACACCTCTCTCTGATTATCATTGCTTCCTCCAGAAGTATTCTCCACCGTGATTACTCTATTCTGATTATCTTTCTTGTCCCTTCTGTTAGACTCCTCTGGTGAACTAGTTGCTCTTTACCTTTGTGCTCTTTACCTTTGTGCTTTGTGTAGCAGCCAATTTCTCTTCTCTTGCCTTGACTTTATCTTTCGTAATTGACAGAAAGCTCAGGATCTCTGAAGACTCTCTCTTTTCTTCTGCTACTTCTTGCGCCGTATCCTTTAAAGCACCGTCCCTCTTGTTGCCGTGCCTTGTAGTCTCGGCATGTAGATCACCCTCTCGGGAGGGGCAATCTATCATGCATCCACTCTTGCTCTTCACTGATGTCCTGCCATCTGTTCTTTAGTGTTCCCTCATCTTCTTGTGCTGTGGCCAAAGTTTTCCTTACTATCACTGGATTATTTCTTAATAAATGTTTTCCAATGACAGTTATCTGGGTATGCAAACGTTCTATCAGCTCTTGGATAGCTTCCCATCTTTCCGGCGTTCAGTCCACAGCATTCTTTTCCCTCCAGACGTGGGCTCTACTCGAACAGGAGATTCACATGACGCATTATTTGACAGAGACGCCAAGTGGTCCACGTCTCTGTCATTTCAGTCGTTGGATGACGACCGCCGGGGACCTGCTTGCCCACCCCCGACTGCCGGTACTGGGGCTCCCATCCCCTGCACCGTAACGGTTGATCCTGGGGGACCTTCCATCACGGGATTCTTTTCGGGGTCACATTCTTCTAGTGTTTCAACGCTACCGCCAGCATAACCCCAGTAGTGGGGCTGCCACTTTGCTGCGCCTGGGCCTGTAGGATTTCTTTGGGGTTGACTCTCCTAGGAGGGTTGGCTTCGCCTGCCTCTTTCCCTTAAGAAGAAGTTTAAGGTGTTCGATCGTTCGATTCTTAAGCCGGTGGGACTCTTGCGTCTTCTTTCGCCCTCGGAGACGTTGGCCTTCCCACGTTGGCAGCTGCCGCTCTTGGAGATAGGCGCTGCTTCCTCTTCTGGAATACTTTTTAGTCTTATTTCTCTTCTTCGACCTGTTAGACTAGGGAGGCCCTACCAGTAGCTACGCTACCGCCGGCAAGGCTCTCAGAGTCATTGAGGTACTCAAGCTCCACTGACAAGGTCATGTACTCCAGAGGTGGAGATTATTATTATTATTATTATTATTATTATTATTATTATTATTATTATTATTATTATTATTATTATTATTATTATTATTATTATTATTATCACTATTGGCGTTTACGCCATTACTGACCACGCTACACGATTAACGTGTGTAATTCTTCCAGGATCAGCTTTTCAGCTGTATCCTTGGATTACAACAAGGTTGTTACGCCTTGAAGTGTGAATTATGAGATGATAGGATGATGATGATAGGTGAAGGGACAATCGCAAATACGACCATGTCTACGCAGGACTCGAACCTGCAGCCTCCTCGGCACAGACGACGGCTGCCGCAACCGTCTGCGCCACGGGGCCGACATTATTATTATTATTATTATTATTATTATTATTATTATTATTATTATTATTATTATTATTATTATTATTATTATTATTATTATTGTATGATTCTGTTTCTGGATAAAATCTCAGGATTGAAGTAACTGTAGGACTTTTGCCAAGTAACAGCCCTTTTCGGTGTCGAGGTAGGATTATATGTATTAGGTATAAGTAATACTATTCTTGAGAAACTTACTGACTATTGCCATTTCTGACTAATGAGGATGTCAACTTTCTGTAGTTTCATGTACAATGTCTTTGCCATGTCCAACTGCAGCAGACTGGTATGCAAAATTTACTGGAATGACAACAGTCACGGACACAATGGTGAGTATCCTATAAACTTTCTCCATTTTCCACTGTTCTTTTATTTCCATTGCTATAGCAGTGAAATTGGAAACCTTTTCCGGGTAGGAGGACTGAAGGTTGTGAGTGTTTGGGATTGCGATATGAATTAAGTAAGTGATTTTGTTAATCACTGGCCTGTATTTTTAAACAAAATTGATGTTAAAATTTTTTCAATGGTTTTTATAGTAATTGACCACGCTTAACTCGAAAATAATATTAGTTTTCCTGAATCACGTCTAGTTTTTGTTCTATGGATCCAATGGCTAATAAGCATACTGTTTTTACTATTAGAACATTTTCTTTTTATAGAGGGTCAATAAGTAGATAACAGACGTGACAACAGTAGATTACAAGAAAGGAAGTATTAAGTGAATAAAACACAAGATAGTTTCAGCGCAATCTTAGATAACAGAAAATTATATTTAAAAAAAACAAAGATTGTGGAAAAAATAAATACTTCCGTACTTCCTTTCAGTATTCATCCCTCGTGAGCAATAAATGTGTATGATTGAAATAAATATAGCTATTCCACCTTCCTTTGTCATATTTTAAAGTTTTTATGTTAGAAAATTCATTTTATAAAAATGATAACTTAAGCCCCTTTCGTTTATGTGCGAATCCAGGTTCGTCTCTTTTCAGACACCAACAAGAGTGCAAGTACAAACGGGCGCCGGTACCAACGGCTCCCCATACTTCGAACGGTGTTTTTTTGTTTGTTTTTTTTGAGTGAAACAGATTTTTTTTATAGTGCTTAACAAAATATATGTCGACAGTGAAAGTGTAGTGCTGCAGCGAAAGCTGTATGTTCCCAACAAGTCCCCCCGCGCTGGGGGGTCTACTAGTGTCAGCAGCTCATGTGCTAAATGGTGACACACCAAATCAGTTCACAGCAATGAATGGAGATGTGCTTCTATTTCCACCCCAAATGGAAAATATTCAACCCCTGGAACAATTCAACACGTCACAACCGCCCGCCCAGCAGCAGGATGGAGAAACGGAAGGGACTCTGACCAACCTTCAGTCAGTAAGCACTAAAGATGCTTATTTTAACAGGTATGGTGTTGCCCCACAGCAATCAGTTAGTCAACAGTCAACCAGTGGTTTTAATGAAAACAGTAAAAGTCTAAAACGCATGCACGTAGATCTACCAGATGAAAACAATGCTTCTAAAAGAATATTGTACAACGTGCCCGTCAAAAATAGGTAGCAAGGTTTTCAAAATATGACCGAAGAAAATTCGCCAAACGAAAGGGAAGAAAGTGAAGAATCCATCATTAAAATACCCCCCCTTTATGTCCATAAAGTACTCGACTATCCCCTATTTATCAGTGAACTAAAAGCTATTACAAAAGACAATTTTTCTACTAAATTAAATAAAGACACTATTAAAATTAAATTCAACTCAATAGAGGACTATAGAGATTACCGAAAATTCTGTGAAAAAGAGAAAATCGAGCATCACACATATAGGGACCCTACCCAAAAAACTTTTTCGGTTGTAATAAAAGATCTGCCAATTACCTATTCAGAAGAGGAAATATTTAACGAACTTTCGAAAAACTTTCAAGTATTAAAAGTTGTTAGACTGTTCGGAAGAGAACGTAAACCGTTAACTACCGTTGCGGTCGATTTAACGGATAATGAAAATAACAAAGCAATTTTAAGAATAAATCACTTTATATACAGCATTGTCAGAGTTCAAATTCGCATGAAGTCTAAAACTCCCATCATGTGCAAAAATTGTCAGACTTTCGGTCATTCACAGGCAAATTGCGGAAGGCGACCTAGATGTGTGAGATGCTTAGAAAGCCATCATTACTCCCAATGTGATAAACCTAAACATAATAATGTACCAAAGTGTGTTAACTGCAGTGGGGAGCACACGGCTAACTATAAAGGCTGCAAAGCTTACAAAGAAGCAGTTAAAAAATATAATTGGAATCAGGTTAATCAAAAACTTTCAGCTCACAAACTGCCAAATAGGCAGTTCTCTAATCACCAACTAAATCACAACAAGCAACCTTATCACTATGCCCCTCAAAAGTTTCCTCCTCTGCCGCTTAATTCAACGCCCTTGCCTTCTTTCGCTTATCGCACTAGTCAGCCGCCTAGGCCAGATAACAGGAATTCTCCCCCAGTCCTCCAAAATATGAATGTAATAAACGAAAACCTAATCCAAACAATTGTAAATAATATTCTTTCTGCAATCATTCCTCAGTTGCAACAAATGGTTCAAAGACTTATTTCTGTTCATATCAATGGCACAAAATAAAATAGAAAACTTCAAAATTTTCAACTGGAATGCAAATGGCGTAAAGCGCCAAGAGAACGAACTAAGATACTTTCTACAAGTCCATGACATAGATGTTGCTTGTATTTCAGAAACACATCTAAAGCCGGTAGAAAAATTTTCGATCCCAAAATATTTATCATACCGCAGTGATCGAATTTCTCAAATAGCATCAGGGGGGTAACAATTCTCATCAATAGAAAAATTAAACATACACTGATACAATCCCCATCCTCAAATGAAATAGAAACAATTATTATCAAAATTGAATTGATCTCTTCTGACATAACTTTGATTGCAGCAAATAAACCTCCCAACAAAAAGTTTCCCTCAAGTTTCTTGAAGGCATTATTTGATGGAAGATCGCAAATAATATTAGCAGGAGATCTAAATTGTAAAAACCAAGTTTGGAACTGTAATACTACTTCATATAATGGGAAACTTCTTCATAAATTCGCACTGCAAAGAAATCTAAATATACTAGCTCCTCCAGAGCCCACATACTACCCCTATAACCCAAATGTAGTTCCTGATATTCTAGATATAGTAATTACACAAAATTTAAACATTCCGATTTACCAAAATGTGAAACCAGAATTAGACTCAGACCACAATCCAGAAATAATTTCGTTCAATGCTGAACCTCAGGCCCATCAAAACGAAAAAATTATCGAGGGAAAAGTAAATTGGGACATGTATAGAAACATTCTAACAAATGAATGTCAGTATCCTAAGAATCTCAAAACATCATCTGAAATAGACAGTGGTATCAACTCTCTCGAAAACATAATTAAAAATGCTGTCAAAAGGACATCTATTAAAGTTAGGAATTTCGCCAAAAATTATACTCCGATTCCTAAACCACTCCTAAATTTAATTAAAGAAAAACATAACCTTCGTAGAATGTGGCAATATTCACGCAATAAAACTGTGAAACAAAAATTAAATAGTATATCGGTAAAAATTAAACAAGAATTACATAAAGTGAGGTGTACACATTTCCAAAACTTTTTAGGCAGCATCCCTCCAAACTCCAGGACAATGTGGAATACAATTAAAATGATTACAAAAGAAAAATCTTTTATCCCTCAATTATCTATTAACACAGGACTAGCAACGACGGATTTCGAAAAAGCTGAAACTTTAGCGGACCATTTTGAGAAAATATTTATAACTAACCCGGTAACCGACATTGACTTCCAATTAGAAGTGGAAGAAAATTTATCAATACCGCGATATTCCGTCCCAACAAAAACTAAATTTATATCCCCGTCTGAGACATACCAAATAATTAAGGCTTTAAAACCGAGAAAATCAGCAGGCCATGACTTAATAAATAATAAAATGATGAAAGAATTACCTCGCAATGCAATTACTGCATTAACAGCTCTTTATAATGCTTGTCTAAGATTAGGCTATTATCCAAAGATCTGGAAAACTGCTATTATAACACCAATTTGCAAGCCAAACAAAAATCCACAAGATCCTCTTAGCTATAGACCAATTAGTTTGTTACCGACCTTTGCCAAAATGTTCGAAAAACTTATAAAATCACGACTATTCAAATTTTTTACCGAAACAAATGCGCTACCAAATACGCAATTTGGATTCCGTCCAAACCACTCCACAAGCCATCAACTACTAAGAGTAACGGAGTACATTGCTGAAGCATTTCATAACCGAATGTACACAGCTGCAATATTTCTCGACATCGCACATGCCTTTGATGAAGTGTGGCATCTTGGGCTACTTAACAAGTTGCAAACCTTAGGAACCCCCGATTACCTCCAAAATATCATTAAAAGCTTTCTGTCAGAGAGGGATTTCAAAGTTAGTATTAATAACAATAAATCAAGAGCACATATCATCAAAGCCGGCGTGCCGCAAGGTTCCCCACTCTCTCCCTTATTGTTCAACATATATATAGCAGACTATCCAGAAATGACTTACTCAGAAATAGCACATTATGCAGATGATACCGTATTATTTAATGCAAATTCAAACATTACCAACGCTTGCAAAGATCTCCAGTCGGACTTAAATGATTTTGTCGAATGGACAATGAAATGAAGGATTGCCATAAACCCTACCAAATCACAGCCTAAAATATTCTCACTAAGAAAAATATATCAACCAGGATAAATTAAAATCAATAATACTGTGAATTCCTTGGCTCAATAATGAAACGCCCGTAAAATATCTGGGTGTATTACTGGATCAAAAATTAACATGGAAAGACCATATTCAAGAAATAACGAATAAAACATACTCAAAAATTAACAAACTTAACCCCATATTTAATAACAAGTCATCGCTTAATCTGGACTGCGCACTATCAATTTTTAAAACGATAATACGTCCCTCATTAACATACGCCTGTCAAATTTGGAACAATATAGCAAACACACATCTCAAGAAACTACAAATCATTCAAAACAAGTACCTACGAAAAGCCGTACAAGCCCCTTGGTTTATTCCAAATAAGCAAATTCACAGAGAGCTAAACGTTCCTTCCATTAACGAATACATTCAACAGATGAGTAACAGATTTTTCACCCTGCTTCCGACGTGTACAAGTGCACAAATATTTAATCTAGGCAAAAATGCTTCCATCCCAACCCGCATTATTTCCCGATACCCCAAAGACTCTCTTAAACCACCTTAAATTAGAATAATTAAAGGTGAATAATGAGGTAGCCGTGTGGCTCTCCTCAAATACTGTTAGCCGAAAGGCCAAAAATTATGTGTATTAATAAATTGTAAGTTAAAAACCCTGAAATGCATATTATGCCGAAAAGGCAGAAAATAAATTTTAAAAAAAAGACACCAACAAAGTCAGCCATCATCTCCCAGCGACCTTGATACCTCCCTTACATCATCCTGACGTCGTGGTGGAAGCTTTCTCCTTGTTCCTCACTATAATCCCCACAATTGTCTGGAAAATAATTTAGATGTGAAATCAGAAAAGGCGATTTTATAGTCATGCGATCCTTCATGTTCTTGAAGCTCTTCAGGAGACAACGGATAATATCTTCATATTGGAGACTTCGTTGCTTTCCAAGAAATTGTTTTATAGTGGCTGTGAAATCAAGCTATGCTTTCCTTTGTATTTCATTCATAGTCTTTTCAAACTCGGGATGAATAATTAATCTTCTAAAATGGGTGCCATCAAAAATACCTGCATTCAATTTTGCCTCACTAATGAGTGGAAATATCTTCATTATATAAATAAAAGCTGAATAATTTTTATTCATTGTTTTAAAAAGATTTTTCACTACCCCTGTTTTATGTGGAGAGGTGGGAGCAAAATACGGAGTGACAAACGTAGTATTTAGAGTGGTATATATGAAATGCTCTAGTAAATCGATTTCGAGATTGAAATGGAAAAACATGTTTTGTGGCCTTCAGTTCCCAAGAGAGTATTGTTTTTGTTTCCGAATGTCGGTACTTCCGTTCGTCAGCTGCTCTGTCACTCTGTCTGCCTGTGAACAACACTAGTGCTTTATCTGTTCGTAGAAGTTTTATGAAAATGAATTTTCGATTAACGATTGATCCGAAGCGAAGCCCTGCTAATTTCAAAATTATTGGTTAAATTTTGCGGGTAATTTAGTTGAAGCCACTGGGGGAAAGTAAACATTTTCTCCAAAACGGGTACAAAGTTTTTGACTACAGATTTTTCAGTCGAAAACCCGCCACAAGTTATTTTCTCAAAAATAAATTAATCCCGAGCAGCTATAGACCTATTAGTCTACTCTCCATCTTAGGCAAGACGTTTGAGAGACTGATCCTGTCACGTTTGCAACAAGAAATACGTCGTCTCAATCTTCTCAGAGATGAACAATTTGGCTTTCAAGCTGGTCACAGCTCCGCGCAGCAGCTTACGCGGCTTTGCACGGAGATCGACCTCGCCCTCGAGAGACGGCAGAACCTGCCTGCGGTCTTTCTGGATATGCGGTCGGCTTTCGACTCTGTATGGCATGCGGGTTTGCTCGAGTGCCTTGCGGAGGCGGGAGTGAGCGATTGCTACATCAGACTGATCGCGAGTTTTCTCTCTGACAGGCAGTTCAAAGTGCGCGTCAATAGCGTATATTCGTCCCTCAGACGAGCCGAGGCAGGCGTGCCTCAGGGGAGTGTTCTTTCTCCTACCCTCTTCGGCTTATACGTGAATGACGCGCCGCTTCCTGCTGAAACAAGAACTGGTATTCAACGCTGCGGGCTCCTGATGTTCGCGGATGATTTCGCGTACTACGCGAAATCGGCGAACGGAAGGCAGTCAGTTAAATACTTAAGTGATTGTCTCGCCGCCTTTCCTGAATGTCTAAGTCGGAAACGCCTCGCTCTCAACCTCGAGAAATGCGACGCCGTCAACTTCACTCGTAAGAGGGCTAACCCCAATGACACGGTGAGCTTGGCTGGCACGCATCTACCTTGGCGGAGCGAAACGAGATATTTGGGCGTGCTACTTGACAGCGGCCTTCGCTGGCATGCGCACGCTCGGTATCTCGCTGCCAAAATTAAAACACGCACCCTCCTTTTGAAACCTCTTCTCCGTTCTCCCGACTTAGCAATTCCTCTAAAGCGCCGCTTATTCACAGCTTGCGTGCGTCCCTTGTGGGCGTACGCATGTGAGGTATTCGCGGCCGCTTCTCCCTGCACTCTGCACCCCATCCGGGTAGCAGAGAACAGAGCGGCGCGCCCGCACTTGCCTCTTACCAGACCTGACCGGCAACCCAAAAACGCTGACGTCTTCAGAATCTTAGGCATTTGCAACCAGTTCCCGGCGGAGCTACAAAAGAGGGCGGAGACGGCGCTCGCAAGGGCTCTGAGGCTGTCCGTTCCGCGCATCCTGCGCGAGACCGGCGTAGCGGCGAACAGCGGCGTGCACAGGGCCTTCCACAGAAGAAAGGGCCCACAGCACGTCGCCTTCACCTTCCGCGCACTGCCCCCGCACAAGCTCTCTGAGCTCTGCGACGCGGGGGAGCAGCAAGGGCGTGGGAGGGGATCGCCGCTCACGGATGCAGGAAACCTCGCGGGCGGATGCGCGCTCCGCAGGGCCAGCGTCGCTGGAGACCGAAGACGTCGCGACGCCATGGATGCTGAGTGAAGTGGCGTGCATACAAGTGTATATAGTGTTGTGAAGTGTTGCGTGTTTGTATGAATGAATGAATGCGTTTGTAAATCTAATTATAATATAAGTGTGAATGCGAGTGAGAACAAAATAAAAGAAGAAAATAGATCAATTCAAAGAACTCCAAATTAAATAATTTAAAAAAGTCTAAAATCTAGCAAACCCCTAAAGCGGGAATGTATATAGTTATAAGATATTTTTAGTTAGTCTGTAAGTAAAAAAGTCCTCCCTAACTGCACAAGCCAAATCGGCTGCAGTTGAAAATAATGTACTCCAAAAGTCAAATAAATTCCCGCCTCTCCAGGGTAACTGGAGAGGGGAAAATAGAAAAAAAGCATCTGTCAGGGCGGTGCTGCCAAGAACACCAGTTCGCCCCTGCCAGCAACGCCACTGATGATGCCTGCCGCAGTTGCAGGCGAAACGTATGGACCAGTCGGCGTGGGACCTCGTCCTACAAACCCGGAAACATCTAATTATGTAGAAACCGATCGTGGAAGCCTACATTGTAAGTTGCCTTTATATGAAGTTTTTCGAAAACTCAAAACTTTTCTGTGAAAAAGTGCTTCAAATTTGGAGTTAACAGTAGCCATTTAAGCGCCATTTCCTTAAAAACAGCTTCTAGTTTTTCAAAGAAAATTGTCATTTAGGACGAGGTTTTATTGTTATTTAATATACTTAAAATAATATTTTTGTTCTACTAGTACGAAACCGAAAAATTCATAAAATTTTAAGAAACTACTCTGGGCAGCGATAGATGGCAGCAGGCAAGAGTATGTGGCAAGTCCAAATAGCCTGCCGACACTAAAAGAAATAGAAAACTAATACAGGAAAGTCTGTGCCATTCTGTTGCACTACTAGTGCAATTATTTAATTTACCGGATTTCTTAAGCAGGAAGACATTTGTTATGTTTACTATGCGCAAGAACAGTATGAAACAATTGAATATTTGAATATGAATGTTGAAAAAGTAATAGTTTGTAATGGAAATAATATTTGGTTACAATGTTTTTAAGTGCACTTTGACAATGTTGCGACAGCTGAGGGGCATCGTTCTAGTTTTCTCTGTAGCGTCTCTGTTCTGAAACGAATAAAAGTATATTATAAGAAGTATTTTCAAAGTCAAAGCAAAGTCTTGCAAGTGGAGTACTTGAATATTTCTCTCATTGTTGTAGCCAAAACTTTCAAGCTAGGAGTGTTAAAATTTGCCACGTAACTACCTATTACTATGTTAATCAAATACAGAAATATGAAACACTTTCAAGAACCTACCCTTCAAAATCCTAAAATTTTGGACGGAATAACCTAACAACATCACGACGTGTGCGTTTGTGAACGAAACCGCAAGGACGCAACGACAAGTGTAATTGTCGATCGTCAGTGTTAGAGACAAGTAATTCGCGGACGATATCTTGGTCGGGGGAGCAGTGACGTCCCATTCGGACTCGTCACATTAATTAATAAAAATATGCAATAAGGTAACTAAAAAATCTGATGTATTTAATAAAAGGAAACAGTCGAAGGGGGAAGGGTGGAAGTCCAAAGTGTTTATTTCTAAAAAAACAAGAAACTATGCTGGTAGCAATCCTGGGAAGAATAAATAAATAAACAATTTTAAGAATCATTCGGAAGCAATTCGAAAAGGGGGTACAAAAATTTGGAAGAAGCACTTAAAGAGCAAAAAGAACGGAAAGACAGTTGAATATAGGCAACTGATATAAGTGTGCGATCCAAATAATTTGAAATTTCGGCAAAGCAGGTGAACCAGAGGACAATGAACTTTGAGGAACGCGGCGAATTGAGATATTCTTTATCTACACGTATGCAATGTTTTTATCCTCAGTTTGTATTCTCAGTTCAATTAATAGATTCCTATTTTCTGGTGTCAAGGCTTCGTTGAAATATAGGCAATTCCTATTTCATTATTTCTCCCGGCTCATATTATTCCATCATTGAATATCTTTCTTTCTAAAAACATTCCTTTGATTTTATTTCTTGAACTTCACAACTAATATTTTATTGCTCTTCATTGGTACTATTTGTGTCTGCGTCGCTCCACATTCCTCATCGGCCTATTTGTTCGGCGTTTTTTTATACTCTTACATGGGAGAGGCGTTGTCGGCCATTTATTTCCACATATTTTCTTTTCTTGTTTGGCTAGTTCGGTATCTTTTTTCACTAAGTTTTCCTTCAGAATGTTCACATCTTGTTTCCCAAGTTTGCATTTTTGATATTTTCATGTATTTTCTTAGTCATCTCTTCGAATTTCTCCGACATATGCTGGATGAATTTGATCAATTCTAGCATTAGTTTCTTCATGCCACGTGACAAATCGGGGTCCAAATTCAAAAGGCCACCTTCTAGATTCCTCTCTTCATTTTTAAGATGTGAATTATCAATGCGTGAGAGTCCTCGTGTAGCTTTATTGTCTCTGCGTTTTGTACACCGCCATTCTGACTTTGCACCACGCGGTTTCGCCTTATCAGTACTTTCCCTTATTGAGCATGACCCGAAATGATACAGATTTTGCAGCATTTTACACCATCTTCTGGTATTTCTTCCTCACATAGGTTGCACATACACATGATTGTGATGATAAAAATACGAACTAGGGTTTCACAAAATCACTACACAACACTTGATTTGAGCTGCGGGAAATATACGAGAACACTTCCGCACGGTACGAGTGCCGAAAACTAACTGGATGATGATAATAATAATAATAATAATAATAATAATAATAATAATAATAATAATAACAACAACAACAACAAACCTCAGCGCATGAAATGGACTAAGGAGTTAAATATCTCCATTATGCATGCGTACTTTTTGGCTACCAGACTTGAAGCGGACATGAAGGGATACAGGAAGCGATTTTTCGAAAGATGGTTAATGCTGCCTTCGAATATACCGGTATCCGAGCAGAGACTGTACAACCAGCAGCGCACCATCATTACCAGGAACGTTCTCGCAACTGCAGATATATATAACATGAGAGAGAATGTTAGAGAATCCTTCGGTATTGAGAATAGGAATGAGACCGATGAAGGAAGGAATAATGAAGACCCACAAGCTAATCAGGAATGGTCTGTGGAGACGAATTCTGATGAATCCTATCTCCCAGTGCCTGAGCAATTTTTTTGGATTGCGCATTATGTATCAATGAAGACATACGATCATGGCTATTCCATTATCCTCCAGACTATGGATCCCACGAGTGGGAAACATCGGAACACACAGTACAGTCCGCTAAGCCCACCAAGCCCCCATTATTGAGGCGTATTTAATGCAAAATTGAAAGTTTTAGGCGGCACATACGCACTCTGGCAGCCTTCTTAAAAGCTCCTGCGAATGCTGCTAGAAAGGTCTCCCATGCAGTGAAGGCGATTGGACGAAAGTTGAGAATTCGAAGCACTCAGATGAATTTTGAGGAGAGGCTCCGAGACCGACTTGAGTATCTGAAACAGCGCGTCGCAGCCCTTGGGTGTCGTGTAAGAAGATACCAAAAAGCAATGAGACGAAGACAACAGAATGCTTTATATTCATGCAACCAGAAGAAATTTTTCAGGCAACTCAACGATCAAAGGAAGTAGCCTGAAACAGTTCTTAAAATCTCCGATATGGAGGAATATTGGAGTAATATATGGAGCATCCCCAGACCCATGATGATGGAGCTTACTGGTTAGCAGAAGAGGAAGGGATGTGTTGTGATATACCTCAAATGTGCTCGTCTAATATTACACAGAGAGATATCTTCAATTCCATCAGAAAGACGCAGAATTGGAAAGCAACAGGTACTGATGGAATTCAAAACTTTTGGTGAAAGTATTTCCCGTGTACTCATGCGGTTTTGGCCAGGTGGTTTACATTAATTTTTGGTAGAAATCGTTTTATCAAATCAAAATTATATAATCGTCAATTATGTAATTTCTTCAAAATTCAAGTATTCGCCTTGTTCCCAAATGCCAATTTTGGCTGCTTTAGGCATAACATTGACAAAACAAATGTAGAATGTTGTTTAGAGAATTTCGTGGTAATGTGGAATGAATAAAAATTACTATCCAGACGGGAATCGAACATGTCACTAGTTGAGGAACAACACATTGACACTGCGCCATCCATTCGCTGCCTTATTCTTTTTTAAAACACGTTTATACTAACGAAACTGGAAAGCAACATAACGTATACAAAAATTAATGTCAATTCAGTTTCATGGGCAGAAATCATGGAGTTCTTTTACGTCTATACTACTACTATTTAACTCTCAATAGATGTTAAAATATTTTATACGCATCCCAATGAGTGAAATTTAATCTTCATTGTTCGGTCTAGAGAACGTAGTTTTCAAAATCATCGTTAGATATCGCTGTCGACAGGCAGGGATATCCATCGCCAACAACCTCTCGGAGCAAGGCATTTTCTATGCAAAATGTAGTGTTTTCACGGGAGTACATGACCACAATGAAAGAACTTAATACGGCGGAAAAAAAATTACTTGAAGAAAAATCTCAAACCTCAATTTTGCGGTGTAGG
Organism: Gryllus longicercus; assembly: GCA_038098605.1. Lineage (NCBI taxonomy): Eukaryota > Metazoa > Arthropoda > Insecta > Orthoptera > Gryllidae > Gryllus > Gryllus longicercus. The sequence goes on along the minus strand of JAZDUA010000054.1, from coordinate 4,256,269 downwards.
AAGACGCTGGAAAAATTGAAACTTTTGATATTTTCTAAAATTCAGACTCCACAGTGAACAACGGACCTATGTCATCTTTATAAGTGAATTTTACACTATTCTTTAAAAAAATTAAAAAACAAATTTGGAGTTTTCGAAAGTACAGAGAAAAAATTTGGAGCCATAAAAAAAATTGAAAATGTCGCAGGGGTTTGATATAAAGTACTCCCAAATTTTAGAGAAAGATTTTCAAAATCACAGCGCTTCGCGTCGAGCCAGATCGACTGAGAATATCCATTTTGGAAAAAAATAATTATGGTTTAGGCGCTAGTGATGTCCACAGAGGAACAAACAGACAGACGGACGTTTTGAAAGAGAACAGGGGATCCCAAAACGTGTATTTCCGTTGAAATCTCGAAATCGATTTTCCGCAGAATTACATAACTTTCTCTATACTACGTATATTACTTCATATATACGTACGAATATGTGTATATGGTAAGTAAAAGAAGTACGGGTAGCCGAGATCGCTAAGGCAGTCGTTTGAGTTGGTTTGGACTTTTTCAAATGATGGTTGAAGTTGCAATGGCGCGAAGTGCACCTCTATCGTATACTTAGATATCCTACTTCAAAAACTTGATATTACGTCTCCGAAAATCCAGCCTACTCATCGCTCCATGGCTATACATTCACTCTCCATGTCTTGACTCATTAATCAAAATAAATACAAGTCTCAACTCTTTCGTCAAAGATGCCACCACCGACATTCTATATCAATCCCTATTCAGAGAACTACAATATCAATATAAAGAGTACATTCAAATTTAAATGGATGGTTCACGCTTCAAGTTTGGATCCATCTTCGCAGTCAGAATTAACGAAAATATCCTTCGAAGTCGGTTACATAATTCATTTTTTTGCCGTGAAGCTTATGATATCCTTGCCGCAATCAAATACATTAAAGAAAAACATGACAAATATGTTATATATACTGATTTATTGAGTGCACTAAATTCTCTAAGTTATTTATATAACAATGAACCAATTATAAATGATATCATCAATATCTACAATGATATGTCATATAACAAAATTTACATAATTCTTTCATGGATATCATCCAATAAAGGAAATCAAGGTATTCTGGTACATTCTTGCTAGATCACTTTGTACATCTTGTAACATCCCCATAACTCTCCAACATATTTTAATAGATTGCCCAGTGTACTTAGACTCACGAATTGCATATTCACTTACAAATTGTCTCTCCAAATTACTTACTAAAACATCTCAAGTATATAATATTTTCAAAATTCTAAAACGTGTAAATTAATTTAATACACTGTAAAGAATTGATATATGGTCGCTTATGACCTTGAAGTTCATGCGACTAAAAAGTAAGGCTTATTAAAAAATGTCTATAACTTAAACATCCGAGAAAGCCATTCAATATATGGCCATATGAAGGCATAAACAATAGTTGACAAATCTATTTCAGTTTATCATTTAAATACTATTATTTGAACACAATAGAACCGTTTCTACAAATTTAATCCTCATAGAGATAATATAGATATAGTATATAATGACAAATTCAACTATGAATATATGCATGCGTTCCATACATTGGGAAATAGTATCACCCAACAATGAGATTTCTCTGAATTTAAATCTGCCGTGGCTATCTCTTGAGACTTCTTTTATCGAAAGCAGCTCTGGAAACTAGAACTTGCAAGTTTGAAAATAGTAAATATTACGTGAAAGTTTTGTAATGCTTCAGGGAAAATCGACGAATTTCGACAGAAAAACTCGTCCTATGGTACTTCGTTACCGATAAGGTAGGTAAGTCCTGTTCCTGTTAAGTGCTGTAAGTATGTAGTATATTACACCCTTTATACGTTTGAAGGTCCTTGATAACGAAAAATGTGTGCCTTACCGTCCGTCTTCCAGACTGCTTAATGTGCGTCAATTGCTAAGGTCATTATACTCATAAATGTAAAGTAAGTAGATCCGCGGGAGTTGGCGATGATCTGCCTCCGCTGGATGAAGAGATGGGACGCGACCTACCGTCGGCTGGCGGGATGTTTCCCATCCAGGTATATCTCACCAACGGGGCACCGCCCCAACCGGGACAGCTCTAAGTTCGCGACCGGTCTCCCGGTAAGTAAGGTATTGTAGTGGATGTAAGTGTAAATGTATGTAAGGTGTGAGGATATGACAAGGACGAGGAATGAAAGATCGTAATGTTCCGACATTTGCCAGTTTTGATCAGAGAAACTACGAAACACTACCGATGAGAGCAGCCAGCCGCTAGAATTATTTTCTAGACAGTGACTGAATTCGACCCAGCTAGTGTCGAAAAATCCCGTTTCGGTCGGAACTCGAACCTAAGACCTTCCGATCAAATGCACTGGAGTGACTTCAGTTGATGCCTCGAGTCACCTCTCCCGGTCATTCATCCTTCATCATCATTATAATCCCCCATCCCCCCAGGGGCTGAGAAACTTGGGGTTTAAAAATTGACATTGTAGTAAAGCAATGTTAGCTGTTATGGCCTAGTAACAAGTAACGGGTCTCGCATTGCTTTCAGCATCTCTGACTGTTCTCCAGACAAGAACCCGCGCTTCAGCGACACCTCAGTACAATGTTGAAAGTCTGTGCGGAGGCTCTTGCTTTGAGATGAGAGGGACCGCGATTGACAATGATCGCATTCATAGCGTTCGTTAGGTACGACTGGTTCCTTTCTTCTCGCTCCCAGTGAAGAGTGCTTCAACGTGAACTAGCCAGCAATACTGTCAGCTTTGGCGTCCCAGCGCTGACTGCGTGTGGAGTCCAAGTCTCGTCTTCCCAATAGATCTAATGCACGCGAACGTGTACGAGCCTTTCTTCTGTATCCTTGCGAAGACCCACGACGAGAGTCGGTTACTCGCTCGTTACAGCTCTCTGGCATAATTAACAACAGTAGACTAGAAATCAGGGCATTGATCTGTAACATTAACAACTTTCATTGTTATATTTAACCGTTTGATTGACAAATGGATACCTTTCTGCCGTAAAAAGGCGTGGAGTTTGTCCGGTGGAAAATTACAAATAAAATAATCTTAACAAATAGTCTAAATGTTCACAATAGTAATACACGATAATATTAATAATACGAGATGTACTGCAAATTTTGATACCATTAAAATAATAGTGAAAGGAAATAGTACTATTATATAAATACCAACATTACAAAGAGTACGCAGCAGTCTTAGCTTCCTTCTTATTTTCTCTAGTGTTTCTCACCCAAGAGTAGATTTAATTTTCATCCTTTTTTATAATTTGTTTTTCCTAAACAAACCTAGACGTTCGTTTCTGAACGCATTCAATGCTCTGTATTTCCTCAGTTCTGTACGGGTACCAACAGCTTGGGGCATATTCAGTATATTCGCGGCACATTCGGTCATACCTGACCAATGACGTGTATACTAAATCTTTGCATTTATTTCCTCCTTTTAAATTTCTCATTACAAAGTTATGACTTTGGTTATGACCAAGGTTTATTTAATGCTGAATTCACCTGTTCTTTCCAAGTTAACTAGTTTTTAACATTATTCCCAGGCATCTACATCTATCTGTGCATAGAATTACCTGATCTTCGAGAAAATATTTGCATTTTGGTGTAGATAGATGGGGGTTGGAGGAGATTGGAGTTCTAATGAATTTGCTAAAATGGTGTGTAGCGATCATGCTGGAGCGCCTCACAGATATTTTGAGGTAAGGTCGAGCCACCTAGAGCCCATGCATGGGGTAAAAAAGGTGTTCGGGCACCCAAACTATTTATAAAATGAATTATATTTATTTCGACACGCACATTAATGCAGTCATGTTTAAGTACAAATCATTTCTGTAATCGTTTCTCAATGGTTTCATAAGTGCATTTTTCAAACAAGGTCACACAAGAAACATGGTTCTTGGAATTCCCCGCGTTCCCAGAACCAACAATTCGTCCACGTTCTATCTGTAAAATAGAAAAAGATTTAAATGAATTTCATAAAAAATATTGTTCTAGAAGTGATGGTCACACTTATGAATGTAAAGAATGCATAGGAACAAAAGTACAATGTCTCTGTGGATGTATAGTCAATAAATAATATTTGAATAATCATATGAAAAGAAATATACCCATATATATTATAATAATTATCCATATGGAAATGTATTAATATGATCGACTTGATATATCTTATAATCATATGGTGATAGAGCGATTTTTCTAATTTTTAATTGCACTAAGCTTATATTCTTTTGATGTAATATTATGCACATCTTCATTCATTTCTACATCATTGAAAATGTGATTATACATTCGAATTACATATTTTCAATATTTTGTATTCTAATACCTTACATACCTTTTTTCATTATAATATGTTTTAAATGCTTAGACTTTTGATCTTAATCCTACAAATTCTCGAATAAGTGTACCTAAATATTCATCTTTAAAGTTAGACTGTATTTTATTCGAGGTATAGATTCCAAAAGATAAGTACAAGTATCAACATGTTTAATATTATCTTTATATGATCATAAATATTGTCCGTTTCAATATGGATAATAAATGAATATGTATCTGTGGCTAACAGTTTCCTATGATTTCCTATTTTGGTTTTAAAACATCATAATAAAATTTATACATTAATAATTTTGACAATTACAATACTACGAATACACCATAAATAGGTTCATTTGATATCACTTTCGCTCTCAAAATACATGATCTTCATTAATAATTGTTCTCAATTCATATTCTTGATGTATTTGAAAATGAATATAGTTGGATAGAAGTTTTACATCTCATTTTTTCGTACGTTTTCCATTTGTTTACCATATACTGCATTATTCATAAGTTAAAATAATCTTTTTCAAAATCATTATCAGCTTGTTGTCTCAGTTGTGTAATTTTATCAATATACCAGTATGTTTTAACCACACTTTTTAATCATAGGACATAACTTTGATTAATACGTTATTGTAAAACATAGTTTAACATTCTATAATCAATAACATAATTCATTTTACCTTTTAATGTATTCACAATGTTATATCTTTTGGTACATTGCCTATTCCTTCGTTTACAAAACCTTTTTGATAGTTTGATAATTCATTGATAATTGGAATATAATGATCAGGACATAGCGGAAAATCTTTAAAATTATCAAGTAAATGATCTGGAATGTTTAAATCTGCTCCAAATGCATATTCTTTATAACCATCATTCCAAATATAATCGATTGTAAATATTGTTTGTTTATTAAAATAACCTATTGATAATGGTTGACTTAATGCATGGCCGTACAATTTATTACTATCTAAATGCATGATGTAACTTAATTTTTTTTACAATTACTGATACCTGTGTTTTCTGATATATTTTGATAATTTTATTTTTTGGGGTGTTTGGTCATAGAAGTAACAATTATTTGCTAATGCATAACTGTTTGGTACCATTGATACACCATCCAAATTCCTTTTTCATATAAATCTTGATCAACAATAAGATACAGTTTTGTCCTGTGACTTTTAAAGTTGTATGATCAGCTAATTGCGGCGCTGATACATTATATACAAGATCAAAACCATAATATTTATAACATGTTTCTCTAAAATTTTTAAACACATCGCTTAATAAGAGATAATTTAATTTGAGATATAAATCATCATCTGCAATCGTTTTTACATTTAAAATCTTCATATACTTTTTTAACAAATTTTAAATATACTCGTTTATTATGTAAAACCGATCTCGGATGTACCTCGACAAATGTTAATTATTGTTGAAATTTATCATAATTAGCAATCCACTTACATTGATAATCACATTTTTGTAATACTCAATGTATGTTTTCATATCTGAATATGTTATTCAGATTATTAATTTTTTTATGATCAATTAGTTTAGAAACTTGATAATTACACATTTTACATGATGCAACAAGCTTTTAATATACAATTTTCGTCCTTATGTTCAAATTTAACACGTTCAAGAGCTTGCTTAGATTTACAATGAACGCAATATGCATTATTCACTCCAGTTAATTTTTTTACAGCTTGATTTAAAATCGTATTTAAAAGTCAATATGTATCAATAAATCTAAATACAATAATATCATCCATCCACCAGACGTGTTGGCATTATAGACAGGCACCATCAGACAACTTCATATTTTTACACAATACATTTTTACACAACTCCCTACACCCCAACATAAAATTCACCAGTGAAATAGAAAACGAACACAAATCTTTAAACTTTCTTGATCTCACCTTCACGCTAGCTCAGGACCATCATGAATTCAACATATTCAGAAAACCCACCCACACGGATACAATCTTTTATATACCTTGTATGCGATAGTGCATCGGTTATTTTCAACACAGAAACCACAGAAATGGAAATAAACACCATAAACATATAGCCAGAATGAATGGATACGACAGTAACATATTTGACAAATTAATAATCAAAAAAACAATTACACTCAATATCCGCACACACATCACCCTCACACCAATTTACAGGAACACTACAGCATAATCCCTTACAATCCTCACACTTCCTTATGTAGGACCCTTATCTCTTAAAATATCCGCCACACTTAATAAATTCGGTCTCAAAATTACTTTCAACAACACTCATACATTACAGAAAACACAATCCAGCACTAAAGACCCAATTCCACCTACCTACTTGTGCTACTTATAGACACTTGTCAACTGTAATGTCATATACATAGGGCAGACAGGCCGAAAATTCACACAGAGAATCAAAGAACACGAACAAACATGGAAAAACAATGCTAACACAATCTCACACTTCGAAGATCACTAATATTTAAACAATCACACATTTGATAAACACATAAATTTCCGAATTCTAGAAATTTAAAACAGGCACTAGAACAGAATAAAATTAGAACCCCTACATATACACAACATGCTCAAAAAACAGAACATGACGTGTCTTAACCTACAAATCCCTGATGCTCTCCCCTCTGCTACAATTAGCCCAAAGAGCTCATAGAAAAATGTGAGCTCATAAAAGTGATTACACGGAATGTCAGTTATTTTAAAATATATTTCCTTTGTTTAAAATGACAGGCAACAGCCTAAAAAAAGAAGAAAAAAGAAGTTTGCATAATTTGTTATACACATATAAATATAGAGATTAACACTTACAAGCGTAGCTATTGGTGAGCGTGCTCGCTTTCCACTCTGCGGCCCTAGGTTCGATTCCCGGTACGGCAAGATTGATGTTTGCGGTTTCTTTGCATGTCCCAGTAGATGTTGCTGTGTGACAGTAAAAAAATTCACTTCTCAGGATGGGAAGATCGGAATACGGCGCAGGAAAATCTACGTGCTAACCACATGTACACTCATAGATACATAAAGTTTCGCGTCGAAAATGCGTTGGCCCGATAGGTTGATGGCTCTGGGCATCCCTGCTTGCCGACAGCGCTATCTAACGTTTATTTCCGAAACTACGTTCTGTAGATCGTACTACGAAGATTTAATTTATCTCATTGGAGAGCGTTTAAAATATTTTAATATCCTTTAAGAGCAAACTAGTTGTAGCACTGAGGAAAAAGACTTTCGTGATTCCTGCGAGTAAAACTCAATTGACCTTAATTTTTGTAAACGTAATGTTTTTTTTCAAGTTTTGTTAATATAAAATGTGTTAGTATACGAGGAGCGTCACAAGGGCGAAGAACGGCTCAGTATCAAAGTGTTGTTCTAGAGCTCGTGAAGTAGCGGGTTCGGTTCCCAGTCTACATAGATATCTTATTCATTCTACAGTGCAATAAAATCCACTAAATTACAATATTTTACATTTGTCGTGACAATTTTATGCATACAACGGTGAATATTTGCTGCCGCGAAGAAGGCGTTGTGAAGAAATTAGAAAATTGATCATTTTTATTAAAAACTAGCGGACCCGACAGACTTCGTTCTGTCCAAAAGATTTGTAATGTGACAGTTTTTTTGTTCCTACATATTTTATAGTCTGGGCAAAAAATCTCCTGAACAGAACCGTCACCCTGGTGATAGGGCGTTGTGAATAAGAAATATAATTAAATAAAACATATATAAGCATTTAAAAGTAAGTAATCGCTTTATTGTTAATCATGTGAATCATAATTATTAACAAAAAACAGTTTTATTTTCATTGTAGTGCTTTGTGATATACAATGTTTTTTGTTTGATTACCTGGCGCGTAGACAAACAAATCTGGTTTTCCAACACGGGAACAGGCAACATACAATTGACCATGTGAGAAACATGGGTTTTCCAGATTAATACCACAAACACTTAATGATTGCCCCTGGGACTTGTTTATGGTCATAGCAAAAGCAAGCCGAACTGGAAACTGTGGTCGTTTAAAGTTAAACGGCACATCAGTCGGAATCATTGGGATGCGCGGTATGAGAACGTCTTCTCCTTTATACTTTCCTTTCAGTATAGTTGCTTCTATCACGTTGTTTAGTAATTTTTTTATCGCTAACCGTGTGCCGTTGCAAAGACGTGGTTGGTTGATATTTCGCAACATTATAACTACCGATCCAACCTTTAATTGAAGATTGTGAGGTGGCAATCCTGGTAAATCCAGCGAGTTTAAAAATTCTGGTGGATAGTTCACTACATCATCTTGGTTAGTGGCCAAATCAAATGTTTTACATATCCTCGATTCGCCTGTAATTTGTTCTTGAATTTTTAAATTTAATTCATTTACATCTATGTTTTTTGCAGCCAATATAGCTCGTTCGCTCAACCAATCATGGTTTCTGTAATTTTGAGAAACATTTGGAAACACCTTCTGAATAAGTTCATCTTTTGATCGAGTTAACTGACAAAAACTTTGAGGAAAGTTAATGCAGCCAGTCAACATGTCTATAGGAAATTTGCCATTACCAATGTCAATGAGTTGTTTAGAGAATATGTTTCCAGATTGGTCATTTTGCAACTCGACACGCATATTCTTGCTTAAATAAAGTACTCTGACATGTTTCCACAAATTGGAGGACTTTAGACATGCATTGAGTTCATCAGCTGGTGTTGATCGTGGAATCACTGGCAATGTTTGACGAAAATCTCCTGCTAATAAAATCATTGCACCACCAAATTGGTTATGATTGCTCCGTAGATCTTTTAAGGTTCTGTCTAAAGCCTCCAAAGATTTTTTATGTGCCATCGTGCATTCATCCCAAACAATTAATTTACATTGTTGCAAGACCTTTGCCATTGCAGAGTTCTTCGAAATGTTGCAGGTCGGAGTTTCATTGCTTTGCATATTTAATGGCAATTTTAATGCTGAATGTGCTGTTCGACCACCGTGAAGCAAAGTTGCTGCGATTCCCGACGAAGCGAGTGCAAGTGCAATTTTATTTTGTGAGCGAATCGTTGCTAATATTAATGAAATCAAGAAAGTTTTTCCTGTACCACCAGGTGCATCTAAGAAGTAAATCCCTCCAGTTTCATCATTTGTTACATTCATAAGAGTATCAAATACGTACTTCTGTTGTTCATTCAACAGTGCAAGATTTGTTTGAATTAATTCTTTCAAAGTGTTCAGATCATACAGTTTTTCTCGATTCAACTCTTCGTTAAAAGCATCATGCATTGGACGATTGGGCGCAGCCAGGCCTAATTGAATTAATAGTTTGTTTGACATCATCAAGCACATGTCCTCAATTGAAATCAATTCTTCATTGTAATTCACTGATTTGTATATTTGGATTTCCCATTCTATTTCGTATTTGATACAAAATATCATCACACATATAATCTTTGTACTTGATCCACAAATCAATTGAATTTGATGGGAAGCATGTAGATATGATTATAGAAAAGCATGTTCGTATTTGATGAGCGTTTGATATTACAGCATCATTAAGAGTTTGATCCCAATGAGCGTCATTTTCTAGCAATTGCAAACGTTGACAGGCTTCTCTGTAAGATCCACACAATTCACCATCAACAGTTCGTAAATGTTGGAATGATGTTGGGCCACGTACATTGACTAATAGCAGTCGTAAATAAAAACATTCATCATTGCTTGGATGTACTGAATAAATTCGACCAATGGCATCGGTGGAATACACATCTGGGTATCCTGGAACTTGTTTTCCTTGTTTCCGTCGTATAAATCTCCTTGAGGATTGATTCCAAGTATAATATTTTGGCATTTCAGAATATAGCAATGTTTGTGCAAAGTCATCGTTTTGGCATGTCTCAAAAAAACTGGTTAATGTAGTAGATGGTGGCTGAGCAGCTCTTTGTACTGCGTTCTGTGCTGTAAAATACACTCTTTTTCCATTTTGTAAATGCACAGCTAAGTGAACAACGGAAGGGTGTCTCTCATGAATAGGAAAAGAAAATATTCGCCATACTGCTTCATTACTACTAACATAGCGGCCCATTTGGTATTGGGTAACTTCATCATTGGAATTCTCTGCACCAATTCCAATCACAGCCATATCACTCCCTTTGGTTACCTATTTGCAAATGTATTTAATAGATTTCACTGAATGGCAAGATTCAACGTTGATGTGTGCTTTGAAGGTCTTTGATAAAATGGGTGAATATGGAACAATCCAACGATTATCTATTTCAATATCTTGTTGATTTAATTTGACAATTGTTGATCTTCCATTGTCTGCTGTCCATCGTCGACGATACAGTGGATAACCGTCATTACCAGTAATTGTTTCCGATATTAATGTCCGTGGATATCGTTTTGAACATTTACCATCCATCATACATGGTGAATTTTGATTAAGAGTTCCACAGGGACCATGTATCATATTTTTGATAACTACCTCATGCAATCCAGGATCTACTTGTACATCAGGGATTTCAGCTGATATCACTACATCAACTTCATTTGGCCTTATCTTTTCAACCAACCAAATCAAAATGTGTGCATGTGGCAATCCTCGTTTCTGCCACTCCACAGAATACATCCAGCAGCGTGTCTCACCAAACACAGAATGTTTTACGATGAAATCCATTAAAGATTTCAATTTTTGTCTAAAGACTCTGGCTGTAATATCATGACGATCAATGGGTGATTGCCCAGGGAATAACTCCTGCTTGATTTCTATCCAGTGCGGATTGCATGTAAATGTGATGAACAAATCTGCTGTACCATAATGACGAACATACGACATGGCATCTTGAGCATATTCGGTCATATGTCGAGGGCTTCCGATGTATGTTGCTGGAAGAATAGTCATCCGACCAACATTCTGTGCATTTCCATCAGTATTAATCGCATCTCGAAGGTGAATATACTCTTCAGATCGGAGTTTGGTCTGATTCAACCTGATGAATGTTAATCTCTCCGTTTCAATTTTAACATACATGTCAACAATATATTTGTGATATAATCGCCGACATTTCAATATGTGATTGTCTTCATTTTCCCGAATCATTAGGCGGTATGAATAATAGTTCATTGAACTGACTTTTTTGTTAGTTTCAGAACCTGTAAATATATTTTGTTTTAATAACATTGAAATATAAAATTAAAATACATAATATAGTGACTGAGATATTAACTAATATTTTAATTACCTGTAATGAGATTTATCATTTTTATTGAGAAATCATAGCCATCTTCAACTTGCCAAAATATAATGGGATATTGCAGTGCATCATATGGTGTGTTTCCTTTATACGTTGTAATTGATCATTCCGACGATGTAAAACAATATCACGGGATTCCAAGTTTTCTCCAACTACAACGATAGCAACTTCATCAATAGTTGGTACATTAAAACGTCTTGCATGTTGACCCGCAGGTGTTTTATCAGCTCTGATTACAATTTTGTGATTATCTGATGGCATCAGATCCAGGGCAGTTTTAAACAATATAATCAATTGATTGTGTTCATGAAATAAAGTTTGTAATTGTTCTACAATCTACTACCTCTTTACTAAATTGTTATGTGCACAACGCAGATTAGTTTCTTGTGATGAATTGCCCATAAAATAAATTTGCAGGAATTTGTAGTTGCTATCTGACACTGGTAACAGTGAACCTGCTCTGTGATATATTTGGCCTTGTATCTGTAAATTTTAAAAAATGTTATGTTTGTACCAAACACTATAAAATAAAATAAAATAAAATAAATAAGCAATGTGGGGTATAAATTTATGGATTGTCAGTGATCAAACTTAAATAATATTTGTTCTTTAAAATTATATCTGTCTCCTAATTAGTTGTAACTAATATCTATCATCAAATATATTGGGTTTCAAAATAATAAAAGTGTCGCTAAAACTGAATCACCAAATAATATGGGGACTAAGTGATGATTATGATCTTAATGATTAAGACATTGAAGATTAGTAACACATCTTAACTTAGGTGACAGAACATAAAATAATTATGTTTAACTGCTATAATACATACATACCTTGAAAGTTGGCATAAAATTTTCCCGAACTACGTTTGTTGACCCAAATGAAGTCATTTGAAAGCAATTGTTATATTGTTGGATATTTGTCAAAAAGTGTATGGAATCTGTTCCTATTCCTGAAACCAATGAGTACAATGGCTCTGGTGGTGTTTCCAATGGTATCAATTTCACTTTACCATTTGCGCAACACAATCCATTAGCTTCGTTTTTAAATTTCAATGCCTTACAATATGAGCAAACCGAGTTCATAGAACCAATAACAACACATTGGTAGTTACTGTAGTCAATTCACACATCGTAACTGAAAGCAGCTCGATTCCAACTTGCGCGATTATTAGTTGAATGTAGCGCTCGCGCTTCACGCGTTCGTGATATCCGAATTCTTTCACGTTCATTTCGGTCGTCACGTTCTTGTGCAGCATGATTAGATCGGTAATTAGCTTGCTTTGTAGCATTTCGGGTTCTTCTACCTAAATTGCTTCGTCTAATAGGAGGCGTATCTATATTATAATAGTTTCGGAACGCGACATTAAATCCTCCAATTAAATCCTCCATGTATTCTGTGCTCCAACGCACACACGCACACTGTTTTGATAGATATGATTGAATTTGAACTTTGTATAACGGTAATAAAGTGCACATTGACTCTTTGACGTTACGAAGATACCTACAACAATGAGTGCTTTAGCTGAGTGAGAGATAGCTAGTGTGAGATAGTGAGAGATAGATAGAGATAGCTAGAGTGATAAAGCTCAAATTGACTCTACGTTTTAGTTAGAAAACGTTTGTATGGGAAAAAGAAAAAGGCTGTTTTTAGGTTTTTTCCGGCAATTATTCGAATTTTTCTCGACGTAAAAACCATCCTTGAACTTCAACGAACATTTTAAAAAAAGAATTGCCCAAATTGGTCCAGGCGTTGCTGAGTTATGCGGTTACCAACACATTTTGCGATTCATTTTTATATTATAGATTAAAAATTGTGCATTATGTAGTGTGGAGATAACAATAATATATGTTAGTCGTGTACCGCTCGAGCCTTTTTATATCCTGTACCGCTCGAGCTATCGCATAACGTTTTGGAGATTTCTAAAATATTTCAGCCAGCATGAGCAGGACCAATAACACCAAAACATTACATATATATTATATTTGAAAACTAAGCCAAAAGTCCGCAACTCACGTGGAACAATCAAAATATGTCAAAATTAAATGTTGGCCGATAACACTTAATTCAGGGCTCTAGTTTGAAAATTGGACTTTTCCATTCCAGTCTGTTTTGAGAAAAACAAAAAAAATGTCATATCATTTGTTTAAAACATTCTGATGCTAAATGTTTGGGATTAATTCCCTTGGCTAGTGAAAGTAATAAAAATAGAATAAGATAATTTAGGAATGCCTAGTCGTTACGAAGAAAGTTGAACTAAAAATTTAAAAAAAGTCTAATTTCAAAATTTAATTTAAATATTTTTGTATTTTTGGTGAAAACTTTTTTTGGTGAAAAAGTATTTTTAGAATAGTGTTAATTATTTCATTTCGATTTCAATATATCATGTGAAATTTTTTAGCAAATATGAAGATCAGCAGCCCCAAACGGCTGACGTTCACAACACTAATCATTTTCAGTACCAGCTTAATCAATGCTTAGGCCAGTTTGATTTCTATAGAATGATACATGTTCTGATTGGAAAGATCGTACTTTGCAACGAAATGAATATTATGAATAGATCGCGTTCTGATATTAATACATTTTTATTCATAATCCTTTCCATAATCTTCAGGAGCCCTTTGAAGTGAACAAAAAACGCGTTTTGTTACAAATCATTTTATAAACCGACACGTAATTGCAACGGACCCCTATTGAAACCAGTATCTAATTTTTCACCTTCGGTGAAAAAGTTGCGTTTTGAAACTAGACCCCTCAATTCGCCGATTCTTGCAATATTAGCACAATTGTGCATTTATTCCAGTAGAATTGACATTTGATGCATTCGGAGATAACGCTCGGGCATTGCCTGCATCCGTTCGTCATTCGTATTAGTTCTGTGAAAGGAAACAATCTGAATATGTTTTCCGCACCCAATACGGAGGCAGGTATCATAGATAACATCGTCAAGCAACATGAGATAGCTTCAGTATTCTTCTAAATGCTTTGAGACCTGTAATAATGCAAAGCCAACTTCTTAGATAAATGAACACATAATAATAATAATAATAATAATAATAATAATAATAATAATAATAATAATAAAAGACTCAAAAACGTCAAGGCATCAGGTGAAGATGGAATTACAGCAGAATTGCTCAAAAACCTTGGACCCAACTCACTCAAAGAAATCACACAGATTGTCCAAGAAATCTGGCAAACAGAACTAATCCCTGACGATTGGAAAACCGCACTCATTCACCCACTACATAAAATGGGAGAAAAGTCAGATGTAAACAATTACAGAGGGATTTCCCTCCTTCCAGTTATTTACAAAATTCTCTCGGCCTGTCTCCTGAAACGAACACATGAACAACTCGAACCAAAATTATCAGATTTTCAAACAGGATTCAGACCAAACCGATCCTGTCCCGAACAAATCTTCAACCTAAAAACATTAATCAAATGCGAGCAATTCGAAACAAACCAGTAACATGTACATTTGTCGACTTCAAAAAGGCTTACGACTCTATCGATCGACCATCACTATTCCAGATCCTAGAAGAAAGAGGACTAGACCACAAAACACGGAAACTTATCGAGCAAACACTTACAAAAACAAATTTTAAAGTGAAATTCATGGGAGAAATCTCAGAAACTTTCGAAATTCGGACAGGCGTGAGACAAGGAGATGGCCTCTCTCCTCTCCTGTTCAACCTAGTCTTGGACAAAGTAATGGAAGAATGGGAAAAAGAAGTTCAAAGACAAGATGCTTGGAAACCTATCACTCTCGGCATACCCAAAAATAACCTCTGCATACCATACCTTGCCTTTGCCGACGATATAGCGATACTGTCTGAAAACCAAGAGACCGCTATCAAACAATTAGAAACACTCAAAGGCTGTACACAGAAAGGATAGGATTACAGATCTCTTTCGAGAAAACTCAAGTCCTATCCCACAAAGGTGACAACATGCACACAAGGTATGGAACGGTCAAAAGGGTACCACATTTCAAATACCTGGGTGAGTTCATCGAACCAACCGGATCCGAAAGAATTTCACAACAAACCCGCCTCCAGAAAAACAAGAAAGCATTCGGACTAATCCAAAACCTGTACAACAAAAAATGCATGTCTAAGAAAACCAAAATTCGACATTATAATACTGTCATCAAACCGGCAACTCTTTACGCTAGCGAAACACTCACGCTCAGCAAGAAATATGAACTGGAAGAAATCAAAAAAGAAGAAAGAAAAATCATTAGAAAAATACTCGGTGCGAGACTCACTCCCGATGGATACAGATTACAATCTATTGAGACAACTGAAAAGTACTCGAACATAGAAGTCGACATCAGGAAAAGACGACTGAAATTCTTCGGACACATAGACAGGCTACCAAAGAACGCTAAACTATATATCCTCACTTAAAAGTACAACACCATGGATGAAAGAAACAAAAAAAGACATGCGACACGCCGACATAACTGACACCACAGACAAAAACACCTTCCGCAACAAAGTGAACAAATGGAAAGTCAAAGCGGAACAATCAAAACCCTACAGACCGAAATGATCTGAAGAAAGAAAACTGGCATTCTCCAACAGAATGAAAGAAAATT
Source organism: Gryllus longicercus (assembly GCA_038098605.1). Taxonomy (NCBI): domain Eukaryota; kingdom Metazoa; phylum Arthropoda; class Insecta; order Orthoptera; family Gryllidae; genus Gryllus; species Gryllus longicercus. The sequence continues at coordinate 4,240,062 of JAZDUA010000054.1, read as the reverse complement.
GGAAAATTAAGAAGAACTCCACATAAACTAATTAGAACTCCACAAAAACGAGTCAATTTTTGCTTAACGTTTTCCATTATTGGGAAAATACGCTAATAATAATAATAATAATAATAATAATAATAATAATAATAACAACAACAACAACAACATACATTTGAGGAAATCAGAGTATTGGTGAAATATAAGATTGAACAAAAATGCCTAAATTGCTTTGTGCTGGCCAGAGTTAAGAAGGCGCGCGGCAGTCTTCCTACTGTTCCTGCAAGTCACTCCTGAACTATTGAATGAAATCACACTCCACACACGAAAAAAACCCAATGTGATTACTATATATGTCCCTAAAAATACATGGACACTGTCACTGGCTAAACTCAGTTGACAGATTTCTCAGGCAAAAGTTTTCAGAAAGCCATTCAAATACCGCCCGCGTGCGCGATGCATAGGTAAATCAAGAAAAAAATGAACTTTAATATATTGCTCAATTATTTTTACTTTTACAAAAATTAAATTTTTTTATCTCGTAGAGCGCCAAAAATGACCATGAAAATGCGCCCGTAAAATAAGAAAGTCACCATCAACAGGAAGACAAGAAAAGATACATCAGGAAGGCAATCACGCATCAAGAAAGAATTCTAGCAACTCGAATTTATTTCCAATTTGTTCATTAGGATAAGTTCAATTGTTGTAGGGCAAAAGTATATTCAAAATTTAAAATAAAACAAACCTTATTTTTTCGACGGGGGATGCACAAACTACATTATTCTTTTTATTTGTTATCTGCTCAAAAGTTGTGTGTTCAACAGGGAGTCTCACCAACTAGGGGCCATCCCCATAACTTCTAAACGGTTCACGATATCGAAATGTAGTTTTCGCTCAACAATGTGATATCATTAAGCAAGCAATGTGCCGTAGAATATTGTTAAAAGTATTGTTAGTTTCCGAGAAATTTAATAATCTTTAATTTTTTAAATTGAACCATGTATTTATCTCACTAGCAATAGATAGATCATAAATAGACGACTGCAATGATGTAACACATGTTAATGCTTTGATAGTATTTCGAGAAGAAAATTATACTTTCCGCCATGTGATTTTAAACTAAATATATAAGATTTCAACTGTAAATATACATCCCTTTCAACTGTCTCCTTTTGGGAAGGTTGCCTTCGTCGTGCGTGCACTTTTACGGGGAGAGTGGAGAGGCAGCGAAGGTCACGTTCGCCAAAAGCGACAGTTGCGACGGCAGCTGCAGAACAAATTGCACATTAATTTAAAATCGCAGTCCATAAAGTATAATTTTATGCACAAAACACAATGAAAATATTAGCAAAATTACATCATTGCATTCCTCTTTTTAAGATCTATCTATTGCTAGTGAGAAAAATATATGGTTCCATTTAAAAATCAAAGATGATTAAATTTGTCGAAAACTAAAAATATTACAAACAATATTTCTACACCATATTACTTGCCGCATGTTCCGCATAGTTGAGCGAAAATGTAAGCCGATATCGGGAACCGTTTAGAAGTTATGAGGTTTGCCCATAGTTGGTAGGACTCCCTGTATGCAAGCAATATATATGTATTTCAGTAATTCGTGTTTTAACACCGTGTGATAGAAGACATGCCATGTATCAACATTATTTGTTATTGTCGAAATATGTTGGAGACATTTCAAACGTTCCGAAATTTTGCCCAATAATGTTTATGTAACTAATTAAGATAGAAAAGTGTTTCTTTGGCTCATTGGTAGAATCGTTTCTTTCTGAACTCTATACAACAGGATCGAATCCAGTGTGTGTCTGTTTCTTTTTTTTTGTTGTAGTTGTTTTTCTTATCCGTGATGTTTTTGTCAAATGATCTGTATTACAGAACTCTCTCTATTGTGTAAATAAAGTATTATTTTGATTTTAAAACAAAATAACTCTGAAAAGGGCTCTTTATCTTTCTATGAATATTTGTTTTTAATTCTCCAAATTACATATTTGTTAAAACTTTATTCTATTTTTTACATTAATTGTTCATTTATAAATATCTTATTCTAGAAAATATAACAAATACATTAATAATGAATCCAAAACCCCCAGAATCTACGACCATTCTCATCCAACGTGGGAGAGAATCCAAGTCTCGCCGCATTGTTTTCACTGTGAGCGACCTCCTCCCAGGCTTCATGGATTATTTGCCAGAGCGCATCGGCATTGTTAGGTTCCGGATCAGGCCAGATTTCGGCCATGGTGCGTCTTGTCTTTGCCCAAACATTTTCAATAAGGTTCAGGTCTGGTGCACATGGTGGCCAGTTAACAACCTGAATATCTTGTTTCTCCTCAAAAAACGATTGAACCAAAGCCGACTTATGAATCGGTGATTGGTCCTGTTAGAATTGAATTATCCCCTCAGGATGCAATTGCCTTACTGATGGAATCATGATATCTCTCAGTATGTGGATGTGCTGGGGAGAATTTAAGTGGCCTTGGATTCTATGGATCATTCCAATCCCACGAGATGACATCCAGCCCCAAACTGCTACTGAGAAACGACCTGACCTGGGGACTTGCGTACCGAGAATCATAGCGGCTTCCTTGGGGCCTGAAAACGCGAACGGGTCCATCATTTGCGGAGGAGAATATACTCTCATCAGAGATAATAACATCAGCCCAGTCTCGATGTAAAGTTTCCTCCGCAAAGCCGATAGAGCTGGTGTTCTTCTGTCAGCTTCGGTGTTCGAGCTGCACTTCTGGATCGCAGACCAGCCTCCGAAAGTCTGTTGCGTATTGTTCTAGAAAATCCAGGAAATCTGGTGGTTCCTTACAGTTGTGAAGAAGTTTGAAAAGGGTTTTCCACCGCTGCTTGCATCAAAAGTTCATCTTGAGCAGCATCTGAAATACTCCAAAGCCCCCTTCCTAGTTTCCTCCCAGATTCTCCCGTCTCTCGACAACGTTTAATCCAGTACTGAGCGGTTCGTGCGCAAATGCCATACACGACTCGCCGCCTCTGAAACAGACCTCTTCTACTAATGCGATAACTCGCTCTCGTGCGGCTTGGCTATGGTGAGCAATGTCGAAAAATGAATGCGGAGTAGTTCAATTTGCTTAGCCGCGATTTTTCTTTTCTTACCAAGTGGCAACGCTGCAGAGCCCTTTATCTCCTTTTGACCTGCAGTCGAAAACACGTAAGTACTGCTAAGGTCAGATTCAAGTCGGTAGTACAGTGAGGCTTACGAAAGAAAATCAATAATCTCTCTCAACAAAAGAAATGAGTTTATTCCACTGTCTTATGAACGAGAATATTGTAGCAAGCACAATGACATCGCTAATATGGCTAATTGGCCGTCTGATGTTTAACTAGAAGCAGTCATATTTTGCGTTAATTTTTGGTAGAAATTGTTTTTGAAATGAAAAAAGAAATCGCTATTTTCTCCCATTATTTTTTATTTACAATCTGTATTAAATTTTTTGTGCATAATAAACGTTCAATACACATAATGGATATCTACTTACATATGAAATAGATGTTTGTATGATATTGTAATGACCTTCAATAGCATGACAAAGGCTCGGAATATTTTTCCTTCAAAATTAGTTTTCCGCAAATTGTATTTTGAATTGTTTTTTACTTCACAGCTACGAAATCTCAATACCCACATAACTAAGGCCTCCCACATGAAGGCAAGGGATCTGAGAAATATTGATCATCAGAATCAATGAGCCAAATTTATCATCAAAACCATCTTATTTACTTCAGTGTAGACATTGCATTTCACAGCCTTGTCACACTAAGAATTATTCTAATTACAGAACATCAACAGTTCCATCATCTTTATTCACATTATATACCAATAGCATAAGGGAGTCTATGCACAGAATTTTTTAAAATTTATTTATATATAGTAGTATAGTAGAAATAAAAGTCATATCAAAGCAAACAGATGTCAAAACGGAATTTAATGAATCGTTTAAAGATACAAACACAAGTCGAATTTTCTTGTTAGTATATCACTATAATTTTGTGATATTGTTAAACGAATTGTCTTTTCGAGCTTTTAGGAGTTCAATTTAATGGTTTTATTCGAGTAAAAATGAAAATAATACGCAATATTTTAACGTTCTTTATTCGCAATTTAAGATTATTATCTATAAAATTATAGAAGCTTATATTATTTTGGTCTCCTACGAGTATTACCGCTTTTTGAGAATTGGTTGTTTTCATTCCTTATTCGCGATCGAGAATTTTGCTTAAATAATGCATAACATGGACAAGACATATATAGGATGTTGTAATTAGGTGGATTTTATAGCACTGTAGAATGGATAAAGGATCTACGAAGACTGGGAACCGAACCTGCTACTTCACGAGTTCTAGAACACCACTTCGACACTGAGCCATTCTTTCGCCCTTCTAACACATCTCATATAACAACACATTTTATATTAACGAAACTTTAAAGCAAAATCCCGTTTACCAAAGTTAATGTCAGTTCTGTTTTACTGGCAGGAATCACGAAAGTCTTTTTCCTCTGTACTATTACTATTTAGCTCTCAACGGTCGTTAAAGTATTTTATACGCTCTGCAATAAATTTAATCCTTATAGATCGATCTACAGAACGTAGTTTCGAAAATAAACGTTAGATAGTGCTGTCGGCAAGCAGGGATGTCCACCGCCATCAACCTCTCGGGCCAAGGCACTTTTGAAGCGAAATTTTATGTTTCCAAGAGTGTACCTAACCCATGGCTGTGAGGCAGGCACGTCCCCGGTAGGCCTGAGCCCGTACGGGCTGTCGCGCATACATGTCTGAAATACTATAGTAAATCGATTTCTAGATTTAAACGTAAAAACACGTTTTGTAGTCTTCAGTTACCAAGACAGTGTTGTTTTTGTTTTAGTCCGACAGTCTGTCCGTGTCCGTGGCTAAACCGTTCAGCCGATTTTCTCCAAAAATGTCCTGAATCAATCAGGTTGATATCACAGCCCTTTGAATTTGAAACCGATATTTTAATTTCAGGTAGTATTTTAAATGGAGCACCTGGGACTCCATATGACATGTTTGACGTCATTAATCGGTCTTCCCACCTCCCATTCCCAACAGCCATAACCATCTACAAAAGCATCATTAGACCACTTCTCCTATACGCCTGTCCATTAGCAAAAACAAATCTTAACAAGCTTCAAATACCTCACCTTCCATACCTCTAATTCCTCACCTAGCCAACTTCAGTCCCTGGAACACTTCTCACAGAACCAGAATTAAAAGTAGATATCCATACCATGCATTCCGAAAAATCCGATGAATTTTCCGAAATAGATTGTTTTTAGAGGTATCTACAAAAGATCTCTGCGCCCTAATTAGTATGTAGTTTATTTTTAGGTATATTAGAATGTAAGCCTTCTCTGCATCCTTACCTGAAAATGATAGTAAACAATGCGCTGTACAAGAATGAAGGGATGCCCGTGGTGTTACCTATCTCCTGCCTAAGGGAAGAGTTGGAAAACTCCTTAAAAACTACAGATCAATCACGTCTGCCAACCATATATAAGATAATCACAGCAGCAATAGTTGATAAAATATACAAACACAGCTACCCATTGACGAGAAAGAGTACCGTAAGGGCTCATATGGGTGCAAGCATCTACTATTGCTCAACAAGATTTAGAAAAATGCTAAACAGAGCAAGAGGGACTTGAACGTTGCGTGGATAGATTATCAAACGTCTATGACAGCGTCCCATATGACTGGATATTTAGAGCCCCGGAAATCTACAAAATATACCCGAAACTAATATAGCTCTGCAAATGCAGTATAGAACAATGGAGTACTGCGTTATTTCTGAAAAATGGGCAAAAACATCTACAGCCAAGCGATATACACATAAAGAATGGTATATTCCAAGGGGACTCCCTGTCATCACCGCTATTCTGTATTTGTTTGATCCCATTGAGCAGGCAGCTTTATCATTTCACTTTTGGTTATAAACTGCACAAGAGTGGAGAAGCAATATAAGCATCTATTTTACATGAACGACCTAAAACTATTTGCCAAGAATGAGAAAGCGCTCTTTGAAATGTTAGCTATCGTAAATGGCTTCAGTAATAACATCTGCATGCAGATTCAGACATCTGCATGCAGAACAGAGCCAGTAACAAGAGGTGCCCTGGTCTCCATTCCTAAAAATGTTACGAAGCACTTGACTAAGATTCCGGGCTGCAATAAGCACTGCGAAATTTCGAATATTGTGTTGTACGGTACGACGCACATTTTGCCAGGTGCAACCTGGTGTGCATTTTGATGCACTGCCGGAACTCAAGATCATTCGCCGTGAAAGATGAAAATAATAATAATAATAATAATAATAATAATAATAATAATAATAATAATAATAATAATAATAATAATAATAATAATAATAATAATAATAATAATAATAATAATAATAATAATAATAACAATAATAATGCCGATCAGATGGCCGAGATCGCTAAGGCAGTAGTGCCGGAGTGGTTTCGGACCAGAAGATCGCGGGTTCGAGTCCCGCCTCGGGCATGGGCGTATTTGTGTTTGTGTATGTCTGTATGTGTTGTCCTTTCACCCCCATTATCATCATCATTTCATCTTCCATACCCCCAAGGCTAACAACCGTGGGGGATAAAAATCGGATCCAGCTAAAAAAAATGCTGGTCCCCCCAAAAAGTTGTTGCAAGCACCTGCTACCGCGATAATAAATAAAAACTGAGCCACGGTAAATGCAGGATGCTTGCATGCGTGGTCCTAGTCGGCCGATTAACGAGAAAAAAATTAATAATAATAATAATAATAATAATAATAATAATAATTAATATGATACCTACTGAATGAGAGATGGATATTGTTATCATTTCTAAATTATTTGTGGGGATTATTACAGGTTATGTTTTTCTTTACGTTTTATTATAATAGCTACTCCTCCACATGTTTGGATCGCGTTTCTGTCTTTACTGTAGATTATGTAATCTGGAATATTCATTGATGAGGCTGCAAAATATTGCTTAGATGATTGGGAGAGCATAAGCAGAAACTGCGACGAGAAGTTCTGTGCATCGCCTTTCTGTTTTCACGTCAGATAAGAGAATTCTGAAAAGACGACACATAATTGAGAAGATTAACCTTTACCATATAAGTGTTGAAGAAATCGTCATGGTTACCTTTCTCTGGACGAAAATAAACGTTTCTTTTACGAATTCTATTCGTAAATCATGCTTTCTTGCCGCGTTTTAGAGCGCGGGTCACAGAGGCTGCATATTAATGCTTGTTAACGCAACACCAACTTTCAATGCGCCTGATACGCATATTACTTAGCTCCTCCAGACGATTGCTATGAAACGGCTCGCGGATCCAAATTTTCAAACAATGCGATCTCATCGAGTCTTATGTGGAAAAAATGGATTCCAGGAAACTTCTACAACGTGGAAACTTCGGTTGCCGACAGGCCAGAAAGTTGTGCGATCTGCCGGTCACTTTTGGAAGCAATTAAAGGTTTATTGAAAGGAATATGTAGAAAAGAGAAAAAAAGTTAAAGAATTAGTAAAAATCGAAAAAAATGAACACTGGCAGAGATTATGTAGGGATATAGATAGTACATTGGGATATAACAGATCAACTGAAGCATTGAAAACAATTAAAAATATGAGAAAAAACTGTAACAGAAGCAAAATACAAATAATAACTCCTACAAAATGGATTGACTACTACGAAACATTATTGCAAGAAAATAGAGTGGAATACCAACAAGATTTGGAATGCACACATTGGCAAGAATGGGAACCTGAAATTAGTCGGCTTGATGTAAAGAGGGCTTTGGCGAGAGCCAAAAACAATAAAGCTCCAGGACCAGGAAACCTTAGAATGGAACTTTTAAAATACAGAGGCTCTAGTATAATTGAATATCTCCAAAATCTTTTTAACAGAATTGAAGTTAGCGGTGTTATCCCGCAGGAATGGAATATGTCATACATCAGTTCCATACACAAGTAAGGTGACAAAACTAGTTGTGAAAATTACAGAGGAATTGGTGTCATCCCATCAATAGCTAGGCTATTCGCTAGTATTCTAAATGAAAAAATACAAAAAGGAATATTTTTCAGCGAAGAACAAAGTGGTTTTAGGACTCGGAGGTCATGTTTGGATAACATCCATTGCTTACGTCAGATAATAGAAAAAAATGGAATGCACAATATAGATACATATATGACATTTATTGACCTGGAAAAGGCCTACGACAGTGTTCCAAAATGTAAAATTTGGCCAGCAATGAAAAGACTGAAAGTGCAAGAAAAATGGATTAATTTAGTTACAAAAATGTACCAGAATACTGAAGCGTGCATTAATGGGGAGGAAAATTACCCGAAGCATTAGAACTAACAAAGGGTTAAAGCAAGGATGTAGTTTATCGCCACTTCTCTTTAATATATATATATATATATATATATATATATATATATATATATATATATATATATATATATATATATATATGGAACAAGCTTTGGAAACCTGGTACAAGAAATGTTCTCAAATGGGAGTTCCCATAAATGACAAGTGCTTACATTCTTTGCTTTTTGCAGATGATCAGGTAATTATGGCAGCAGATCGGGAAGATATGGAGTATATGCTTCGCAAATTAAAAGAAGAATACGAAAAATGGGGACTTAAAATCAACCTTAAAAGACAGAATATTTATGCATAGGAGGAGATGCCTCTAATATTAATATCGCTGATGACGAGATAGCTAACGTTTCGAAATTTAAATATCTTGGGACTGTAATTACTGACGATGGGAAAATTGATGAAGATATAACTACTAGACTTGCAATGGGGAGGAATGCAATTAAAGCTCTGCATGGCCTTATATGGAATAGTGTTTTAAGGCAAGACACAAAACGACACATATTCCGCAGTATCGTGGTAAGTATTATATTATATGGAGCAAAAATGTGGCCGTTAACAAACCGCCGTAGAGACAGAATACGGTCGGTAGAGCTCGACTTTATGAGAAGATCTTTGCAGATAACAAGACTGGATAAAATAAGAAAGGAAGTGGTGTGGGAAAGAGCTGGGGTTCAAACAACCATAACCAGAAGACTAGAAAATAAAGCTCTTCAATGGTATGGACATGTCCAGAGGATGCGAAATGAGAGATGGCCAAAACAAATTGTAAATTGGATACCTAAAAGAAGACGTAGAAGAGGTAGACCTGGTTTAACCTGGACGACATATATACATGAAGTAATGGAGGAGAAAGGATTGGAAGAGGGTCAATGGGAGGACTGAGAATTATGGAAATCGAAAACGGCAAACTCTAAGGGGTAGAAACCGTCGAAGAAGAAGAAGAAGTGCAAAGAGTTTCATAGAAAATGATTTTTTGCCTGTGAGAGAATTCGCGGTTTTTGAGGCCAAATTAAACGAAGGCCGTAAGTTTGAAATGTATTATCTTTTCATGTAAATACCTTCAGAGATATTGCCAAACTGAACGAGCTCCAAGCGTGGCGATAAATTTGAATAAATTTGGCCGCTTATGTGCCCACATAATCGGCGGCGATTGTGTAACGGTTAGCGTATTGGACTGTTACAACTTAGTTGGCGGATGCAAACCTGATTGAAGCCGTGTACTTTTTTAGGGCGAAAAAATCTTTCATACGCAGAGGAAGTAAAGCCGGCTGTTTCATGTTAGTGGATTTACTTGCATGTAAAAGATCCTCCAGCCTAAATGACGCCTCTGAGATAAATTCAAATCGCCTGTTTCTTTGCCCAAGAAATACCTCCTGTCTCTGCAAGTTGGTGAAAGGAGCGTAGCGAAATTTGCGTGGTCAGACGGAAGAGCAGGCCTCATGGCCTGAGTCTCGCCACGTAAAATAAGGCATCAAATCAATTAATTTCAATTTAACATAATTCGAGCCCGATGCGTAGGGGCAGGACGTCGTAGAACCGACTTTCATTGTAGGCAGTGAAGTGTGCCACCCTGCTTCGCTGTGTTGGCTGTGGACATGTTTGAATAAACCCCGGAACGCAGGGTATGAACAGTTGTGAATAATTGTGAGAATGACCTAAGGCTTAAAGTGGGAGGTCAAAGAAATTATTAGAGAGAGATTTGAATGCGTTTAGTTAAAACCGTATGCTTATTTACTTGCATTCGAAAAGCGAGAAGGAACCCTGATTCAGAGAGAAGAGCGTTCTCATACTCCGTAGGTTAAATGAAAACTTAATGAACCGAGTACCGGGCGTAGCGCGTCGCCAGTTCAAAAGAAGAAAAACAAAATAAAAAACACTATCGTTGTGCAAATGCTTGACACAAAAATTCCATTTCTGAGTGTACCGATGCGTGGGTGCAGGCGTGCCTTCTGAGCAATTCGACGGAAAGAATTTAAAAATAAAAAGGAGATGAATACTATAAGAAAACAATAGGTTAAGATATAATTACCACAGTTTGTATTACTGAGCGAATTCGTGACTCGAAAATTCAAAACATTTTTGGCGCGGCGAACCGCCAATGCAAAGGAGAAAAGAATGTAACTCAAATGAAACCAAGTATAATTAGCGGTCGATGGGTGAAGGCACCATTAACAACTAGTCTTATTGCTTAAAATACAAATAAATAAATAAAACTCTGAAGCGAACCATACTTCTATCAGTAATTAACGAAGTTGACAGATTTAATTAGCTCTTCGTCGCGCGTACGAACGAGGAGATACTAAATGTTTTTAATAGCGTGTTCAAACCGCTATCATTTTGTTCCGTCAGTTTACGTCATTTCGAAATGTATATACATTTTGAGGATAAGCTTTGCTATCAGATCAAATAGGACATTACTATAAATCTTTCGGTTCCGGTATGTGTGTGTGTGAGTGTGTATTGATAAGTATTTGTTACTATTATATATTTTGTCATCACCACTCCTGATCCTCAAGACAGGGCGTCTAGAGCATGTTATTTTGAAATGTTTCCCGGATTCTAATTGTTGTAAGCATAACGATACACGATACACAATTGGAAGGACGTTTATTAGTTAACTTTGGAATACACAGTATTATACAGCAGATGAGCGTAGCACGTTCGTCACCGCGTGTCCGGCGTCCAGCGTCCGTCCGTCGAGCGGCCTGCAGTCAGGCCGTTGCGGTAGTTTCTGGCGCGCTCGCAAGGGGGCGCCCTTTGTCTATCATACAGCAGTAACGTTTTCCCGGCTGGATATGTAAGAATCCTACCAGCAGAGAGCAAATTTTCATTAAATTCATTGGGAATCTCATTTCAACTCCGATAGAGAAGAGTCATAGAGGACCCTGTGGGGTGAGTGGCGACAGTCAAATTAGCACAGTGAAAAATAGTGTTTCGGCTAATTCTATTTTAATTTTATGAAAGAAAAGAAAAGGAAATGGCAAACTGAAGATCGTGGGTGGCTCGGGTAGCCTTAGAATATCTGAAAATGATAAGCCTCCTGAGGGATTAGCATTTAAGTTTATTTCATAAAATACATAATATTTGTATTAATCTTGTGGTCTTGCCCGACACTGTTTTGACCTGTACCGTTCTAACATTGCCTGCAATCAGGTGAAGTCTGAATGATGACTCCAACTTTCCACAGAGCAATTAAAATGACCAGATCACCTTCCTTCTTATCTAGAGAAACAGATTTCCATTTTGTGCGAGTTTATAGTGGGGTAAGATAATTTCTAGTCCAGAATTTCAAAATAATGTTCAGTTGTCGTTTCACCTATGATAACGGCGGGGTGTTGACAACTCTGCTTTGATTTTTGATTGAAAGCCAGTGACTTGAGCGAATGTCCATATATTAAATGATTAGGAGTTATTATGAAGACTTCAGTATTCTTCTCAGAGCAAGCAGCCAAGGGCCGTGAGTTTAACATATGTTCTATCTGTGTCAGCAAAGTATGCAATTCAGAAAGTGAAATACAATTTTGCCCAAGCGTACAAGGCGTACAAAGCGTACAAGTTGAACGTAACTGGTATTTTAAGGAGCCTTCAGCCGCCTCTGCCAAACGAAATGGAGAGCGCGATGGGCAGACCTGCTATTCCACTCCTTGTACAGCGAGAACATTTTTGAGAATGAAAGATGAATCAAAAAACAACAATCGTTGAAAAAAAAATTGAAAAACAAAATAATGCGTAAAAATGAAGTTTATGCCATTTTATCAACGTTTAAAGAACAAAAACATGATGCAGTTTTGAGAAAATCTAGTTTTTAATATTGCTCATAGTTTATGGAAGATTGCGTGAAAACAATATTTCCAGAAAAGTTTACATAATATTTTATACTGAACTGATTTAAAGAACTAATTTCAGCTGAAGAAAAAGTCGATTCAACTCAATCACCCACAATATTTAAAGAACTGTTTTCAAATTGCAGGGTCACGAGTTGGGAAATAGAATGGAATGTTTTTTGGCAAACATTATACGTATAGTTTATGCTCTAGTTTGTTCAGAGACAGACAAGCGGACCAATGGACGGACATTTCGTGAAAGAAATATCAACACCCTTTTTGTAACAGAGAACCCCAAAACGTGTACTTCCTTTGAAATCTCGAAATCGATTTGATTTGATTTATTTATTCAAAAAACAGTGGAAACTGTATGTGACATTGGAGAGCGCACGTTTGCGCACGATTGCAGTAGTATTCTGAGCGAATGAATAGAAACGATGAAAGACGTCTCGTAGAGGAAATCTCGAATCTTTTACTTTTCATTTATTTAAATTATTTTATTTTCTGAAAATTTACAATATCTCATTTGTGAATATTAAGCAAATGTATTACAAAATAACAGTACAAAAATTAACAGAATAAACCACTACTATGCCATATTTATAGGTTTCATAAGTAAAATGTTTTTTCGTGTCAGTCTGTATAGGGGTTGACTTACCTAGTAAGCTAATTGGAAGGTGATTCGCGTGCTCGTACGATCTCTTCTATATATTTGACTCCTCTTGGTGGAAAGGTCATCGTTATGTTTGTATCGAAGAAGGTTGGCTTCAGATATAAGTTCATCTTTGATTTCTTCTTCGTCCACTGATGGGTGAATATAACGAAGTACTGCACGGAATGCTTTGTTTTATTTTGTTCGATATGTGTGGTATTCCGCTTCTTTTCGTCCAGAACTTTAATTATGTTTCTCTATGCTCCAACACTATTTTTACTTCATCACTATACATATTATATGCGAGTTCCTTTACATGCCCGTGCTAGTGTAGAACTTCAATTAATTTCGGTATATTCGTAGTATTTGGCATGAATGTTGGATATATTCTAATATTTGTCTCCTTTTCCGCTTACATTTCATAGCGTCGAAATCAGGTTTTGTTCATTAAACCCAAAAATATCCAAGCAGTCATTTCAAATTCAATAAAAGTCTACAATTCTGTTGCACATAATATTAACCTGACATGATTTTCTACAAACGATTAAAAGGAGATGTGAACTTGCCCTTAGCAGAAGGGATAAAAGTCGATGTCTGAGGACTGACTACAATAAAAAAGGGTTTTAAGAAGGATTACACCAAGTGCTCAATGCCCCCAGAAGAGCTTATAAACGCGCTACGAAGGGGCAATAATTAAAAAATCATCCTAACAATGGTTATTACTAATTTAAATGATTGTGTTAATATTTGCTTTTCAGAGACACTGGGCGCGTTTAAAGAACATAAAAAATTAAAGAAATTGTAGATGTTATGACTATTATAAGGAAATGGCTTCGTCTTTGAAATAACTGAAATGAAAGGCGATAGCGCTTGTCGGATTGCGGAATTTCGCATCTCGTTTAAGGAGAGTTTAGAAAAGGCAATACAAATTTTTAACTTTTTTTTCAAATTTATAAACAATTTCCAATTTTTGCAATTCTGAAGAGGGTTCCCTGATGTACCAGGACCAAAAACTGCGAATTAACAATTTTTCCACAATTAAAAATTTTATAAACAATTCCGAAACGTGCGCTATGCGGCCCGGGGATTCTCAAAATGTCCTGAGGGAAATATTGCAAAATAACAATTTTGACAAGAGATTCAAGACGATGACTAAACTTAGTTGTTGCTAAAACTCTGATATTTGAACACTATTACTTCGCCAAAACTTCCCACTTCCAAATATTTTTCCAATCCTGGAGCCGCCTTCGCACACTTCATTTCTTCGTTTCTGTTTTGTAATATTCGTAATATCGTAAATTCACACATACGTAAGTTATGTTGCATGAAAAGATAGGATGATATTCAATTAATTTTTTGCAAGTAAATCTGGCTTATGTGAAAAAAGTAAGTATTTATTTTGAAATCCGCTAATTCTATTGCATATGCTGAAATTATTATGTCGTAATGTCTGATACTATCTTTATTGATATATTTCTTGTAGTAGATCGAATGACTTGCATTACGGCGCTATGCGACTGCCCCTGTGCCTTCTGCGCCAATACTCTCAATCCTTAGGATAAACTCGCCTATCATAGGGAACGTTCATGCTAGAGGTCATGATTGGGGAAAATCTAGAAGAAATCTAGCCTTTCAAGTTCTCTGTCGTTTGGTGGAGAATGTTGTTTTGTAATAGTTATCTTTGAACGAACCAGGTAGCGTTCTCCTCCGTACAGTGCTGCTAGAATATGCAGAAAGATTGGGACGGAATTTGGCCTTTATCCATTTTATGAGTCGGCAACTGTACAACTCGTTATAAAATATAATCACAAATATAAATGCTTCTTCAATCGTCGGATAGCACATCTGTTAACCTAAATAAAATTTGGTTATGGAAGCTAAACTAAAAAGCAAATCGATTTTTCGGTATAATGAAAGCACAAAACATTGTTTCTGTCTACACAACGCTTTATGGGGAATAATTTACTACAATATAGTAATTTCCTATATTTTACATAGAAACAAGATATATCCACTTTTTCTTTACCAAGTCTCAAAAATTTGTTAATGGAAAATTTGCCTTTTTCGGGGCATAATTTCAGTTCTTTATCTTCTTACGAAGTTAGGACCAGACAGTAAAAAGATAAAAAAATTTCGTAGAAATCTTTTATTTTTCGAATGATGAAATCTCTTGTTTAAAGACAGATCTTGAAATAATGTCATAGAAGTTTTCGCGTAATTTTACGTAAAATATGGGCAGTTTTAAAAATTATTTTCTCAAAAATATCTCTTTTTTATCTTTATAAAGTGGTGCAGGTCCCATTCGTGACGAACATATTTCAAAAATTTGCAAAATTTAACTCTGACAAGCCGTGGCACCTCCGTTTGAAATTTTCAGAATGACTTCTCAAATTCAGCGATGCCTGTGTTTGATTGGAAGGTAGTTTTGGATTGGCGACATGTGTTGATGTAGTAGCTTTAAATGAAGTAAATATTCGCGTGTAATGAGCTACAAAAGCTAATGAATTTTACAAATGATGATAGGAATATGTTAAATTGACGAATTCGCGGTATTACAAGTTTGCGTGACTGACAATGATGCGAGAGCGTACTTGCTGTATTACCAAGTGTTTTTCTTTAATAGAGCAAAATCATAAATACAGAATACATCCAATGCGCATTAAATCTCTGAAATTTCGGAAATTGAAAACAATATTTTTATAAGCCTGTTCTACATGTGTTTTTTTCTATTTAATGTCATTCATTTGCGAACGCAAATGCTTGAACTAATTTGTTATGAAATGTATCGGTATTTTAAAAGCTTTTGAGTTATAACATTACTCTTTATTAATATTACCTAAGAAGAAAGAACTATTAGCAAATTAATTGTTGGATACTATTCAATGCAGCTTCCTACTTTGAAAGACAGGTTTCGAATTGATTGAACCCTAGGGCTAACGTCGTCCTTAATTTTTTTCATCAAATGCAGCAATGGGCGCTTACACATGGCGTGTGTCCGATGTTCATGAAAATTTCGAAAATTGTAATTTCGAGTATCCTGAACTTATTTCACTGAAGATTCGTTCACTAGATATTTAAAGAGTTAGTAGGATCCAAATTGCAATATTACAATGTTAAGAAACTTTTGAAAATACCCAGGAGCGACCAGATTGAGGTTACCTCATGTAACTTGCACCAGGCCCCATCATAACTGAGGCCCCGTATATTTTGTTTCATTCACAACAAATTTAAAATGTATTTAGTTAATTCAAATCAACCGCTAAAAGTTATTTCTGTTACTTGGAGAAATAAATTATATTTGAATTTTTGAGGGGTGAGACAAAAGGCCTCCTTGTGTGTACTACCTCGGCCTTCTGGTATTCTTTGGGCACCCCTGCGAGAAAATATGTGCTGTTTAAATTACCGCTAACATTCTTTATACACAATTAAATCTTCTGAAAATGTTCTCACTCACACCATGAAAACCTATGTTAAAGTATTAGTAAATTGTAGTTTTTTTCTGTTGTGATCATCTCAGGTGGGGAGAGGTATCAAAGTTTATTTATTTGTTAAACTGTCAGTATTTTTGAGTATTAGATCCTGTCCAGTTGCTTTACTGTCAGTCATTGCATATTAAATTATTACACTACTTTTAATAATCCTGTTAATTTATTGTACCCGGACCCGGTGTTAAAGGCCATACTGGCTTTCCAATTGCAGCGTTGCGAGAAAACGACTAATACTGCTGGATTTTTGACGCGCAGAATGCCCTATATGCGCTTGTGGCCTGTGAAACAACCTTGAATAAATTTCCGCTACAATAAATTCTCGCCTTAATCACTTGCCACATTAGTTCGGCCAGGAATAGATGCATGTAATGGACAAAATTAAGATCATTGTTATCTGGGTATGAAGTGGCAAGCATGCAAGCCAATATTGAGTTGGTATCATCCGCTGCCATTTGGTGTCCAGCTAAAATGTCCAGTAATGCAGTCCAAATCAGGGCTGGCCAAAAGACAAATTTTATCAGTTCAGATAGGGAACGAAAACAATATCAACTTATATTGCATCAACTTTTCTTAGTGCTTCATGTATTTCTTATGAAGGTGTGAGAGAAGAAAAATGAAAAGCATGCCCAGGGACAAGTATTGGGTATTATAGTGAGCAACGTTATTCTAACCGCATGGTGAGTTTGTTGGAGGAGATTGAATTGCCGATGTCGAAGCGCGGGTCCTTCCCGGGAGGGAGAGCGCTAGAGGAGCCACTTCATCCACGACAAGCGCAGCAATCAATACTCCTCGCTCGGCGGCGCACGGCGGCGCGCAGCGCCTTTCAGACGCGAGGAAACTACTGCCCCTCAAAGATTGTGCTTCAAGTGACAAATTAGCTAACATTTGTTATCATCAAATGCGCTGCTTTTAAAACTTGCTCGTTCTGACACTTGTTATGCTGGCATCAGAATATTTAGAATGCATTGTACTCAACGGAATGGTATTTGATTTGCATTCTTTTCTACTTTGGTAGCAAGCCCTCACAGATTGAGCTCCCTATTAAGTGAAGGTTAGGCTGCACATACGTAATACTAGACACTCGAGGGCAATAAGTCATCGATCCCAGCACTGATCCCTCATACATTTTAGAAACCAAGTCATACTTCATTCTCACTCCAGACTCGCTCGTATCTCACATGAGCGAGTCAACCTCTTTAGTATGCAAAACATCGTCATTCCGTTTTCGAAGTAATTTTTCACCCCGCGTTATTCATCTTGATCGTGGAAGAGACGACGGCGTAGTTTTATTTCCCACAGAAATCGATTGTCAAATTTCAAACGAATCTTGAATCCCAAAGGAACATACCTTCCCTGCGAAGCAAGCACGCGGTGGCGGCTGCTCCAAGTGCGCGAGGACGGCGCCCTCCCAACAAACACAAACATCGGCAAAATTTGCAGATAGTATTTAACTTGCAATAAATCGACACGTTGAATTTTTACATACCACCAGCACAATTTTTGAGGTGAAAATAAGTCGCATCGTGGACTATCGCCAGTCCGTTCATAGTTGGTATGTACCAGGCAATAGTAGCTCCAGGTAGAGTGGGGGTATTAGAAGTAGGATGGGACAGCGATCTAGATTTAGATTTATTTAGTCCAACAACACAGTAAAAACTGTATGTGACGTACAGGGGAAAGTTAATCTGCGCACGTTTTAATGCGTTACAGAATCCCTTCCCATCATGTTAACTATAAATAGTTGTATGGTAATGAGTTTAATGGTAAGATGAGTAAAAGTGTAAAATAAATAGATAAAAATAAATTTTAAAAAATCGCGAGAAAAGTAATATTTGAAAAAATAGATATTTTCATTCCCGGGTTATAGAAAATCGAATATATTTGCATCGGTAAACAAATTGCAAGTATGATTTTTCTGCACTGCTAACAAAATAGTAACTCGCCCTTTACTTCTACTACTATCAATATAAGCAAAAGGAGAGTTCAACAAAACGTGTGAATAGTGAAGCTACATTTACGTCCAGAAGCAAAACAAGGGACCATCTCAGCATTTGCTCAATGGATCACGGAAACTGGACAAAAACCTGATCGAGATGGGGGTCATTGACTCGGAAGCCGAACTACATTATTTGTTACAAATCTACTAAGTATTTTCTAAAAACTATTCAATACAAATTTAAACTAATTTATTATATATCACGGTTTTGTAAAAAAAAACATTATTTTTCTTTTTCATAATCAGTATAGTCTCTAACTATGCAGAAACAGTTATGCATCAGAAAAGGATTTACTTATTATGTGAACTACTAACTTAACTATGTGAACGGATTTCTATTGTTTAATATCGTCTGGCAATGCGTTGTAAAGTAACGTACATGTATAGTGTGTGGATTTCTAATAGCGAGCTGTTGATACTGACACTTAATGAACGACATTTTTACGACGTGTGTTGTATGCGGCGGGAATGTACGTTTGCAACATACACGCAACCAGCCTGCATGAAGGCTAACAGAAGTTGAAAGAATTCTGAATGCGAAACATAATGAACTTAATTTAGTGTTACATTTTGTTATATGTACATTTCATTTAGGGTTGACTAAATTCAGAGATCTAGAAATTTTTCACCAAAACATCAGCTAATTGCATGTTGTTCATATTTAATGGAGCATGTGGTTGCTTATTTAAAATCAAAAATGCATTGAAACTGTTTTTCCTTCGTTAACTTTTCATTTGTTATTAAAAAACTAATTTGAAACTTCTAAAATCGTACTATTTATTGTTTCCTTTTTGCAAAGAACATTCGTGTCATCGGCAAACAGAACCGTTCTTCCGTTTTTAATAGACGAGGTCATATCGTTTACATATTACAGAAAGAGGATAAGACCTAATATCGAACCTTGCGGGACCAATATTCAAATGGTAAAGAATTGGAAAGATAAATAAATAATGTCTCTTCGTGCCAGTATGGTATTTATGCTCTTTGAGATCGATGTTTAAGGCACGAGGTTATCCAGGCTAGGGCGATACCACGAATTCCATAAGAAGGTAATTTTCATAGCAGGATGTTATGGTCAATAATGTCAAATGCTTTGGAAAGATCTAAAAATATTTCAATGGGTACTTCATTTTGGTCTATTAAAGAAGCAGCATCTTTAAGAAAAGAATAAATGGCAGTTTCCGTTGATTTTGATTTCCTAAACTCGTGTTGTGTGTCCCAAAACGCTTCTGACTTTCTATAGGGATTCGTTCGGCAGAGTCCACGCCTAAATTAATAAATAAATAAATAAATAAATAAATAAATAAATAAATAAATAAATAAATAAATAAATAAATAAATAAATAAAAATTTCATATATATTTCATATATATATTTCATATATATATATATATATATATATATATATATATATATATATATATATATATATATATTACTTATATATTTCATATATAAGTATATAAATATAAAATTTCAGAAGATCGGCTTTGATTGGGTACAGAGTAGAAAGTGTAGAGCGAATAGTAACCACGTCACGAATGCGTATCAAAGTGCGTGAATAAATAAATAGATAAGAACTTAGACCATAATACAAAGTGTCTCCTAAACCAATATCCTTTTATTTTAAGTGTATTAAAATATATAAGTTACGTATTTATTTGAAAAATAACAGGAATTTGATTCTAGTATTTAAATGTGGTTAACTAAATGCGAAAGAATTACAATGTGTTTAAAGTAATATATCTAACCAAAAAACTAATGAATTACATTAAATTACTATACATCACCTATTGTAAGGCCACGAAAATCACTACTTTTATATTCGACAATTTAAAACACAAAATTCAAGATTTTCCGTTACGAAACTTTTGAATTTTGATATTTTTTACAATTATCACATTTTCACTAATAGTTTAAAATTTGACGCAAATCTGAATTAATTTAAGAGCAAATAAGTTTTGGAAGTCCTTAAACGCGTTCAAATACTCCGGTACACCATTTTCAAACAAATATCTGTATTACTTCTTTTTCTCTGCTGGGGACAATATAAATCCCTTTTCAGCTTATCTGTAATAAGTAAACAAGTAAAGAAATAATTTAATAACAAAAGGTGTCTAAAGTTGTACAAAAGTAGTGAAAAGTAAGTCAAATATTGAAGCACAGCCAGAGCACGTAAGTCACGTAAGCAAGCAAGCGAGCACTTTCATGTTTGATACTCGGTATTGTCTCTGATTGCATAGAAAGTGTTATGAAACAGAAACAATTTTACTTGACATTTAAACTTGGTACCTATTTGGGGGCAATTGATCTATTCCTATTGCTATTGATCGTCACTAGTTAATGTGCGTTTGCGGCCATTTTTTACCTCCCTCGGATTACTTAACTCTTTACTGAGGATTGACTATGATCTGCTTCATAGTAGGGAAGCGACATCGATGTTGATGTTTTAAAAACATCGATGTTTTTGTAGAAACATCGATGTTGATAACATCGATGTATTAACTCTGATGTTTTTGAACATCGATTTCTTCCCCCTCTTTTTTCTTTCTGAATGAAAATTTCCCAAGATCAGAATACTGTAAAAGTTAAAATATGAAATAATATCACGCCAAGCTCTCTCCCTCAAGATGACCTCCTGTAACTCCTGTAACTCTTGTATTTCATATTCATTTTCACACTGAGATATAGTCAACAAATTCGCTGTGGGCGTAGGGTCTCTCCCTTCTTCTCGTACCTTTATTCTTCGAATTGCTAAACACGAATTCTGTCAAATTAAATTTTAATGCACACAAATCTAATGTTAGAGGTAACCAGTCAAAAAGCATCGATGTTGAAAAACATCAATGGTTTTTTTATCGATGTATTCTGAACATCGATGTTTGCTAATATCGATGTTTTGTTATCGATGTCGCATCACTTCTCCGTAGTGTTACTACGAGTTTCATGAATCATAGAAGTTTGGCGAATCCATTTTTAGCTACTTCATTTTGCTTCATTATTTCATCTGTACGATCACTTTCTGTGTCTAGTCAAGACGATGTCTGTCAAATTTTGTTTAAATTTTAGAGATAGCATTTGTATTTTGATATTACTTCCATATACGAAACATGAAATTTAATATTCATTTATATTTTACGCTTAACGTATTTATTACATCCCGTTTCGCAATATCGCTTTTCACATCTAACGTTGTACGATCACATTTTGAACCATACCTGCATCACCCCAGTAGAAAAAATAGTTTTAATCGCGCCGACAAGCACAAATAGCCGTAAGAAAGACCTTGGTAGTATACAGTAACAGTATATTGTGGTAATTATTACATTTTAGCTTAGTAAACCGTAAGGCCACACAACATCAATCAACATTAATGGTTCTGAAAGTTATTACATTTTCGATAGAAAGTATTAAAACATTTAATTCTATTTTAAATGATGTATTTACGAATACTTGCTGTGCAATTCTGTATCTCCACGCTCACTAAATGATAAGGACATCTCATTATGACGAAAGAGAAAATGTAAAAATAATGCACGTAAACTTATTTGACAAATAAACATAATAAATTTGGCAAAAATATGTTGAAAAATAATATAAAAAACAAAGTAACCTATTTAACACAGCTATGAACTGCATGCAGACACTGAGAAGGGGATGAACTTGTTTAACGGCAGGCGGTTTTGCATGTGCTCTAATGTGGGGCTAGAGCTCGTTAAGTGAGCGCTCAAAAGCTCATAACGTGGCGGAGGCAAGAGGTGATCTCTCGTAAGAAACGCCTATATACTGAACACCACTTGCTAAGCACCTCTTCGCTAAGCAGAATAAAGATGTTAAGTTTATGGCTGAGGAGGCAGCGGCTCGACGCAGTGGTCGCAACGTTTATTTCCATTCCTTCCATCCAGGCCCCTAGATCCCACTTTCACTCCCTTTTCCTTTCTCCACGCTTCTTTTCTCTGCGAAACAGCATGCGGCAGCCATAAATTTGGATTTACGTAACGGGTGAACACAGTCGGCGATCTTGTGAATACTCAGCATAGGGTTAGATACCAAATCTTGTATTCGACCGCGGTGAAAAATGCCTAGCCTGACTATCACAGGTACAAACGACATATATTTAGAAATTCAAATAACACAGTATCCAATACTCTTGGAAGCAGTTCTCGAGCACTCCCAACTGCAGCCAACGCTGTCTCGCGCTCCGCCGCTTCTCCTCTCAGCCCAAAGCAGCACGTGGACACGCCTTCGCTGGGTAGAGCGTTCGTGATGCTAAGGTTGTTAAGTTGCGTTTTACTGTCGGTTTAATGTGGCAAGAGGTTGAGGATAAAAAGTAGAACCGGTATTTACGCCCCATATTGCGTTCCCAATTATCATCCATAAAATTGCCTATATTATTTGACGTCTGAGACAAGCTTTGCATATGCAAGGCAACATCACTACAAACAACGTGTGGATCGAAGACACTTTACTTGTTTTTGTACAGGCACGTGATTCTAGCATTTTGGTGAGATTTTATAATTCTCAGAAGTATGTGCTGCGGTCATAAAATTATTGCCACTTGTTCAGATTTGAGGCTCATATATATAACAATGCAGTCACTTCTTCATTATCCATGCCCAACAAGATTATAAAATCTTTCCAAACCTGTAAGTGAATCCAGTTCAAATGTAGAGCAAAGCTAGAATGCTGGTCATCCTGAGTCATAAGCACGAGTATTGTTAATATTGTTTATATCAATGTTTTCTGTTGGAAACAAGAGTTTTAGACGTACAGTGCGTCATTGGCGACCGGTGAGTTGTGAATTAGGACAGGGTGTCAGAACTATCACACACATTTTACATCTTCAAAATATTTCTTATACGAGAAAATATAGCATGTAATGTACAACAGACTTGCATGTATCGGGATTTAATCCTTCTTTAGGACAACTTTTACGTTAATAAGGGAAGATATAATTCTGCTCTCGCGAAAATAAGAGATATTTTAAAAAGTTATTTCCAACAAACCAAACCGTAATTTTTGAAATCAGATGAAAGGGTTGGTATCCTTAGCTTAGTTAATAGGCGTTTTTTTGTGAAGTTGCTAACTGAAATTGCTAACTTGTATTATGTTTTTGACAGAGTATCGTGTCTTGGCCTTAAGCCACCATTCTGATTGAGGTTTACCTGGGTTTACTCAATCGCTTAAGGCGCATGTCGGGATGGTCCCTTGTTTGCAGTCCCAGGAATAAATGTAGTATATATCGTTGGCTTACGGGTGGGAGATGTTGGGTCGGGTTTTCAGGTCTTGGGAATATTCAAATTGGTGAACAGTTCTTAAATTTCCATAATATCTACCTTTCTAGTACGGTGTTTAAATTGAAAATTTTTCCTACAACATGAATTGATCGTTTTTATTCCCCCTCTTTTTACTTAATTTAAAAACCAAGTAGTTTTATAAAACATTCTCATATTATCAATATTGTTAATATTATTGTCACTATTGTTACAAAGTACAAGTATAATGCTTACGAAATACTTTATTTTCCAACGTTTACCATTTTTCTCAGGGCCATTTTTCTCAGGGAACTCGATGCGTTTTCGCTCGTATGCTCACGATATTTCCCCCCTTTCTAGTCTTCTTTAGGGAAAATTCAATAATACGTACGTAATCTATTCTCCTTCAAAACCTCTGTGTGAAACATTTAGTAGTACTAAATAACCTGTCACTGACTTATACAAGATCCGTCCGATCCTTCCTGTACCTAATTTGCTGAGTCAGAAAATATAATTTATCTAAATTTAGAATAAATTCTCATAGCTTTCTAATATATTAACATTAACTTCAACAGTTCCTTTACTAATAAATACATTTCATCTCAGTCATAAATTTCATTTCATCAATGCTGTGAGAGAATTCCATTTTCTATCTACTCCTTCCTCTCTCGCTTACATTCCTGTCTTAAACTATTTATTTATTTATTTATTTATTTATTTATTTATTTATTTATTTATTTATTTATTTATTTATTTATTTATTTATTTATTTATTTATTTATTTATTTATTTATTTATTTATTTATTTATTTATTTATTTATTTATTTATTTATTTATTTATTTATTTATTTATTTACTTAGGCGTGGACTCTGCCGAACGAATCCCTATAGAAAGTCAGAAGCGTTTTGGGACACACAACACGAGTTTAGGAAATCAAAATCAACGGATACTGCCATTTATTCTTTTCTTAAAGATGCTGCTTCTTTAATAGACCAAAATGAAGTACCCATTGAAATATTTTTAGATCTTTCCAAAGCATTTGACATTATTGACCATAACATCCTGCTATGAAAATTACCTTCTTGTGGAATTCGTGGTATCGCCCTAGCCTGGATAACCTCGTGCCTTAAACATCGATCTCAAAGAGCATAAATACCATACTGGCACGAAGAGACATTATTTATTTATCTTTCCAATTCTTTACCAATTGAATATTGGTCCCGCATGGTTCGATATTAGGTCTTATCCTCTTTCTGTTATGATATTGATATATATGACCTCGTCTATTAAAAACGATAACGATATGACTTCGTCTATTAAAAACGGAAGAACGGTTCTGTTTGCCGATGACACGAATGTTCTTTGCAAAAAGGAAACAATAAATAGTACGATTTTAGAAGTTTCAAATTAGTTTTTTAATAACAAATGAAAAGTTAACGAAGGAAAAACAGTTTCAATGCATTTTTGATTTTAAATAAGCAATCACATGCTCCATTGAATATGAACAACATGCAATTAGCTGATGTTCAGGTAAAAAAATTCTAGGTCTCTGAATTTAGTCAACCCTAAATGGAATGTACATATAACAAAATGTAACACTAAATTAAGTTCATTATATTTCGCATTCAGAATTCTTTCAAATTCTGTCAGCCTTCATGCAGCTGGTTGCGTGTATGTTGTAAACGTACATTCTCGCCTAAGATATGGCATAATATTTTGTGAAAACTCATCATGTAGTACTCAGACCTTTAGATTGCAAAAGGAAATTATTCGAATAATGAACAAATGCCATCCGCGTGAACCCTGGAAGCCTCTCTTTACTAATCTTCGAATCTTATCACTGCCTTATCTATTTCTTCACGAAACTGTAATTTTTGTCAAAACTGACTTAATTAACTGTGGGAACATATTTTCATGCAATACTGGTCTTTATAATTACAACACACGTCGTAAAAATTACGTTCATTAAATGTCAGTATCAACAGCTCAGTATTAGAAATCCACACACTATACATGTACGTTACTTTACAACGCATTGCTAGACGATATTAAACAATTGAAATCCGTTCACATAGTTAAGTTAGTAGTTCACATAATAAGTAAATCCTTTTCTGATGCATAACTGTTTCTGCATAATTAGAGACTATACTGATTATGAAAAAGAAAAATAATGTTTTTTTTACAAAACTGTGATATATAATAAATTAGTTTAAATTTGTATTGAATAGTTTTTAGAATATACTTAGTAGATTTGTAACAAATAATGTAGTTCGGCTTCCGGGTCAATGACCCCCATCTCGATCAGGTTTTTGTCCAGTTTCCGTGATCCATTGAGCAAATGCTGAGATGGTCCCTTGTTTTGCTTCTGGACGTAAATGTAGCTTCACTATTCACACGTTTTGTTGAACTCTCCTTTTGCTTATATTGATAGTAGTAGAAGTAAAGGGCGAGTTACTATTTTGTTAGCAGTGCAGAAAAATCATACTTGCAATTTGTTTACCGATGCAAATAAGTTTTCTATAACTCTTGTACGAAAAAGTCTAGTTTTTCAAATGTTGAAAAAATAAATTTAAATCTAAAGTAATAGTGATATTAACAATGATATTTAATGAAGTACTATCCAATCGGACTCTACAATTTTAGAAGATCATTATTCCCGTAACAAATATTGTACCTTACGGTTGGGTAATGGAGCTCCATCTCGGTCACCTTTTTTGTCTTTTTTCCCTGATCCTTTGAACGAATGGTAAATTGGTCCTTTGTTTTGCTTGTGATCATCAATATAACTTTATTATCTGTATTGTAACACCCCCCGGTCGCCTCGTGAGAGAACGCCCGGTAAGCGGCCCGGAAATAGCTCAGTCGGTGATGGAAGGAATCGTGAAACAGACACAATGGCAGTACGAAAGAAACACTTGGGTCACTGGTAAAAATTACTTTTATTCCTGGGCAATCAAATCTAATGCCCCAGGGAAGTTACATTAGCAAATTGAATGGGGAAATGTGAAAATTAGGTGGAAAGAAAAGAAGATGAAAAGTTAGTATTCAGAGTAAAGCTTAAAAATTAGGAAGAAATATGACTAACGTTACAATAACAAAATACAAAAGTTACAAATCTCTGTGCCATAGCGCGGCACCGCATTACAGAACTTTACACAAGGGCGAATGCCCATTGAATTATATTGCCTGGAAAATGGTCTTTGCGCGCCCGGGAGGGCGCGGTCGAGGAGGCGGCGGGCGTCCTTCAAAAAAAATTCAGCGGAGGTCGGTGGCCTCCGGGCCAACAGCTGAGCGGTCGGGTCGTGACGTCACCAAAGGGGGGGCGGCGCGTGGCTGCGTTGACGGCGTCTGGTAGCGTTGTCTGGTTGAACTGGTAGTAACTGGTAGACTTGGAGCGGCCGGGCGATCTCAATCTCAGGAACGTAGTAATTAACTATGCGTACCTCTGATTCTCATTATAATAATTGTCGAACACAACTTCGGACAGTTTAGCAATCCTTCGGAGAAACGTTCGCCTCTCTTCACGGCGAATTCCCACCTCAGAGAATTTTCTCTGTCTCCTGCAGTCGGCTCAATGCTCAAAACTCGCAGTAAAATAATATAAGTCCCACATAGGCACATTCGCCCGAATAATTCCCACCCCAGATAAGTTTCTCTCCCAACTGCCCTCAGCCTAGAACTCAGGCTCCTTCCGACAAAAATTACAAGTCTTTCAGAGACACACTGGTCTCTCCCCGACGAATAGTTACCCCCCCAGAGAAGAACTCCCGACTGCTCCCCGTCTAATGCTCTGGCCCCGTCTGACTGCTCTCTCCCTTCTGATATTCTATCAGTCGAAATCGCATCAAGTTAACTTTTGCCCCCACCCAATTTTCTCGTATGCTCCAGCTCCTTATAATAGTCGCGTCGCTATTGGCCAAAGGAAATGGCGCATTACGCTATTTCAACCAATCGTGACGGGAGTAGTGAAAGAAGTTGCAACTCTTTGTGCCACTGTGAGCATACAGAATTTTCTTATTCCTTCTAGAACATCAGCCATGCTTGCACAAGGCAGGCGTTGTCCGTGAAAGAATTTATCGCTCTGGGATTCCCTGGATGTAAACGGGCGTTCTAGAAATTTCGCAGCCGGTCATGCGAACACGTGCCTCTCTCAGTGAATCTTTCGACAACTGACCCTTTTAACGACCTTCTTAATGTGCCGGGGGCGCAAATGGCTGTCCGATAAGCGAGGTTGCACGTGCAACGCCGTATGTTTATTCTCCCAACTGCCCTCAGCCTTATGAAATTTTGTATGAGGAAATCGGTATCGCTACAGTATACGTTTTATAGAGTTCAGTATTAATATAATTATTGAAATTAACGTTCTCCGTGTTCTGGCGGGAATAAGTCGATTCTTTGACGAAGAGTGAGATGTGGAATAATAGCCAATAACTGTAGCTCTTTTCTATTCGAAATAGGTTTTATTACACGAGAGCTAATTTTTTCATCAATTATCACCAAAAATGTTCATTACCATCTGTATTCGTTGTGTATGTGAATTGCCTTATATTCCAGAATTTAAGAAAACGTTTACAGAATACTCTTCTCATACTATCCTTCTCCTAAGCCTTTCTTAGTGAACACGTAAGAGTTATAATATCCAATGTTCGCCCTGTTGAACTTGAAGACATTAGGAAACTCTAACCAAGTCAAAGCTCTAACATCTTCTAAATATTATTTTCTAAAAGCTGTCGGTCTGATCCTAGTTTTCTCATACGTACATTCATCAAGACATATCATGATTATATTTTCAGCTGATAAAATCACTTGTTTTGTATGTAAGACTGAAGGTCATATTGCCTGTCAGTGTCCAATAAAAGACGACAATTTTACCCGAATTATAAATAATGTTCCAGGAAGTAAGCATAAGCAATTGAACTTTCCAATGCAAAAAGAGAACATATTTACATATCTGCTATTTTAATGTTTTGATTGGTATGCCTTCCTTTTAGCATTATCTTCCACTGTGCAAAAAAGTAACTTCTTTACTTGTGCCCTTCTTGCTGAAAACGTGAGTCAAAAAACAGTGCAACGCCAAAAGGGGACATGTTGCAAAGATGTAATATTCTTGCATTAGTTGAGGTTGGCAGCCATGTGAAATTTCTAAAGCTGTTGTAAATTTTCAAATGTTCTGTGTTGTATTCTATACTTTATTGTTTGTACTTTAGTTTTAATGTTATTTAAAAGAGTTCTGTAAATATTTTTTTATGAATTAAAGTTTTTTTATTTAAAACCATGAATGTAAAGTAAGAAAATGAAGGCAAGAATAAGCTTAATTCAGAACTTAGGAAAAGTAATGTTATTAAGAAACGGTGATGATATGTGGACAAAGTTTTGTGAATTCTAAGAAGCAATAATTCCGGAGAGAAAAGCAGGTGAAGATTGTAAATGTCGTTTGAAATGTTTTAAAACTCTACATCTTAAGCCAGCCTAATTTTTATTTTTTGCGACTAGTGTTTAACGGATAATGTAACGGTCCGCCACATAAGGCCACTCAGCGCTCCTTCTGCTAGCGCGCGCTCGCGGAAGGGAACGAAAGGTACTTGAAGATAGTTAGTACTTGAAGATACGAGACATATTCCTAATATTCACAAAACTGATGCAGTGTGTTTAGTTTCAAGATCCCATTAATATTGTGTGGTATGACACCCTTAAATAAATTAAATGAAGTTGAAATACCAACAATCGTATTTCAATATATACTACTCCGTATTTTCAATCCTTAACTTATACATTGCTATCCTCTATTGATCAAAGAGCAATCGGTACAGCTGTAAATGTAGAATGGCAAGATTTTGAGAAGATAGATTTTTACAAGCAGCAGAAGAAGTCCTAGGCAAAAGAACAAAAGCAAGGAGTAAGAAGGGTGTCCAAAATTGGAATGAAGAAATAAAAGAAATTGTCGATCAAAAGAAAAAGGCTTACCTACAGTATCTCCAATCACATTCTGAGGAAGACAAAATAGAATATAAAAATAAAAGCGCTATTGCAAAGAGAGAAATTAGAAAGATAAAGCGAGAAAGTTGGGATAGATATGTAAGCGAGATTGAACATGACTGTCATGGATCACAGGACACTGCCTACAAAATAATGAAGTATCTAAACTCGACAGAAAGAGATACATTAAAAATTAACAATATCTCCGAGAAAGAATGGTTTACATACTATCAGTCTCTGTGGACAGACACAGACTCCCGAAAACCCCCTATCGGAAAAAATAATAGAAGTGGATCCCATTGAACTGGACGAATTGAACAATATACTTAAAACGTTCAAAAATAAGAAATCGCCAGGAACTGATTGCATGAATGCCGAACTACTAGTACGCACCGAACGAAATAAGAAGGAGATTCCTCGAAATAATAAATATGTGTGGGAGGAGATATACCATTCCAAAAGTTTGGAGGAAAGGAATTATATGCCCGATCTTCAAAAAAGGTAATAGACAAGATTGCCAAAATTACAGAGCAATAAGTCTTCTCAACACAGCCTATAAGATATATGCTAAGATAATAACTCGGCGATTAAATACTATTAATGAGCATATGTTACTGGAAGAACAGTGCGGTTTCAGGAAAGGCCGCTCATGTTCCGACTGCATATTCGTAGTGGAACAACTAATACAGAAAAGACGAGAATTTAACTTACCGACATATATACTATTTATAGATTATGAAAAAGCTTTCGACAAAGTGTCCCGAAAGAAACTCTGGGAAATAATGCATAAAAAAGGATTCCCAGCCCATCTAATAGGAGTAATGCAAAGTCTCTACTTCGACACTAAAATATGCATTGATAAAGGATCTCAAAGAAGTAATAAATTTATGGGAATAAATCAAGGAGTCAAAGAAGGGTGTTCACTTTCGCCAGCACTATTCAGTATATATATATATATATATATATATATATATATATATATATATATATATATATATATATATATATATATATATATATATATATATACAGAGAGAGAGAGACGAGATTGTCCGGCAATGGCAAGGGCAGTTGAAAACACATTTTAAAATAAATGACAAATCTCTAAACACTATATTGTTTGCAGACGACCAAGTAATTTTTAGTAGCTCAGAAGACGAACTACAAATTGCAGCACACAAACTAAACGAACAGGCATCCGAATACAATATGAAAATCTCCACTAGGAAAACAAACCACATTAGATGTAAAATTATAATTAATAATGAACCTATAGAACAGACAAATAATTTCACCTACCTAGGCTTCAATGTGTCTTACTGTCAGAAAAATGACATAAGCCGGAAATTAAATAGATTCAATAATATGTGTGGGACAATAAGAAGACCATTAAAAAATAAGACTTTAAAAACCACACAACTCAAGTTTTACAAAGTAATGGTAGTACCTACGCTAATTTATGCATGCGAAAACTGGACTATAAATAGAGCTGTCAGAAGGAAAATAGAAAGCGCTGAAATGAAATTCCTACTTCAGTAGCAGGTTACAATATTTTAGATAGACAATATAATGATGACATCAGAACCGAACTGAATATATTTAATCTGATGGACAGAATCCAATCATTAAGGAGAAACTGGCATGATCATATTCAACGCAAGCCTCCAAACAGAATCCACATAATAATATATCAGAACAATCCTAAAGGAAGAAGAAATGTTGGCCGCCCACTAATAAGATGGAAAGACTCACTCTCTTGATGTGGAAACAGGCCTTAAGGCCTAACTCCATGAAGCAGAAGAAGAAGAAGGACTTATACAAAAATATGAAAATGTTGAAGGATGGAAAGAAGAGATCAGGAAAATAACTGCTACAGTTTTGTGAATATTTGGAATATGTTTCGGATCTTCAAATACTAAATCCCCTACTTTCCTCAGCGCTCTGGCAGGGGGAGCGCTGCGTGACCATGTGTGAGGGAATTACATGAAGATACCCGTTAAACACTATTCACAAGAGTTCAAAATTACTCAAAAAAACTTATCTAATATATAACAATATGTATACCATTTTATTTGTCTTTTTACGCTCGTTAAACGACAGACTGAAAACAATATGTATAGTTCCATTTGAAAAAAAACAAAGTTACCATAAATATCTCGTAAAATACAAGTAATATAAATGAATACAAGAATCAGTTAGCTCAATTCCTCATGTAACTTCTGATGGGGATATATATATATATATATATATATATATATATATATATATATATATATATATATACTGGAGTTGTATATAGAGGTTCCTGATTAAATTCCTCTACTTGTTTGATACTCTATGATCGTTCTCGACTGAAGGTAGATTTTCCGGGCTGGTAGGCCGTGGTCCAGTTCGCATTGTTGGGCCAAACGTTTCGTCCACGTATGCGGTGGACATCTTCAGTGGCGGCAGGGTTGCGGGCGCAGTGTTCGAGGCGGCGACTGGCGACGAGCTTTTCTTTTTTCTTTTTTTTCAGTTTTCCCCCTTCCAGTTACCCTGGAGAGGCAGGAATTTATTTGTCTTTGGGGTACATTATGTATAACTGCAGCCGATTTGGCTTGTGCAGTTAGGGAGGGCTTTATTGCTTACAAAAGCTTACGCCGCGGCTTTTATAGTGGGCGGGAGGGGGGCGCCGCAGTGGGGATTTCGCGCGCTAGCTTGCGATTGGCTGGTGGTTCGCGGGCAGGCTCCTGGTTGGCTGTCGATTACGTTGTGGTTAAATTAGGTTATTCTGTTCTTGTACGGTTTTTTAATAGTGTTGCGCAGTACGGGGTGCCAGGTAGAGTTGATTCTGAGACCTTCTTCCTTCCTGTTAAAATTATTGGGGTGCTTGAATATCTCAATAGCTTCCCGTTGCAATCTGGTGTGATAGTGGTTGGTGGTGGATAGTACTTCCATGTCAGAGAACAGGATGTCATGTTCTCTTCCCAAGAGGGCATGTTCAGACACCGCTGATTTTTTCGTATATCCCAAGCGGCACTTTCTTTTGTGTTCGGTGAGACGAGTGTTGATTGAACGCTGTGTTGTACCTATGTACACAGAGCCACAGGAACAGTATATCCTGTAGACACCAGCCGTCATAAGCGTGTCCCTTCCAATAATTTCCAATAAGACGCGGATCGTCGCGTCTGGGCGGGCGCGGAGTCGAGTTATTACTCGAGCTCCTGAATGCGTGCCTGGTGTGCGGCTATTTTCCCAAGGCGTGGAGGATTGCGACCATTGCACTAATACCAAAACCTGGCAAAAATAAACTATTCCCGAGCAGCTATAGACCTATTAGTCTACTCTCCATCCTAGGGAAGACGTTTGAGAGACTGATCCTGTCACGTTTGCAACAAGAAATACGTCGTCTCAATCTTCTCAGAGATGAACAATTTGTCTTTCGAGCTGGTCACAGCTCCGCGCAGCAGATTACGCGGCTTTGCACGGAGATCGACCTCGCCCTCGAGAGACGGCAGAACCTGCCTGCGGTCTTTCTGGATATGCGATCGGTTTTTGACTCTGTGAGGCATGCGGGATTGCTCGAGTGCCTTGCGGAGGCGGGAGTGAGCGATTGCTACATCAGACTGATCGCGAGTTTTCTCTCCGACAGGCAGTTCAAAGTGCGCGTCAATAACGTATACTCGTCTCTCAGACGAGCCGAGGCAGGCGTGCCTCAGGGGAGTGTTCTTTCTCCTACCCTCTTCGGCTTATACGTGAATGACGCGCCGCTTCCTGCTGAAACAAGATCTGGTATTCAACGCTGCGGGCTCCTGATGTTCGCGGATGATTTCGCGTACTACGCGAAATCGGCGAACGGAAGGCAGTCAGTTAAATACTTAAGTGATTGTCTCGCCGCCTTTCCTGAATGTCTAAGTCGGAAACGCCTCGCTCTCAACCTCGAGAAATGCGACGCCGTCAACTTCACTCGTAAGAGGGCTAACCCCAATGACACGGTGAGCTTGGCTGGCACGCATCTACCTTGGCGGAGCGAAACGAGATATTTGGGCGTGCTACTTGACAGCGGCCTTCGCTGGCATGCGCACGCTCGGTATCTCGCTGCCAAAATTAAAACACGCACCCTCCTTTTGAAACCTCTTCTCCGTTCTCCCGACTTAGCAATTCCTCTAAAGCGCCGCTTATTCACAGCTTGCGTGCGTCCCTTGTGGGCGTACGCATGTGAGGTATTTGCAGCCGCTTCTCCCTGCACTCTGCACCCCATCCGGGTAGCAGAGAACAGAGCGGCGCGCCCGCACTTGCCTCTTACCAGACCCGACCGACAACCCCAAACCGCTGACGTCTTCAGAATCTTAGGCGTTTGCAACCAGTTCCCAGCGGAGCTACAAAATAGGGCGGAGACGGCGCTCGCAAGGGCGCTAAGGCTGTCGACTGCGCGCATCCTGCGCGAGACCGGCAAGGCGGCGAACAGCGGCGTGCACAAGGCCTTCCACAGAAGAAAGGGCCCACAGCACGTAGCCTTCACCTTCCGCGCACTGCCCCCGCACAAGCTCTCTGAGCTCTGCGACGCGGGGGAGCAGCAAGGGCGTGGGAGGGGATCGCCGCTCACGGATGCAGGAAACCTCGCGGGCGGATGCGCGCTCCGCAGGGCCAGCGTCGCTGGAGACCGAAGACGTCGCGGCGCCACGGACGCTTGATTGAAGTCGGCGCCGTGGCGTGCTTTAAAAGTGTATATAGTGTTGTGAAGTGGTGCGTGTTTGTATGAATGAATGAATGGATGCGTTTGTAAATATAATTAATATAAGTGTGAATGCGAGTGAGAGAAAAAATTAAAAGAAGAAAGTAGAACAATTTCAAGATTTCCAAATTAAAAAAATTAAAAGAAAGTCTAAAAACTAACAAACCCCAAAGTGGGAATGTATATAGTTATAGTTATAAGATAGTTTTAGTTTGTAAGCAATAAAGCCTTCCCTAACTGCACAAGCCAAATCTGCTGCAGTTATACATAATGTACCCCCAAAACAAATAAATTCCTGCCTCTCCAGGGTAACTGGAGGGGGAGGGGGTCGCCAGTCGCCACCCAGCCGCCGCCCCGAACACTGCGCCTGCGACCCTGCCGCCACTGAGGATGTCCACCGCAGACGTGGACGAAACGTTTGGCCCAACAATGCCAACTGGACCACGGCCTACCATTCCGGAAAATCTACCTAGTATTGACTCCGGCAGTGAAAGCCTACGATTCTGTTCTCGACTGAGTTTTGGTTGAACGACTTTTGAAGGGAGTCAGCTATAAGAGATGTTTTCTCCAAATCGGAATTTGCCACTTCTGCATCTAGTTTAATTTGTGGAAATTATTATTTTTGTCTTTTTATTCTCTGTATGGTGAACCATATATTCCTAAATGATAGGTGAATTTCTTTTGGAAAAGTCTTGACACTTGCATATCTATGTTGGTCCAATTTTGTTTTAACTAGTCTCGTCAGTGTGTTTAATGTTCTTTTTAAGTCTAGTCGTCATGTCATTTGCAAATAGCGTCTTAGATTGTGTTTACGTTTAATTAGGTTTATGACTTTTATTGGAATTAGTTGTTTGTTATTCGAGTTTGTTCTTTTGAGATAAGTGGTAGAATTTGTGAGAGATTCTTGTTTGTTGCTGACTAATTGTTTTATTTCATTATCTAAGACATTAGCGAATTGAATTTAGTGTGGATGTTTGTAATTTATTTTTAAATTTACGTTGAATATAAACTAGTTGATTTTCCTTTTTTGCTTTAAAAAAAAAGAAAATAAAGAGAATGAAGTGATATGATTATTGAGTTATGATCCGAGTCGAGTTCAGGAAATACTTTTTGATGTATCGAGAAATCAATATTTTTGTGATGATGTCTAATATGCCCGGAATTATATTATTGTTGTTAAGGCCATGAGTTGGTGCTATTCTAGCCAGAATACTTAAATTGATGGTGGTACCTAAGTTTAGTAAATTTTTCTTTGAGGGGTTGTCGTGTTGCATCCCGAACCGCTGTTTTTCCTTTTAAGGTTGCCTATTGACATGATATTATTATTTCCAAAAATTTCTGTATATATTTTTCTAGGAAATGATTTATCAGGAGGCTTATATGCCGTCATTAGGGTTGTGTCTTTGTTGTTTATTTTAGTGTTTTTGCTACAGTTTCTAGGTCGTTGCTCGTAGGACTGTTAATTAACATATGTTTTATATCTTTGTACACCTTATGGCTACACATCCTGAGACCATCGCCGAGAGACGGTCGTTGCGATAGATATTAAAGCGTAGTATTGAAAACTTGATTTGGGGGTAGCAGGTGAGTTTCTGAAATACAAGCTATTTTTATGTTGTGACCTGTTATTAATTATCGAAATTGATTTTCTTGCCTTTTTATTCCGTTCGCTTTCCAGTAGAGAATGTTTGTTTCTGGATTTTTATTTACGTCCATTATCGAGGACTGATCATATTAATATTTGAATTTGTGGAATGAGTGCGTTTATTACTCGTTAATGATTGTTGACTCGCAACGCGTTAATGATTGTTGAACTACTCTTGTTGTGTAGGCAGATTGGAGTTCATTTGCGGGGGAACTTGGAAATGAAGTCTTTGAGGATTTGAAAACCAGGGATTTCTGGGAGTACGTTGCTTTGGGTTTGTTTATTGTACAAGTAGATGATTTTGAGGGACTTGTTTAAGGTCAAAGGATTTTACCTCGTGAAATTCTCTAGTATTACATGTCTATTGTTAGGTTATACCACACTACTTGATTTTTAGCAGTTTCTGATAAACTACATCCTTTCCAATCGGCTGTGTGATGTTTTACATTTCCGAGTTGTATCCGTTTTAGGTTCCATTCATTTTGAATAGTGGTGGTTACCTAAACACCTAACACATCTTGGAGGGCTCCCACAGTTGGCTTGACTGTGATTGTATCTTTGACAGTTTTTATATTTAATTGGTAACTTTTTTTTCTGAATCTAGGAAATTCCCTAATAACACAATCCAAAATTCTATCGAAGGCTGGAATGTTCCTTCGCTTGTTATTGTTCTCTAAATCTACAGCACAAGTTGTTAATAATTTTCTGTATTTTCCGCGAAGGCGAGTTACTTTGATTACTGGGTATTTTTTGACTAGTTCTTGGAAGATTTCTGTTTCACTATACAATGTATACCTTTAATTACAATTGAAAAACTTGAAATTGAAGATATCTGAAATCGTCTACTGAATTAAGTTGGTTTTACTTTGCATGTATTTTAGTAGTGAAATCTTGTTTAACTACACTTTTTATGTCTTTTATTAATAGTTGAAGATATTCTGCTTTGTGTATGATTATAGGAGGAATTTTAATCACTGTTTCCGCGGAACTGATATGTTCGTCTAATTCTGTTTCGTTGTTGCTGTATTTCGAACCTGTTTCCCAAAGGGATAGCATAACGTGAAACAGAATCAGTTTTCTGTATTTTGGGTTCACTTTCTTCTGTTGGGGCAGGTGCACTGTGTTGAAAGGGCGGCCAACTAGAGCGTTGGCTGTTTTGTACTTGCGTTTGCAGCTCTTGTTGTTGATGTTGCAATTCTAGCATTTGTTGGTGCTGTTTCTGAAGTTGACGCAGCTAGGCATGCATTTGATGATGTTGCTGATCAATGATGGATTGTTGTTGGTACTCCAATGAATGTTCCATGGATCTAGGCGTAGTGTTGTTCACGGCCTGCATCGCTTCTTTGATGTTCTGTCCGAGGTCAGAGAACGATACATAACTTTTATCTATATTCACTATTGGTTAAACAATTACTTTCGAAAACACTGTTGTCACTTCAGAAGCACTCGCAACTCACTGAGTGTTCAACTTGACGTCGACTGAGCGGGCACGATCTTTCACCACCGCTGTTAGCTCCGAGTAGGAATTTATATATTTCTGATTACACTGTGAAACACGATTTTGCTCAATGGAAAACTTGTTGCTATTATAGTTTCCATTACATCTTGTTTTTGAAGTACACACCAATAGATATTTTTGTGAACGACCCTCATGTACAAATTGATTCATTTCACGTTGCTATTTTTTGAATAACTGTTTATTGTGTATTATTGTTTGTGTAATTTATTGTGTATTAACTGTTGAGTTTAATCGTTTAATCGTATAGTTTTCAAGATGAAAACTGAAAAAAGAAGTCGCCGCCAGTGCGAATATATTTTTTACCATATATTTTATGTTTTAATGTGTGCAAATATATTATATTAAAGGGTGTCATCGTTTTTGTTCGAATTATTGATAATTATATAAAGCAATATGTATACCAGACGTTTAGGTTTTTATTTTATTACTAATAATTGTTAGTTAGCGTACTTAAAAATAAAAAGAACATATGTGCCCTTATTAAGCGATGTGTGTAAATTAATAAACAGGAAAAATTGGCGTGGGTACTAATTGTTTTTAATTGGAACCTAGTGGTATTCATATCTAATAAATTTGCAAACCGCTTTACGCTGAAGTCACTGTTCTTTTAACAAAACATGGTGATTTTATAACAGCTAGGAATTGCTTACAAGACGACCTCGACAATTAATTGAATGGACTGAAATTAGAGAATTAAAAAAATCCAGACAACCCCAAACGTCACCCCACTTAATTATTCACAATGAAAATAAGGGTACGAAGTCAAACAGAAGCCAAGTATCTAAAAAAATAGATACTAACCAAAGTTAGAAAACTCGCATTTATACAACAGTAAAAAAAGCACAAGCGAAACAAATATCCGAACTATAAGCACTAATTAACAAAAATATTCTCCTTTAAAATGGAGACCGGAATGCTAATGTATAAATCGATAATTAGATAGATTAGTGATGTACAAATGTCTTATACGAGACAATTCCACCAAATAAAGTGCTAAGAATCATCAGCAAAGGTCCATGGTTCATTTCGAACAAATCCACTACGAACTGCAAATTCCTATAATGAACGAACATACGTATTGCGAAACTGTGCGAAGAAGTATTTGAATCACTCTCCAAATCCTCCAGCTTCACCATATTCAACCTTGGACGTAAGCAGAACCGAATCTACTTATAAATGCTTTCCTGAAGACAGATTCAGACCAGCATAACATAGCAGCAAATCCAAATCAAATGATATGACCTCAATCGTATAATCACATATGCGAACGTGCGTTTTAGTTTAAATTCACCTCCCGAATATTTATTAGGTCGCTTTTTAACAACTTGGTCATATAGTGACCACTGTGATTGTTTTAACTGTAGGGGGAACTGTGGGAGCAACATGGACTAGACGAACATACACAAAGTTCCATGCGCGAAGCGATTTTCGAACCCACGACCCTTTCAGCTGAGGCCGCGACAGCCCTTCAGCCTCTGCAACCTCGGTTATCCAGGCCGGCTAACGA
Organism: Gryllus longicercus; assembly: GCA_038098605.1. Taxonomy (NCBI): domain Eukaryota; kingdom Metazoa; phylum Arthropoda; class Insecta; order Orthoptera; family Gryllidae; genus Gryllus; species Gryllus longicercus. The sequence goes on along the minus strand of JAZDUA010000054.1, from coordinate 4,201,061 downwards.
AAAATTAAAATTATTAAAACAACCCAAAAACATCGTACCCATCCAGGGGCACAGAATTGGGAAATAAACCAAAGTTATGAATTGTTGGTCTTAAAAGCATGTATGTGTGTTGAACTGGAAGATAAGAAATTTTAAAAAATATACCTATTTATTGATCAGTAAGTTTTGTGACCATTACGTATTAATGAGTGTTGTAATGAAGTAATGAAATGAAGTTCTTCATAAACATCCTTACCCTGTAGTATGGCAGAACTGTCTACAAATAGCGCGACCGCTGTAGCATATGTCAGTGTCCTATTTTCTAACTCTGCCCCTGATATCCATCTTCTCCTCTACAAATACGGGACCGAAAAATTCAGAAAACGTGAAAAACTGTGCGTTTTTTATGAAACGCACAACTTCAAAATATAAATAACTCAGAAAAGAAAACTAATCGATTGTGTTGATTGAAACTATCTGAAAATTTTATATTCTATATCATTTTTAATGCTATTTAATTTTGATAAAATTGTTCTTTCATTACTCTGCGGTTGGAATATTTTAAATCTAAATAATCAATATTGACATTGGTGTTTAGCCAACGAGTTGTCTTGAATGACATTAAAGTATGTTACTCAATTGTTATAATTTTTCTTTTCTGGACCCCGTTTACGTCTCGTTGAAAAGGTTGTGTGCAGGTGCGCTCGAGTGAGAAGGTGGAGGCCCAATGCCTTCAGTAGTGTAGCGTGGGGCACTCGCTCCCTCTTCTATCATACCAATACCGTCACTTTCATAATCCCTTGCCCTGTCCGGGAACTGAGTGTGAGATGTGTGCAGTCTATCAGTCTGTGTAATTGTGGAAGTGACTCTCTGCACCCTGAACAATTGTACAAGCACCCAGACAGGGCTACGGGTACCGCGATCATAGATGTTATGTAATAGAGGAGAGACGGGCTAACAAATACCTCGGTGTGATGTTCGAAAAGCCCGAAGAGCTCTTCACTGAAAATTCTTCCCAGGCAAGCTGTAGTTACCGCAAAAGACCATGAATAGTTCGTTAGGCGACGAGTGATGGCAGCAGGAAGGGGGTTGGATAAAAGCGAATAGCTATCACCGACTCACAGAAAGTGGGAACCAACCATTGGGAGAATGTCAGAGCCATTTTGCAACAGCACTAGTTTCCCCATACCTTTGAAAGTTGTATTATAAAAAACGGGGCTGATCAGCTTGGAGATGTCAGGAAAGATAGTAGAGAGTACAGCTAATAGATTCGGTTGACGCATGTGTGCATGAGGAAGTGAATAAGAAAGCGCACGACAGGCAACCGGTGCGAGTGTGTGGCCGTAAAGACATTGGCCGCGAGGGCCGCCAGATGAATCCGGCCGGGTGGCAGCCGCGCGTCCAATCTGGCCGCCAGGTGCCCCAGCCCCAGCCCCAGCGAGCGCCAGCGCCACCGGGGCCGCGCGACACCTTGCGTCGGCCGCAAGCAGGCAGCAGGCAGCAGGCCGGCTGGCAGCGACGCCCACTGACCCACATAGCCGCCCGGCACCCGCCTTCTCGACATACCGGCGCGGCGGACGTTTGGCCGACCAACGCCGGAAGTGCTCAAGACCGTCAACAAAGCGGCTGCGCCCCGTCGCCCGTCACACGAGGTGCTGCTATACGAGCCGCTTTTTGTTTTAAGCTAAGAAACTCATGGAAAGCAATATACGTAGTATACTGCAATGTGATTTACATTGTATCTTCTATCAAAGTCCGGCCGGACCATGAAATACAATAATAACGGCATAAATGAATGACGGTGTGTGTGGTTGATTAGGCTCTTCTTACTTTCGTGCTTTACTATGTACATAGAAAAGAAAAAGTATTGTAATCGTGTGACGGATATCGGCAATTTTTCGATATAAATACTCTTATGGCAGGGCCCTCGTAATGGAAAGCGAATAAATCTTCTTCCTATATATAGTAAATTACTTCCTGTAACTCTTTGTGTAATCAGAACCCACGTTTTGTAGGTCCTCAATTCGGAAAAATGAATTGACGGCAAAACGTTTGTCTGTCCGTAAACGGTAAGTCAACGATAGCCCTAAACCGTTCAGGCGATTTTCTTCTAAATTGATATACCCTAATGGATATAAACGAACTTAAGGCCTTGCGAGTTGGAAACTGATATTATGATTTTTTTAGAAACAATACACGAAACCATAACATTTACCCAAAACAAGCTCCAATTTTTTTCTTTAAATTTCTTCCTTGTATATAACAAAGGACGCATAAAAATCGCATAGGCCTCATTTCGGCAAACTACCTGTATTTTCGAAAATTACAAACATGAACATGGCAAAAGAACAATATTGATGAAAGACTTTTTTTAATGAAATCTGTTCAAACAATTAGGACTTTAAAAAGCTCATATACTTTTTTTGGAAAAGCAATAAATTTTTGCCTAACGTCCACTTGAACTTAATGGTATTTATAAAAAAAATCCCCAAAACGGCTCCAAATCATTTCTATAATTTATTTTCTGGGATAAGACAAAATACGCTTAAAGTTGCGCGTGGCTCATTTTCGTTGAACTCTGTGAATTATGGAATATTGAAAAGTAGGAAATAATACTAGATATATTTGCTGTCTTTGTAGTAGGAAGAAAGCATTGTAATCGTGCGGCGGAAATCGACCATTTTTCGATAGAATTGTATTTCATAGGTGAGTTTCGTATACATTAATATATCGTATACACAACATATTTATGTTCAAGAGAACATAAATATGTTGTGTATCAAAAATCTTTAAGACTCTAAAATAAATTTATTTGGTGTCTGAATCGGTCTGAAGAAGGAGAGGTCTGAAGAAGCCTCCCAAAATAAACCAAATTAGATGCGAAAAATGGATGCGTAAACACATGTACATCTGAAAAGCTTTGCCATTCTTAGAAGGTTAATAGTAATTTTACGTCATGCTTCTCAATATGTTAATATATGAGTAACCGGTAACAGAAAAGTTCTAAATATTTTATCTCAATAAATTTCTGACCTAAGAATTTTGCACTATTTTAATTAAAAACTGTTGTTTTATTTTCGTGAAGAATTCAATTCAATTTAAATTTACTTCGTATATATAATGTTTGCAATAAACGAATGAATTTCTAAAATAGCATTCTGTTTATATTGAGGTATCCATTAAAGAGGAATTCACATTTTAATTTAGGCACAACATTAGCTTCTAATATTTGACGCTTACATCGATCGTAAACAAAAAGAGACAAATGACTTTGTTCTTTCCGATTATCTAGTTTGAGCCATTGTATTAAATATTGAAGGGTTATAATAATCGAATTGAAATAACTTAAACGCTACCTAAAACGGATGCAATATATTAATTTTTAGATGAACAATTACAATATATAATCTCAACAACATATAAAATGCATTTCACAAAATGAAATACGTTACTTCTCAAGTTATCATTATTATCTCGAGATTCTCTCGTGAATACTTTGGCAATTATATTTGGGTCACTTTTATTTGAAGTTTGATCTAATTAATAAGTTTTTAATTATTTTTTTAATAGCAAAATATTTAATTTCCATTCTTCTTATTATTGACTTATATTTCAAAAAATGTCAGATATCCGCTTTAATAGGTAACAAATGTTCAAAATATAATCATTATTTTATGTTCACTGATTTAATTATTTTTTATTCAGTTTATCGCCTTTTTTCGAAGGATCTAACTAAAGTAGAGATACAACCACTTGTGGTAACATGAAAAGAATTATTAGTTATTTTCAACCAGTGTCTAAGAAACAAAGACCTAGTGAAGATTATGACATTACTACCACTGCAAATAAAGATTACCACATAAAAATGCCACTACCTACCAGTTTTACGAAAAAAGGTCTGAGGGATATTCCAAAGACGCTGTAGATAGGCAATGTGAAGTTAATAATGAAATAGTAAGAAACGATTTGCATAATTGTTGGACATATTAAGAAAATAATGAATCTTGCAAAACGTATGACATGTTGTAATTAACTCCATATCGGTTTATAAAATATGGCAAACAGTTGAATAATTGGGCGTTAAAAAAAGAGTTATGATTATTTCAAACGACTGGGCTAATATTGATAGAAACAGTTACAGAAATACTGAAGATAAACAGCAGATTTCATTGAGAAATAATGTTTGAACACAAAGTGTAGGTCATAAAATGTCAGAGAATATACTTTTGGAGGACAAAAATGAAACATACGAATGTATTATAGAAAGAAGTGACTGCAAAAATTGTTCGCACTGCTTATAAAGTTGACAAAAAAAATCAGTCCTTTACAGTTTTGAAACAGTTGTTTCTTTGCAGGAATTAAACGGACTAGACAATGAATGCATTTTACATTCGAATAAAGTTGGTGCTAATAATGTGAAGCACACTAGTTGCAAAATTCGAAAAACAATAGAATATTGAATGGTCCTTTAAAATATTAAAATTATAATAAATATTTATGAATCGAATGTGCAAAAAGTGGGCTGTTTCAAATACAGCAACTTTTTGCGCTTCGCAGTCTTTTGAATGCCCTGGAAATTTAGACAAGTTCTTACACAAATTTTGCGGCACAAATCCCAGAGCTCCTATGACAATCGGAATGACCTGTGTTTTTACGCCCCACATTCGGCAGATCTCGATTTCCAAACACTTGTACTTAAGACATTTCTCTGCCTCCTTGGTCACGACGTTTTGGTCGCAAGATCGTAGACACGATTTTTTCTCCAAATCCCGGATAACAATATCCTATTTTTTTGCTGCTATCGTGCGATCCGTTTGAATTTGTGGGTTATACAGTATTGCATAAAGTCCAACAGATGTTACCGGTTTTGTTGAGTATACGTACCACTTGGGGCTTGTGTTTGGAAATTCGAGAGCGGTACAGATCTCCCAGTGAAGGTAACTACACACCCTTTTCCACCCCTAATATCTTTTCAAGTATTCGGTGGTTGGTAGAATTGGACAAGCTGAGACATGATCAATGGTTTCTACTTGTTCCTGGCAGATGCGGCATTTATCACAGTCAGAAATTTTCAGAACATCTTTAACATATTGTCATGTTCTCGACACCTGAACCTGAGCAGCTATTAGGACTGCTTCAGATTCTTGCTTCATTCTTCCCCTTTTAAGCCGCATAAACAACTGATCCTTATTGATTTGCACATTGTCTATTTTTTTTTAGATATTGTCTACGGAGTGGTTTGTCTCTCCATGATTTCTTTAACATTTCTTGTGTCTCAAATTTCATGTTTAGTAGCATCAGAAATTCAATGTCTGTGTTATACTGCGTGTCTTGCATAGTTTTCTTTGCAACTCTTCTTGCTACTCTAACAATGGTTCTGTTTCTCATTCTTCGGTCAGATTTCCTGACCTGAATCATTAGATGGTCATCTTGATGACTTTTCCGTCCCGACTATTGCGTTGTGCCAGGAAGCTTCAATTTGTCTGAAGTCTGTTCCTTCTTTACGTGACACATAAAGTCAATGTACATCAGCTCGAGGGTGAACGACATGATGCATTGTTAGCACTGTTCTGGTTTTTCGATCCATGAATCGAATTTCTTGCACAGTCCAGTCCACGAGTCGGAAACAGTACTCGACTTCAGGCACCGCCAATCTACCAATTGAAGATATTTTATTCCTGGAGCTCAGGACGAGTCGCACTCTTCTGTAATACTCCCTATGAATTCCCTTTCATTGTGTCGTTCGAAATAGTCTTACATTCTTTAAAGCATAGGTATTTGTAAGCTTGTAACTTCAATGCTCTCTGACGTTGTCACTTTGCCTCTCTTTAAATTGATTTTTGCACACTTGTCAAGTCCTTCAATGCAGAAGCAATGCCTTCATGCAGATGGCATTGCTAAAGTCATTCACGACAGACAGTATTTGGAAAAGAATCGCTTTATTCTTAGCGAGCTTCTTGACGAGCACACTCCTTAATGTCATCCATATCAGACAAACGTGATACTGGTCTTTCATCACCATGGAGCTTGTAACTAAAGTCAGTCTGCGACAACTGTCTAGATAGTGAGATCAAACTAATACAAAACAGAAGAGGGGATAGCGAATCTCCTTGAAAAATACCCCTGTTCATTTTTATACCTTTTGGTTTTTCTGCTTCCTTTCCGCTGTACATTAATAACCTGGTACTCCACGACATCACACTAGCCTTACAAACCTCAGTAGGTCTAGGATGAAATCCAGGGTCTTTAAAATACAATCGTGTGGTACACTTTCAAAGACTTTCTGGTAATTAATCGAAGCCATGCTTAACTTACGCTTTCGTTTATTTACATCATTGAAAATGACTTTATTTAGTTGTAAGATTTCCTTGCAGCCGTAAGAACTTTGACCACGCTAAAAGGCCTGTTGAATATATGCAAGATTTTCCTTGAAAACTGAATGTAGATAAGGAGCGAAAGCAATGTCTGTTAAGGAGATAAGGAGCGAGATAGATAAGGAGCGAAAGCAAATGTTGTGTTGTTCAAAAACATCGTTCACTGTACCCATTTAGCAAGAATTGAGATAAACCGCGAGAGTTTTGGAAGTTTGACAACCACTGCTATGAATACACAGGTCTGTCACATGACAATTACTGTTTTGTTCAGTTGCTCCGCAAATGAGGGGATAATGCCCAGACTTTTTTAAATCTGAAGAACTGGGTTCGCTCACCGCCTAGTTTTTACTTGAAAATGTTTTTGAGGAGCAGAGCAATGTACTTTTTACTTTCACGCCTTATTTCGTAAGATGATAGAGTATTCTAATCGTGCGCCGGTACTTTGAGAGTTTTAGACAAAAAAACACCTATTGCCGGGCATTCCCCTCGTCATCAAATTATCATCTCATAATTCACACTTCAAGGCGTAACAATCTTGTCGTACTGAGGAATATCTGAAAATTTGATCCTGGAAAAATTACACACGTTAATCGTATAGCGTGGTCTATACGCCAATAATAATAATAATAATAATAATAATAATAATAATAATAATAATAATAATAATATGTCAATTTTGGGCGGCATTTTCATGAAGCCTCAACACCATTTTAAAAAATTTCTCACATGTGGCCCGAAATTTTTTGTTAAACTTTGTCGTCAGATGTGATAAAGAACGCTTTAAAATGGAAAATGTTTAATTTCCGTTGAAGTGCCTGACTTTTTGAAAATTTAAAAGTTCAAAAGTTTTTCTGAATCTTCTTTCAACTATACTATTTAAGATAAATATTTTCTCCACGAATGGAATCTGTTTCTCTAAGATAGAAAGGCTTGCGCAGAACGATGGATAGACTGACGCTTGGTCGTCAATCGATTTTTCGGTATCAAAATCCCACAGAACGTAGATTGTTACTACAGGACATGTTAGCAGAAGTAATTTACTACACACATATACACATACACAAGAACAAAATATATCCAATTTTTCGTTGCGAGGATACGACAATACGAGCTTTTCTTTTGAAAAATCGTCGATTTCCGACGCACGATTACAATTTTTTTTTACTATTTACGCAGTTCTCTTTATTATTCACTTTTTACTAAAATTACATTATTAGAATGGTTCTGTGACCAGGAAACCTTCAATATTTTTCGCCCCAACCACATTTCACAAACTTTCAAACGACTCCCGTCCGTTTGTGAAAGTGTCGATCTTGAACATTCGTACAATAGTCCGCTCCAGATATCTTTCCAGAAATTTCCTTTTAGTATCGAAATTTAAGTTGGTATTTGTGATTATATTTCTTTTACTTAGAAACGACTTCTTTGCTAGTGTAATTGGCTTTCTTATTTCTGTTGTGCTCTTGTTGTCTGCGGTAAAAGTGTGGCCTTAATAGAATAAAAATGATGTACATATTTTATTTCTGTTGTATCTAACATTATTTTATTTGATGTGTAGTTTTCACTCATTCCCAAATATCATGAATTTAGATTTCTTTATGTTAATGTTGATGAGGAACCTTTGCTGGAATTTCTGCAAGTCTATTTATCATTTTCTGTAATTATTTCCTTGAACTAGCTAAGATCGCTATATCATCAGCATATCTTAAAGTATTAAATTGTATGCCCTTTGTTTTTCCTTAAAAGTGTTTGATTGCTTCTTCTATAATAAGTTGAATAAATGGGGTTAAAGGGAGAGTCCTTGTCTTATTCCGTTTCCGATCTTTGCTTTGGTCGCCTGATTATTCTTAGTTAAGGTGGTTATTCTTGCGTACTGATGTTCACAGAAATGCAGTTCTTCGGTTCTTCCAGTCGAGATGTTCGCCTTTTATGATCTGAAATATATTTTTCAGAGAACTTTGTCGAAAGCTTTCACCAAGTCTATGAATGCTACATATGTGACCTGTTCATATCCATTATTCTAAGATGCTCTTGAGTGCAATAATAGCTCCTCTCGTACCTTTTACTGACCTAAATTCGAATTAATCTTCATCTTAATTTTGCTCAATTTTACGTTTTATTCGATTATTGATTATTGTGATAAGAATTTTGGGAACATAGGATATTAGGTTAATTGTTCTATAATTTTCGGATGAAGTTGTTTCTTTTTGGCATGGTAATGATTTTAATGATTAAATTAAAAAAAAGTAGATATTTGTTTTCAACCATTCATAAGTAGTCATAAAGAGTGTTATAAAGGTTCTCAAAGATTCCTTTAAATGAAATTCTACGTGGCCGTTCTCATCTTGATTTTGTGTTTCTATAATAAGTAATGTAGTACGTTGACCAAGGAATTTTTTTTCTCTGAAGTATCGCAGGGAATCATGCAGCATTACCGTAAGTGAGGTCGAACTATAGATCAGATAGTGTTTGTAAATGCCAATTTCGTAAGGAAGTGTTTTAAAAGAAGAGACTGAAATTCGAGAAATCGAGCTCCATACACCCCACACGTCATTTCTCAGCCTCATTATTGACTTCAAAAATATATGTTCACTTACATCTAACGTACTTACTAAACATATTACATTCCTTAATAGCTTTGCAGTGCAGAAAGCAAATATATCTCAATTTATTTTTTTGTCTTTTTTTCATTATTGCCGTTGACTGTTTTTGTCACTATATTAGGCCATGAAAGGGAAGCATATATAATTGTTAAAAATAAAATGCAATTTTCTCCCGAACAGATGTTGCTTGTAAATTCGAAATCAGATGAAATCAGTAGAGGAAAAACCTCCAACTTGCTTTCTCTTTAATCCTCTTGATGTAGGCCTGGCAGCTTGGCATATCACCTGCGTACATCGAGTAGGTTAACACAATTTATGCCGTGTCAACATCTGCTGCTACGCTTCAGGGCGTACCTTGCGGTGGGGCTTTCCTGGAAATAAAAAAGGTATTGGAAGTTTTTCGTCGAAACAAGAAACTCTTCTCAAAGCGTATAATGATGACCAGTGAATAATTTAAATTGTGAAAAGGGGAGTGATAGGACTTCCCGGTGTAAAAACAGCTTATAGGCAGGATGAAGGGGAGTGTGTAATTGGGGCCATGACGGCCGGTGTGGGCCGCTGGCCTAGGTTGGCGTGCAAAATGCGAGTGCGTTCTATGGGCCGGCGGGCCCGCCGAGCATGATCGTTTCCAACCTCTGTCTCAGTCACCGCCTCCGCCTCCGCCTCCGCCTCCGCCGCCGCCGCCGCCGCCGCCTCCGCCTCCGCCTCCGCCGCCGCCTCCGCCGCCGCCTCCGCCTCCGCCTCCACCACCGCCTCCGCCTCCGCCGCCGCCTCTGCCGCCGCCGCCGCCGCCTCCGCCTCCGCCTCCGCCTCCGCCTCCGCCTCCGCCTCCGCCTTCCGCCTCCGCCTCCGCCTCCGCCTCCGCCTCCGCCGCCGCCGCCGCCTCCGCCGCCGCCTCCGCCGCCGCCTCCGCCTCCGCCTCCGCCGCCGCCTCCGCCGCCGCCGCCGCCGCCGCCTCCGCCTCCGCCTCCGCCGCCGCCGCCGCCTCCGCCGCCGCCGCCGCCGCCGCCGCCGCCTCCGCCTCCGCCTCCGCCTCCGCCGCCGCCTCCGCCGCCGCCGCCTCCGCCGCCGCCTCCGCCGCCGCCTCCGCCCCCGCCCCCGCCGCCGCCGCCTTGCCGCTCCTTGCACCTGGATCTGGGCAGCAGCCTGCCCGCAGGGCACGGTGGGCGTCGCCTCGCCGTATATTCAGTACGAGCATTCGTTTTGGTTCCAACTCCTGATTGGCTGGTTTCAAATATTCAACCAGTCACCACGGTGCATTCAAGTCCAATTCTCAGAATGTCAACTGATATGAACATAGTATTTCATCGTCAAGTTTCCATTCTCCTGCTCGAGGAATTTCGATTAGATAATGAATACCGCATCGATTAATGAAACCGGTGGTACTTTTGTGTAGCCTTTTGAGAGTGCAGGAGCTGCCGTGCTGCCCCCCTCGCTCCCCGCGAGCACGGCAGCCATCACTCCCCCTCCCCTCCCCTCCACCCCCTCTCCCCTCCCTCTTCGATTCTCACTGCACAGCATAGGAGGGAGCTAACAATGCCCCCACAACAATGGCCCGCAGGCTTCAACAATAGGATTCATCTTCTGATAACCGTGCTACCTGTCACTACATGAAGTGACTAATTATTTCTATCTTCGTAGACAGTCACACTTGCAAGTGGACTCGTTGTAAATTCCCCTTGGTGGTTGGCTTTATGTTGGAATCCAAGCGTAACAAATTCCTTGGTGTGGACTATAGGGTAGGGAAAGAAATTAAGAGAAACCATCGTTTTTAAAATAAAAAGTTGAAAGCCATGAATGAGAAGGATAACGGAGTGTAAAGGAAACTAAATTGTGCTGTAACGAAGCGTAACAAAGACGGAGAAAAGTGAAAGTCACATTTTTATGCATTTTGGTATAAATACATCTGAAAAATTCAAGTTTAGTATCCAAATCTTTTTAAAATTAATAATGTTTTTATAATTATAGGCAATTTAGCAGAAAACATTGTACAATGTGTTGAATGTGTAACAAAACAATTTTTCGCGAAAGCGTTTGAAACATTTGAAAGCGTTTAGAAATAAATGTTTATGTTAAAGTTAACCTCAATTTGTTAGTTTTAACTTATTATATGGATAATTACAATTCAAACAAAATTTTAAGCGCTATTCGTCTTACGTATAACATCACGCTCTTAGGAGAATTCCATACATTTAGAAGATGCGTAAAAAATGTCTTGAGATTCTGGCCAGTCATTCTGGATGGCTTCCGTTAGGTGTCTCCCATTAGAAGCTGTCATTAAGTGCGGAAAGCTTATGATCCTCGTCACTATCTCGTTGGGTCTTTAAGAGTGAGATCGAGAGAGGTCGGCCGGGGCCACCCGTCGTTTTATGCGCTAGCTACTACCTACACCCACGGTCCCTCCGGTTCGGGACGTAGCGGCTCTACGCTGCTCTACAGCCCGGAAGTCATAACATTTACCTCAAGCAAAACTAGTGCTACTAAAACAGAAAATATTTTCACAGTTCATTTGTACTTTTGCAGTTATTTACGATTCTGAGAGTTCAAAAAAAATTAAACTTGCGTCATTTCATAAGCGTAATTTCCTCTCTGTGAGATATCAAAATTAAAGAAAACTAGTGGTGCCTCGACAGTACACATTTTCTGGCATTATTAGAAACATTTACGTAATATAGAAATATTGCAATTTCTGCGCCCTATTAATATCTCAGCTATTACTCCAAAACGTCCAATTCACCCAATTGAAACAAAGCGTCCGATGGGTACATCTGCATTTATTTCGATTGTCACTTAATAATTTCGATAGCCACTAAATTACTTAACTACGACTATTTAATATGTATAAACAATAATAAATAAACTAAATTAAAATATATTAACACTACAAGTAGAAAATATAAATTTTGCTATTCACATCCACGATGTCGTCGTTTAAGTTATAAAATTGAATCATGATATTATCCACAAGGCTTGCCAGGTAGTTGAATAGTGTGTAATGTAGTGCGTCATCTATTATTATCTTCCATTATCGCACGTCAGTAATATTAAATTACTGCAGTTTTTAACGCACATTAATACAAATATTGTACAAAATTATCGTAAATTATTTTTAAAGAGAATATGTATTTTGAGAATACATTGCATGGTGATTTCTTAATTGAATTTAATTCATTAATTTCTTTCCGTACAGATGGTGATGCAGAAATTTTATAATACAACTACATAACGTTTTTAACATATGAGTACATACATAGAAACATCTAATCAAAATAATAAATATGGCTTTTACTTAGTCATTTCCTGTGAACACATTTTCCTTTTTCAATTGATTACTCTACTAGATTCAGACACGAGTAAACTACACCGGGCAACTTCAATTTGATTGAAAATTCCACGAATAAATTAACTAGAACTTCACCGGAAAATATAATGGAGTTTTAATCGAAAATAAGTTTTGTAGTAAAAAATTTTAGCTCAGTTATGTGAAAAGGTATACAGTTTGGAACGATTCCATTATTATGGCACAATCTATCAACACTGTTCAAAATCTCAATATTGTTTATTGATGGAAAAGCACTAAAAAATCTCAATTCTTACATATGTTTTAAGAAATGGCATGCTGTATATTATTGTCGTTGGCTGCGAAATTGATTCTATCCATTATTTTCTCATGAGTAAGATTGTGTGTGAGAGAAAAATTGCATTCTTCCTTATAAATAATAATAAGTGAACTCGATAAAACCTTTTCAGATGTTTACTGAAGCTTACATTACGAGCTATTTATAAAAAATTTATGTAAAACTCTGAAAAGTTTCCCTGAGTTTTTATTTTCAACAGATCTTCAACAGATTTCAATTTTTTGAGAGTGTTTAAAATTTATTTAAATTATGTAAAAATGATAATAGTAAAAATTGGTAATATTATCATATGTATATCGTACCTCATTTGAACGATAATCGCAAATCGTACATCATACTGAATTATCGAATGTCTGGCAAACCTGCTGCGCACCGAAGCTCGTAAGCGCTTCTTCATGGTCATGAGCATCTACTATGTCTATTATTTCATAAATATACATGTTAATTCTAAATTACAGTATAAAGGAGGTTTATTGGTACCTGATACATACTTTTTTTTTCTCGTTAATCGGCCCGACTAGGACCACGCATGCAAGCATCCTGCATTTACCGTGGCTCAGTTTTTATTAACTATCGCGGTAGCAGGTGCTTGCAACAACTTTTTGGGGGCACCGGCATTTTTTTAGCTGGATACGATTTTTATCCCCCACGGTTGTTAGCCCTGGGGGTATGGAAGATGAAATGATGATGATAATGGGGGTGAAAGGACAACACATACAGACATACACAAACACAAATACGCCCATGCCCGAGGCGGGACTCGAACCCGCGATCTTCTGGTCCGAAACCACTCCGGCACTACTGCCTTAGCGATCTCGGCCATCTGATCGGCGATACATACTTATTATAATAATTTCAATTTGTTTTACTGTAATCTTAAAAGTTAGAAAATTTAATTCACTTTATAAAAATGTCTGTTCATATTCAAATATAACTCCTGAAGAAGAGGAAAAGTGCTTCACAAAACGAGCGATATAAAATACTTACAACATTAACATAACTTTTTAATAAAATTTCAATCTAAATTATGTTATTTCATTAATACGTGTTTGGCTTTTAATATGTATTTAGCTGCCTGCACTACATCTGGACAGAAAAATCTAAAGAACTTAAATGTTAATCACTGTCTGAAGACAGTGCAATAAAGAAGGTTTAATTAATGGTGCAGCAATAAAAAAATTGAAAGTGTCAAACTTTACAAGTGTACAAGCATGCTGTGAAAAATATAAATAAGTGGTTGCTTTGTTTCCATTAAAATAACTTAAATAAAACTTTCTTAACTTTCAACAACGGCTGTATTAAATGTCCTTGGTGAACAGGGTATCTTGTATTGTGCATATCTGGCAACAACAATGTAAACAGGACAATGTATGAAAGTTTATGTAAACTGAAAGTTAAAGTATCGGATCCTTTAATGCCAAACGGAGATTTCTATTTACTTTTGATAATTTCACTTATTGAATTGTGTTAGGAATTACTGGATAAATCAGAATAATTGTGTTAATTCATTTGATATTCCTAATGTCAGCGATGATAGTGTAATGACAACTTCAAAGCAAAATTTTGAGATCTTAAGTCCTGTGAAAAGTTCTAGGGACACCTACTCATTCATTGTCAGCAAACATCTTGGAACATTAGGTACGAAAAACAATTATTTTAAAGAAAATATCAACACCAATTTGACAATTGAAACAGAGTTTCATACGGTATAAAAGGTTGCAACAAGGAGACGGGATTTTTAGAATTTGTAACTCCCTCCATGCATCTCTCGAATTATTTTCATGGACTGATCGCGCCATAAAAAAGCAGGAAATTCGAATTTACCTTTTGGAATTATTTTTTAACGTTGCAAAATGCATTCAGTCGTGGCAGCGACAGCGAGGAGACGTGCCTGCCGCTCCGAGGGTAGTTAGAGCTTACCGCAGTGCCAAGATAAGAACCCGGGGCAGCCGGTGACAGGTCGAAGGTGCGAAAGTGTATCTTAAAACTTTTGTTCACATTTGTAGCCAAAGTGAAATTAGAATTATTAGTGAAGTGAACCACATGTTAAGCGGCGACGTCCCCCTAGGGGGATATATTACCAGGTCAGTGCAAATATTAAACAATAAAAATGTAGAAGAAATGTATATAGACCCGAACAGTGTTCCCGCAACTATGGAGGACTAATTGGCAATAATTCACCAACAACACCAGCAACTACTACAGCAATATGAAGTAGCGCAAAATCAGCTTCAGGAGCAAACACAGCAAGTTCTGTGAAAACAGCGCAACAAGGGCAACCGTTAATGCAACAGCAACTGCCACAAACAATCCGGTTTCAGGGACACCACAATGAGGAGATGCGTGCAACAACATCAAACGAAACGCCTTCAAACGTAAGTAAACGAAAAAGAAGTGATGATGAAAACTCTATGCCCTTATATAATGTTACAACTTCATAGAGTTTCGAATAGTAAAATTTCCGCCCATAATTATGCACAACGTTGTTTACTACCAATAATCAAATGATTTCTGACATTAAATCAGTCGCCAAATGTGATTCCACTACCAAGACAGCCGGTGATCAACTAAAAATCATTACCGTAATTTAGTTTACCGTAATTTTAGACATTACTGTGTAGAGAAGAGTAAACAATTCTATTCTTTCCGCGACCCTTCTATTAAGACCTTTAATGTTGTGCTGAAGGGCATCCCCACATGCTACTAAGAAGCTGATATTTAAAAAGAACTTGAACTCAAATACCCTATTACCAAAGAGACCAGATTATTTGACAAAAAGAAAAATCCAATCGAAAAGTGTACTTTAGAAATAAAAGACACTAAAGAGGCAAACTCAATATTCACTTTAAACCGCCTTATGCATTGCGTCATTCAAATTCAACCGAGAACTAAACGAAATCACCCAATACAATGTAAACGTTGTCAAAGGTATGGACACTCGCAAGCAAACTGCCGACTCACTCCGAGGTGCGTTAGATGCAAAGAGTCACACCATTACTCGCAATGCGCAAAACCGAAAAGTGACAAACCGAACTGAGTAAATTACGGCGAGAAACACGCGGCCCATTACAAAAGCTGTCGCATTTTCAAGGAAATTCAGCGAGCAAATTCAAACTTTCAAACTGAACGCAGGTCAGGGTCAGAGCAACAACCGCCGCTGCGCAACAACACCACTCGCAGCCCACCAACCTTTAGCCCTAATAGAAATTTTTCTTCACGAACACAAAACCGATGACGCATGCATAACTGAAACCCACTTGGGTCTAAACGAAAAATTCAAAATTTCTGGTTATAAAATGTATAGAAGTGACAGAATTTCAAATGTTGCAGCGGAGGTATTTTGATTGCTCTTTCAACCTGAATCAAACATCAACTGTCGCTTATCCCCAATACATCTGACCTGGAAACTGTTGCAGTTATCGTAACCATAAATAATAAAAATTACACACATAATTAGCAGCTTATAAACCTCCAAATAAACAATTTCCAGTAAAAGAATACAAAGTTTCTTTATTCTTCTAGGAGACCTAAACAGTAAAAAAGCAATCCTGGGAGTGCAATTGTAGAACTAGGTACTAAACTGCAATGTTTTGCAATAAACAATAATTTAGATGTAATAGCACAATGGCAGCCAACACACTACCCGTACAATAGTAACATTATTCCAGATATTTTAGACACAATGGTGTCTAAAATCTTCCACTTACCTACATCACAAACCGTACTTCCTGAGTTAGATTCAGATCATTGCTTGGTCATCATAGAACTAAAATCTTCAAACCTCTTGCAGTCTAATAAACCCTTCACCGTTTTGGGCGTGAAAGGGCACGTCAACTGGATAAATTTAGAGACCTACTGGAAGTAAACCTTCATTACCCAGAACATATACAAACAATTAGTGAAATAGACAATTAGTTAACTAAAATCACACAGAAAATCTACGTCGCATTGCTACAGTCAACATCACCTTTCGCAAGACCTTTCACTAGAAATAGAAATCCGATTCCAAGAAATATTTTAAATTTAATTAAAAGTAAACTTAACCTTCGACGGCTCTGGCAAACCAACCGCAGACATGATCTTAAAGCAAAAACCAACAAATTAAAGAGAACAATTAAAAACAAACTAAATCAAATTCGAATTAACAACTTTCAAAGATCCATAGCTCAAATTCACCCTAATAGTAGACCACTCTGGTCAACAATAAAAAGACTAAGTAAAAAACTTCGGGTATAGACACTAGAGTAGTAGCGTGGATAAACGAACTACTCCGAAACAGAAAGCAGAAAGTTCGAATCGGTAGTTACTTATCAACCTCGAGAAGCGTCACGTCAGGAATTCCACAAGGAAGTGTAATCGGACCACTCATGTTTCTGGCCTTCGTGAATGAATTGCCGACTAATTTAGCTTCAAATGTACGACTCCTTGCAGATGACTGCGTAATCTATAGGATTATCAACTCGGAGAAAGACGAGGATATTTTGCAGCGAGGCTTAGACAAATTACATATCTGGGCAGAAACAAACGGCATGGAAATAAACAGTTCAAAGAGCAAGTCCATCACGTTTGGTAGGGGTCGAAGTTATAATGAATTTGTGTACAAACTGAACAATAATGTTATACCTCGAGTCACGTCTTGCAAAAACTTAGGAATACAGCTAGACAGTAAATTGAGCTGGGAAAATCAAGTCAATTTCGTTGTAGGGAAAGCCTGGAAATCTTTACATTTTGTTATGCGGATACTGAAAAAGAGTACAGTGAGAGCCAAAGAACTAGCTTATATGTCATTAGTGCGACCTATATTAGAATATGGCGCGGTATGTTGGGACCCATACAGAATTTTGCAACAAAGAAATCTAGAAAAAGTGCAGCGTAGAGCATTAAAATTTACTTTCAGGGGTATCAAGAATAAAGGGGTATGGGAGTCACTCGAAAGGAGAAGATTAAAGTCACGTCTCTATGCAATGTATAAAGCGTACACAGGCCTTCGAGCGTGGAAAGAAATTCAAAGTCGATTAGGGAAACCTACATATTTCGGCAGAGCGGATCACATGAACAAAATTCAGACAAGAATTCAGAAAACGGACATTGGGAAATATTCATTCGCGAATCGCACTATTAGGGACTGGAACAGTTTACCTGTGACAATCTTCGATCCCTTTCCTCAAAGCCTGAGCAAATTTAAAAATAAATTAGTTTCTTGAATGTGGATATGTTATAAATATATTTAATAAAATTCAGTGCAATTACCTGTCTTCGTTGTAATTAAGTATTATTATTATTGTTATTATTATTGTTGTTATTATTATTAATGTTATTAGCATTATTATTATTGTTATTATTAGCATTATTATTATTATTATTATTATTATTATTATTATTATTATTATTATTATTATTATGTGCAGTGCAGTGGCGTGAAGTGCAGTGACGTTGTGCAACTGAGAGAAACGAGTGAGTAAGAAAGACATTACAACTCGCTGTATCGCAGTGCGGTGAAGTGTGGTGAAGTGAAGTTTGGTGAAGTGGAATTCTATGAAAGATTGCACGATGAAATGTTCATGAGATTTGTAACGTTTGTAGAGTTTGTATAGTTGTTAAGTTCTGTAATGTTAAGTTAGTGTATTCTGCCACCAAGTTCTCACACTTAATTGCAGAATTATTAATAAATCTAATCTAATATAATCTAAAGAAACTACTGACTTTCCCATCCTTAAACACAACTCAAATGTAGCTTGCACGGATCATATGAAAGCCAATATGTTAGGTAAATATCTGCCAAGCTATTTGACTACAAACCCAAATATAAAGTATTCCTTTAATAATTATATTGCAAAAAACCTCCTATTACCAGACTATAATGTCCCAGATAAAATAAAATTGATATTCCCATCCAAAATTTCTAAAATTATTAAGCAATTGAAAACCAGAAAATCAGCAGCTCACGATCATATTAACAACGGAGCTCTTAAAGAATTACCCCAAAGAGCAATAGTTATTTTAGCCCACTTATTTAATTCCTTTCTAAGACTGGGCCACTTTCCAAAAGATTGGAAATTCTCAATAATTTTACCCTTTTGTAAACAAGGCACAGATCCTCGCTTTCCTACAAGCTACAGTCTCCTATCCTCAATCGCAAAGGTGTATATATATATATATATATATATATATATATATATATATATATTATATATATATATATATATATACATATATATATACATATATATATACATATATATATATATATATATATATATATATATACATGTAGGTACGTATTAACTCAAGCCTCGCAAACAGATTTGAAATTAATGCAGGAGTCCCTCAAGGTTCTTGCCTTTCACCACTTCTCTTTCCTGTTTTCACGTCGGATTTACCGCAGTCAGACTATACAGAAATTGTCCTTTACGCAGATGACACAGCACTTTTACCTCTCATTCAGACATTAGCTGTGCCTTCGGCAACATACAGATTGATCTAAATAATTTCATTAAATGGGCCACAATCTGGAAAATAAAGATAAACGCATCTAAAACTCAAGCCAAAAGTTTCATACTCCGCAAACTTCCTCAACCACCCCTCTTCTGCTTCCAAAACACAAATATAGAATGGATGAATAGAAATACACAAGCAAAATACTTAGGAGTACTACTTGACACTTAACTAAACTGGAAGCAACATATCAAATCTATAGCAGATAAAGCTTACGCAAAAATATCTAAACTATATCCAATAATAAATAGAAATTATTGACTTAGCTCTTAATCATCTATAAAACAATAAGACCAACCCTCACATTTGCTTGCCCGATTTGGAATAACGCCGCACGAACGAACCTAAATAAAATAGAAGTAATACGAAATAAATTTCTCAGAGAGATAATTAAAGCTGGTTAGGCGGAAGAGCGGGCCTGATGGCCTGAGCCTCGCCATATTAATAAAGGCATATTATTATTATTATTATTATTATTATTATTATTATTATTATTATTATTATTATTATTATTGTTATTATTAATCTTAGCGTATTTTCCCAATAACGGAAAACGTTAAGCAAAAATTTGACTCGTTTTTGTGGAGTTCTACTTAGTTTTTGTGGAGTTCTTCTTAATTTTCCAATATTCTTTCATTCTGTTGGAGAATGCCAGTTTTCTTTCTTCAGACCATTTCGGTCTGTAGGGTTTTGATTTTGGTTGTTCTACTTTGACTTTCCATTTGTTTACTTTGTTACGGAAGGTATTTTTGTCTGAGGTGTCAGTTATGTCGGCGTGTCGCAAGTCTTTTTTTGTTTCTTTCATCCATGGCGTTGTACTTTTAAGTGAGGATATATAGTTTAGTATTCTTTTAGTTAGTCGAGTATTTGGTAGCCTGTCTATGTGTCCGAAGAATTTCAGTCGTCTTTTCCTGATGTCGACTTCTATGTTCGAGTACTTTTCAGTTGTCTCAATAGATTGTAATCTGTATCCATCGGGAGTGAGTCTCGCACCGAGTATTTTTCTAATGATTTTTCTTTCTTCTTTTTTGATTTCTTCTAGTTCATATTTCTTGCTGAGCGTGAGTGTTTCGCTAGCGTAAAGAGTTGCCGATTTGATGACAGTATTGTAATGTCGAATTTTGGTTTTCTTAGACATGCGTTTTTTGTTGTACAGGTTTTGGATTAGTCCGAATGCTTTCTTGATTTTCTGGAGGCGGGTTTGTTGTGAAATTCTTTCGGATCCGGTTGGTTCGATGAACTCACCCAGGTATTTGAAATGTGGTACCCTTTTGACCGTTCCATACCTTGTGTGCATGTTGTCACCTTTGTGGGATAGGACTTGAGTTTTCTCGAAAGAGATCTGTAATCCTGTCCTTTCTGTGTACAGCCTTTGAGTGTTTCTAATTGTTTGATAGCGGTCTCTTGGTTTTCAGACAGTATCGCTATATCGTCGGCAAAGGCAAGGTATGGTATGCAGAGGTTATTTTTGGGTATGCCGAGTGTGATAGGTTTCCAAGCATCTTGTTTTTGAAGTTCTTTTTCCCATTCTTCCATTACTTTGTCCAAGACTAGGTTGAACAGGAGAGGAGAGAGGCCATCTCCTTGTCTCACGCCTGTCCGAATTTCGAAAGTTTCTGAGATTTCTCCCATGAATTTCACTTTAAAATTTGTTTTTGTAAGTGTTTGCTCGATAAGTTTCCGTGTTTTGTGGTCTAGTCCTCTTTCTTCTAGGATCTGGAATAGTGATGGTCGATCGATAGAGTCGTAAGCCTTTTTGAAGTCGACAAATGTACATGTTACTGGTTTGTTTCGAATTGCTCGCATTTGATTAATGTTTTTAGGTTGAAGATTTGTTCGGGACAGGATCGGTTTGGTCTGAATCCTGTTTGAAAATCTGATAATTTTGGTTCGAGTTGTTGTGTTCGTTTCAGAAGACAGGCCGAGAGAATTTTGTAAATAACTGGAAGGAGGGAAATCCCTCTGTAATTGTTTACATCTGACTTTTCTCCCATTTTATGTAGTGGGTGAATGAGTGCGGTTTTCCAATCGTCAGGGATTTGTTCTGTTTACCAGATTTCTTGGACAATCTGTGTGATTTCTTTGAGTGAGTTGGATCCAAGGTTTTTGAGGAATTCTGCTGTAATTCCATCTTCACCTGATGCCTTGTTGTTTCTGAGTCTTTTGATGTGGGAGTGGATTTCGTCTTGACTTGGTGGTGACGAGTCTTCATTTGTGTGGTCAGGTTGTTTCTTTGGGAATCTCCTTGTAGGTTCCGGACAATTCAAAAGTTGTGAGAAGTATTTAGCCAACTCTTGGTAATTTTCCTTGTTCGTTAATGTGAATTTTCCATCTTGCTTTCCGAAACATAAGTTGTGTGGTGTGTATCCCTTGATTTGGTTGGCGAATACCTTGTAGAAGTCGTGCGTGTTATTGTTTCGAAAGTTATCTTCGATCGACGTCAGTTGGTAATTGATGAATTTTCGTTTGATTTGTCTTAAAGTTTTGGGTGTCTCTTTTCGTACTTAGAGGAAGATCTAGTGGGTTTTTTCAGATTTGTTACTGTTGTAATTTTGGAAAGCGTTTTTTCTGTTGTTGAGGGCAACTTCGCATTCTTGATTCCACCAGGGATGTTTCGGTCTTTTGGTGAGGGGAATCAAGGATTTGGCAGTCTCTATGATTTTGTCCTTGAAATTTTCCCAGTTTTTTGCGGGTTGTTCTTTCCATTTTTCAGCAATTTTGGAGTCTTGGATTTTGTGTGTGTCCAATTTTGGAATCGTTGGGGGTTTCTTGTTGAATTATCTCTTGGGGGTAAATTTGATCTTGATTCGGGAAAGAAAATGGTCGGAATCTATGTTTGCTCCTTTACGAACTTGTACATCGTGAATTTCTTTCTGGTAGAAGTAAGAGATTGCAACATGGTCGATTTGGAATTCTCCTAATTGTTGGATGGGGGAGCGCCATGTTTTCTGTTTCTTGGGGGATTTTCGTAGTGAGGTTGACATAATTTTCAGGTTGTTCTGTTGGCATAACTCGATGAGCCGGGTGCCATTTTTGTTAGTGAATTTGTGTGCAGGGTAATTGCCTACTGTTTTTTTTTGTATCTGTATTCTCTGCCAATTTGTGCATTAAAATCTCCGAGGAGAATTTTAACGTCGTCTTGTGGAATTTTGAACATTTCATTTCCGAGTTCTTCCCAGAATTTGTCAGTCTTTTCTGGTTCTTTTTTGTTGTCTGCATTTGTGGGCGCGTGAACATTGATGAAAGTGTAATTCTTATTCGTATGTTAGATCCTCATGGTCATGAGTCGGTTATTGATGGGTTTCACGTCTTTTACTGAATCTAGGACCATTTTGTCTACAACAAAGGCCATGCCGAATAGTGGTGTCCCTTTGCAAACCTTTTTCTTAGTTCCACTTTTGAAGATCCTGTAGTTGTTGTAGTCGATTGTTTCTGAGTCAGTGAAGCGTGTTTCTTGTAGGGCGAGAATTTGGATTTTATGTTTGGTAAGTTCTGTTGTAAGATTGTGTAGTTTACCGGTTTGAATCAGCGTTCGAATGTTGAATGTGCCAATGTATGTGTGGCTCTTTCGTGGAAGTTTACCAGAGCACTCCGACTCGCTCTCTCGTACAGGTCCAAGCTCCCCAGAATCCGAATGCTTAGTTGCCGTCTGTTGACGGGTGGATCGTCCACCTGGGGTACTGTTGTTTTTGCTTGTACGAATCATTGTTGCTTGTGATTGATATCCAGGTGATGCTGGTTGGATAGAACAAAGGATTGTTAGTTCCTGGATCAGTAGTTGCAGCCGCAACCTCTTGATGAACTGACGCTGACCAAGTTGCCGGTGGTTTCCACTACAGACGCCTCTTGGATTTTCTTCGCTTAGTTTTGGTCCGCCCTGAGTATTCTATTTCCTCAGTACCCGCCATATCTGGTGAGCATTCCCCTATCCGCCACCTGGGGAGGCGCCCGATGGGAGACTAGCAACTCCGCACGGGATTATTATTATTATTATTATTATTATTATTATTATTATTATTATTATTATTATTATTATTATTATTATTATTATTATTATTATTATTATTAAAGCTCTTTGGTTCATAAGCAACATGCAAATCCAAAATGAACTAAAAATATCATCTATTAACGACTATATAAATCTTATGACTCATAAATTCTTCACATCCCTCCCCCAATCACGCAGCATAACATCATTCAAACTAGGTAAAACGTGTAGTTCATCAAAGAGAATAAGATCACGATTCCCTAAAGACTCCCTTGGTCCACCTTAAATCATTTACCCATCTTCCCCTTTCCTAAAATTCCGCCCATTAACACCCTCCCTTCAAAATTATCACATATAACACCAAAACCTGTCCTCCACAGTTTCTTCTCTAAGTACAAAGTACCATCAGTTCCCTGAGAGGAGGTAACGCATGAGGATGTCCATCCCTAAAAGTTAATGTGTAGAATTTTGTGTAATGAACACCCCTAAAAGACAGAAATGCTTTTTTTAAAGGCATGGCAGGCAGAAATAATTTTTTTTAAAAACTCTCAAATATACAGAGAGTGTACTGAAAATGGAAACAGCATCACTTACTTTACCATTCTTTGCTAAATACGTGAGTTTTAAAACATCGGAGACGTTTCTGAGAATACAATTGTTTAAAAATTTTAAATTGTCTATTTGCATTAAAATTACGCAAAAAATGCTCGTATTATAAAAAAAGTGAACATGGCCTTATTCGAAAGTCTGTTTTTGATGAACATATTTCATGAAGAAAAATATGCAGTGCAGAGAAGTTTTTGCAATATTTGAAAAATCAGGTTTTTCTACGAAAATGAGACCTGCACCATTGTCTTAAGTGATTTCCACGCTATGCGAGGTCAAATTTTATTAAAAATATTTGGTGCAATTTTTGAGAGAAAAAATTGTTTAAAAAATTAAAAACTACGTATATTTCACGAAAAGTATGTGAAAACAGCTCAACATTTTGAAAAATTGTGCATGATCTTATTTCAAAATCTGTCTCAAAAAAACAGATTTCATGAAGTAAATTTTTTTTACTATCAATATATTTATTATAAAGACACCGAAAAATTAACTTTTGCAATTTTCGAAAAATTTGGAATCTTAAAGAACATGATACATCATTCTCTTAAGCGTTCCTTACGGTATCCGACTTCAAAAGTTAATAAACAAATTTGGACTTTTTAAAAAAATTTTGAAAATGTCACCGGGTCTTCATTTAGAGTACTCCTTGAAAACTAAAATATCCGTTTACTTTCAAGAGGTCGCGACATTAGCCAGAGTGTTTGGGGAATATGAATTTCAGAGAAAATCGGCTGAACAATTCAGGAGCTTGCCTTGACAGACGGACGGGCAGACATAGGTGTTTTTTATTCGTCACTCGATTTTTCGATATCAAGGATCCGCAAAACATCGATTCTGACTACACAACGTGAGGGAGTAATTTACTTTATATAAGGACAAGCTTTATCCACTTTTAGTTGCCAGGGCCCGCAAAAAGAGCTTTTTAGTCCAAAATTCTTAGCATTTTCCCAGCAGCATTACAATGCAATCTCTATACTGCGTAATTAGTAGCGGGAGTAATGGGAGCTGTTTTTGAGAAAAATATGTTTTTATAAAGTTCCTTCATTTCATGCAAAACTAACGAGAATTCTAGTACTATTTTCAGAAAATTGAATGTGACCTTACTTAAAGATCTAATTTTTTAGAACATAATTCGTTAAGGAAAAAATCAATAATGTAGTTTTGCTGTTAACTTTTTGCAGTTTTAAAAAGAGAAAGAGTTGCCAAAAAAGGGACACATTTATTTATTAATTTTTAATTAACATATACAGATTACTCAATTTACGAAAAAAATTTACGAGACTTATTTAAAGATGTCTTCGAGAAACATATTTTATTCATTAAAAATTCTATCATAAATGTTTTCGTAAAGTTTAGAAAGTTCTATGAAAATGAGACCTGCTCGGTTTTTAAGCGTTCTTTAATCTATTTGAGAAAAAACTTAATCCAGAATTTTGGAGACATGTAGTAAGATCATTTTGCACGATAGAGTGTTCGCGCAGATTCTCATAAAGAACTGATCAGAAACTTCAATATTCCAAATTAGAAGTAAAAAAAGCCAAAAGGCGTGTTTACATAGTCTGCACGTTTTCTGTACGATTTGCCTCTATTCGCCATCAGGAGCTGTGCATGCACACAAACGAAATCCTGAATTGCACCTTCCGGGTACATTCATTTCCAACATTTCGGCAGTGCATTTTAAGCTACTTTATTAATACTAATTTTAAAATATTAATGAAACACGGTGATAAAAATAGAAAGACGGGTATCGTCACTTCCATCATGGTTATAGCTGCGAAGGCTTTAGAGAGTGAGCAGAAAAACGCTTGGATCGGAGAAAGTATGGGCAGCAAATGTGAGATTCACAACCCACACATTTGCAAGGTCTACACCTTGTAATAAAATTCCCAAAAACTCGAGACCTCGAATCCAGGTCGTCATACACCAAATTTCACAAATCGCACCTAACCTACTCACCAAAATAGAAAGGAAGAACAAATCGATCTTGCTGAAACGTTTTAATGCAGAAACCGTGCACTCTAGTCTGCACGTTTTTTGTACATCCAATCTGCAGAAAAACCGTATCCAACAGCGATTAGAAAATTTTGAAAATATTGATGGGACTCGTATATTGAAAATTGATCTGTGTCTCACCACCAATAAACATGTTTGTTTATTTATTATTTATTTATTTATTTATTTATTTATTTATTTATTTATTTATTTATTTATTTATTTATTTATTTATTTATTTATTTATTTATTTATTTATTTATTTATTTATTTATTTATTTATTTATTTATTTATTTATTTATTTATTTATTTATTTATTTATTTATTTATTTATTTATTTATTTATTTATTTATTTATTTATTTATTTATTTATTTATTTATTTATTTATTTATTTATTTATTTATTTATTTATTTATTTATTTATTTATTTATTTATTTATTTATTTATTTATTTATTTATTTATTTATTTACTTATTTTTTTTATTTTTTATTTATTTATTTTATTTATTATCTACCTATTAAAAAAATCCAAATTGTATTTCAAAATTCGCAGGGCCTTGGGTTGAGTCATATCGGTCGGATTACTAGTTTTGGAGGAAATCGCCTGAATGTGGGCTGAAATAGGCGGTGAAGACCACGAACAGTCAAACGGTTTGCCGTCAACGAGTTTATTGGTATCATGGTCCACTAAAATGTGTATTCTGTCTATATAAAGTGATAGAGGATGTCATTTATCACGAATAAAAACATGATTTATCCTCCTTTAACTTTTTCACCCATTATGCACTTACGTTGTAAAGAGAAAGTATTGTAATGACGCAGCGGCAAGATTATCTCATGTTTCGTCAGAAAATATTATATTTTGACCTTATATCACTACTTTCCGCTTCATCATTGCATCAGAGAAAATTCCATAAAAATGGGAATGAAAAATACTGCTGCACTAAATGTTTTCAATCTTTTGCAACGAGAAAAAACTCTTTGAAGCAAAATAACTGAGCAGAAGTTGCCAAAAATAAGTTCCATTTTAAGGAAAGGGAGCGTACGCAGTTTTTGTGCGCTACTGCTTGAGGGTGCTGTCACTTGGATGACAACAGACCGGCGAAATCGCAGTAAAAGGTTTCGAGGCTGGAGTGCACGCAGCGGGAATCTAGGCCTGAGGCAAACGGCTCTGTGAAAGATTCTTTCTAAACTGAGATAAGCAAACAAAACTGTAACATCATCAAATAGTATTAAGTTAGTCACAAGTGATGAATCGAGACAGAAGAGCAGGTGAAGGTGCCTAATAAATAGGACAAGAAAAATTAGGCATGCGATTGCATGTTGTAATGAGAGTCGTTGTTGGTTGTGTGAGAGAAGAGAATGGAAGCGTGATACAAGTATACATTCCATCGAGAAAAAAAGACTGGAAAGTTTGCAATCAAAGGCATAACAATAAGAAAGGAATTTATTTTAAAAAAAGAACAATAAAACAGATTATAAAAAAAACTGATTGTGTTCTAACAATGCTTGAGTATTGATCAACAAATGGCCAGTAGCAGCGCTTGTGCATACCAGGCAACTGAGTTTTGTAATTAATCAACCTTTTGGAAGAACTTTTAAGAATTGAAAAATTAATCAAAATCTAACAAGACATAGACAGGTTGCTGAGGAGAAAGATTACCAGCTGGGGCGGGCAACGTGTAGTGCTGAGATACTTGAAGCGAAGTGGAGTGGCGATGGGGGCAGGAGAAGGTGAGCAGTGGCACCCAGGCGTGGCAGGCGAAGCCGGCGCGCGGGCGGCAGGGGATCCGGCGGGGAGTGGTGCCAGGGAGCCGTGGAGGGGTTAATGAATGTTCACACAGGCCTGCTATCCAAGCGCACTGTACGAAGGCTCGAACAACCGCCGAAAGGCCGCCCCGCGCCGCCCCGCGCCGCCCCGCGCCGCCCCGCGCCGCCCCGCGCCGCCCCGCGCCGCCCCGCGCCGCCCCGCGCCGCCCCGCGCCGCCCCGCGCCGCCCCGCGCCGCCCCGCGCCGCCCCGCGCCGCCCCGCGCCGCCCCGCGCCGCCCCGCGCCGCCCCGCGCCGCCCCGCGCCGCCCCGCGCCGCCCCGCGCCGCCCCGCGCCGCCCCGCGCCGCCCCGCGCCGCCCCGCGCCGCCCCGCGCCGCCCCGCGCCGCCCCGCGCCGCCCCGCGCCGCCCCGCGCCGCCCCGCGCCGCCCCGCGCCGCCCCGCGCCGCGCAAGCGATCCGAATAACAAAGTCAGACCCTCATTTATTTTCTTTATGATTTTTTACACCTCCCTCTGTCTCACATTCTTTCTTTTCCTCTTGCTATGTCTCTCTCACTCTTTCCCCCTCTCTCCATCCTTGCTGCTAGGGCATCGGCGTCGGGCACAATGTCCTCGCCTGCTGTGTTCTTAATAATCTTTGAGCATAATAGACAACCACTGACTTGCAATAATAAGACAGCAAGAATCAGGCTTGGTTACTTCGAAACTTTTCATCTCAGGGCGGGTTCCTCCTTATGTAGTACAGATACACCAAACAGCTCCTTGTAATATTCACACCCTAACGAAACGGCGTGGCACCACCTCTCTGCCCTTTGTGATCGAACGTTTTGGGTCTTTCAGGCTGCTAAAGATTTAATCAAATGAATTAAAAGACACTTTTCACAATACAATGTAGAAACCACGAATGACCCTTTTGTTCTGCCCAGAATCAGGAGATTGCTTTGGTAGAAACGCTAAACAAACTACTCCTATATCTCCAATCATGAGCAACGATTCTTCGTTAGCACGGAAGACGAGCAGCGGAAACGTCCCAGGAGCAAAGCGGTAGCGGTGGCACGTGTTGACTTTCGTGAAGAACGTGCACCTGCCGCACGAGGGTTGCTCATGGAAGGAGCGGAACGATAGGAGATTCAAAGTGGCCCGCGGCCTCCGCCCGAATCTCCACCTCCTAATCACATGGCCTGTGGCGTAGATGGCCTGATTAGAGCTCCTCTCGCTTTTCACTCAATGAAAAGCCATCAGACATCAAAATTACTTCGTTGCAATTTCAAACGATTACATCTTTGTTATTTTCTTATTTGGTAAACATAAATTAAGTACAAGCACTGTATTTATTTACGCTACTACATAATCGCGTTTATTCAAACCATTCTGCTACCATAATTTGGTTATCACAATACATTTTTTTCTTACTCTTATATCTTCGTATATACGAAGTAATGTACATAGTATAGAGAACGTTATGTAATGCAGCAGAAAATCTATTTCGGGATTTCAACGAAATAACACGTGTTGGGGTCTTCTAATACCAATTTTTATCAAACTGCCCGTCCGTCCGTCTGTCGTGTAGTGCTCTCTGGCTGGCTGTCCGTCGTCCGTCCGTCCGTCCGTCTGTCCGCCCGTCTATCCGTCCGTCTGTGAACAACACTAGCCGAAACTATTCCTACTATTTTTTTTTCTAAAACGAATATTGCCCGATTGATCTGCAGTTTTGCTGTGCACTTTTGCCAAACATTCTGTAAATTTTGGGGACACTTTACAAGAAGCCCTGTGACATTTTCAAAATTTTCTCAAAAGTGGCTCCAAATTTGTTCATTAAATTTCCTTTAATAATGGAGTGAAATAGATGGTGGTTGTTTGATCTTCATTGTTAACTCTGAAATTTCGAAAATTGCAATTGTGTGCAATTTTTTCAGTGTCTTCCTACAAATACAAAATGGAAAATTGATTTTTTTCCTTTAAATGAAATTTGTTCTCTACTAGTTCTTTCATTAAAATCATATACATTCTTGCGAATATTTTAATAATTTTCGAACAATTTTGATTAAAATAGGGTCAACATTAAAAGATAATAAAAACAAGATTTTCTCAAAAACAGCTTAAAATTTTCTCTGAAAATTTATCGTATTGTTAGTTCTAAATGTACTGTATGAGATATCATAAACCACATATTGCTGTATTCGTTTGATTCGTCAAAAATAACTCAAATTTATTTTTAAGTGTCTCTCGCGGCGTAAAAATTTACATGACAGATGTATTGATTAGGGATAGATTATAGACCCATTGTTGAATGCGTTTGTTAACATATGCTTCAAATGATGCTTTTCAAAAATCTCTAATATTGTTTTTCGAAAATCTATTAGTTTGTTAGTATATGGGAACTTAAAGTGGCGAATTTTCGAAAAAAGTTCGCACCAATTATTCTGAAAAACAAAGGAAAATATGTTATCGACATTTTCCACAGTGAAAAAGAGTTAAATTCTCGCCGATATTTGGAAAGCTTGATTTCGACCTAAATTTTGAAAAATAAGAAAAATATTCTGAATCATGTGGATGTTTTAATCACACAGAGAATAAAAAATATATATTGCACAAAATGAGAAGTAAACCATCGCGTCAGTTGAAAAGTTCTCTAAATATACTGTCTTTTAACATTTTGTCATATTTTTGAAAATATAACCACAAATGTGATTTTCTCGCTTAAAAATTTGCAAGTGATTTAGGTTGAAATTGGTAACAATGACAAGAATGTTATCATTAACAACGTGTTTGTTTTCATTTGGATTGCATGACAGGTTCGTTTGGTGATAATTTTATTTAATAAAGTGATTGATCAGTGGAATATTGTTAGAATACGAATATTGTTACAGTGCGGTAAAAGGGTCGTCTAGGATGTCCCTTACTGTCGAAACTTCGAAATTTTTGAACGCTCACCCTACAATTTTGCGCGAATTCCAGACGTATCACCCACCGCTGAGTCAGGCCCAAGTCCAACAGTACGTGAATTTTAATTGATCGTGTCACACGTCTTTGTAGGTCGCTAATCTAACATAATGTCATAAGTTTATGTCATATGCAGTGCCGAGGAATATGTATTTTTAATAGAAGATAATATTAATTATTAATAAAAATTTCGAAAAGCTAGATACAATTTACCATACAATTTGAAGTTTTGTTTTATAACATACGGGAAGTAAAATTAACAGTTAGTACAGCTTGTGGTTCGTGAGAGCATGATATTTTGGGAGAAAGCAAGAATTCCGACAAGAGCTAATTAGCATTGTTCACAAAAAAGTATTAACTTGTATTGGAAGTGTAGAACACTAGAAAACAACGCTAATTTTAAGTCTGAAGCTAATTTTAAGCATCGTGAAGAAGTTTAGAAATAATTAGAACAATTTCAGTGGAAGAAAAGATGATTTTATTTCGGCCGAGAGATACAGGACGTAAAGGCTATCTTACAGGAGTAGATCACAATAACACAGATAAAGAAGAAAAGTGAGGCAAAGAAGAGAAAAGGAAAGAGAAAAACAATATGAAGCGTCTACATCTTCTGATGTACAAACTTTCAATTTCAGATGAAATCAACGTTGGTGAATTTTTAGGGGAGACTTAAGTACATCAATCCAGAATGCTGCAAGTTATGGCACAGAAAATTTCGTTACTCTTAAACTAATGGTTTAGATAGATGTCAGCTGAGAGATTCTGAATACATCTTTCAGGTCTCAGGAGAGGCACTTGACAACAATACCCCGAAGAACTCTCTATTAATAAATCTTTTATTCTTCGAATTAAACAAAAAAGAGAAAATAACATTAAGAAACAATTAAATCTGCTTTTAATAGTAATTTATCTCAAATTCTTAGTGTTCATTGGAATGGTAAACCGTTGCCTGTATTCCATATCAGAGAATTGTTGTTATTTCCGTGTCTTCACATATACGAACTTATTTTACAATGTGCGTTTAAATGTAGAATAAGTTATGTAATCCTTAAAATATGCCTTTCTGTTGATTGTAACAGTTTATGTCAAACCATGACTTCAGTGCAGTGCAGTTGTAAAAGCTGCTTATTAAGATATCTGCTTTTTAAAAGTTCTCAAATTACGTGAACGGATAATTCCATAATTTCAAAAGCATCTCTAAATAAATTTAGAAAGCCTGAAGATGGATACTAGTTTTATTTAAGAATATCCTTCCACCTGGGCAGTCAACTCTTTGTATATAGAAGTTCAAAGGTTGTTTATAAAGTTGAAAGCTGTGAATGACTGTTCTGAAAGGGCTGTTAAATTAATACACGATTTCCATACACTACTGACTGTAGATGTGGCGAAATCAATTTTTGTTGTGTTGTTCAAGAACATGGTTCACTGTACACACATTGCAAGAAAGAAACACTAAAATAAGTACCTACAAGAAATGCAAAAACCATATCGCAGTTTTAAGTGTAAAAATGAGTTATATTTTAATATAAAATTATATAATAAACATGTACCGGTAGTTTTTCACTGACAATACAACAAAACCAAGCATAACTAACATTCAAATTTCGCGCTGAACTCGGCACGGGTTGATATCGACCTATTGAGATACAATTTTATTTTTGAATAAATTTGACCCAATGGAAAATATTTAGGGGGTGAGCCCAAACAATTAGCAAAAAGAGTGACACCCTAGTGTCCTCATAATGCAACACTAATTAATTATTTCAAGTACCTTAGTTGGAAACGATTTATTACTCAAATGCGTTCGTGTAATGTTTTTGGTTCCGAACGAAAATGTTGCAACTCGTCTTGTACCTACTACGTCAGCAGTTAAATTCGCCACAAGATAAGTGGTTGAAAATGTAAGAAACAACGATACAGGGTTTGAAGTTGTTTTGCGGTGATCATTTTAAATCATTTTTTTAAATTTTATTTATTTAAGGTCGCTTTTCAACAACTGGGTCATAAGCGACCACGAGAATCAATTTATAATTTACACAAGAATACACATTTTTTACAGTTATGCCATTATATAATTACATACAATTCACACAAGCATATAAATGGTCAAAATGTATTAATAATGTAGGTACTTACATAATTGGGATGGGTACACATATTTATTTATTTACATTACACAAATTTTGATATTAACTACATGTTTGAAGGATTATTGTATATGAGATATAGGTAAAGGAGGGTCTTTATATTAAGGTATCAATTTTTGATGTTTTTAAAACTTATAAGACTTTTATACATTCTTCTGGAGAGGAGAAGGAATTATATAGAGAATCTTTTAAATTTAAGGACTGTCTTATATGGGCTAGTTCAGGGCACTCCAGAATAATATGGGATGTAAATACTAGGGATCCACATTTAGGACAGGGTTCTGGGTCAGCTTTTGTTATTAGGCGAATGTGTGAGAGATAAAGAGGCCAATACGTAGTCTGGTAATTTGGACTTGTTGGAATCTAGTGAATTGGAGTTTCGGGAGGGCGGGTTCAATAACGGATTTCCTTACGAGGTGAAGTTTGGAGAATGTAGTCAGCCATTTTTCATTCCACTCTTTCTTAACCATATTTTAATATATAGGTTCATATCGAAGAGAACTCCCTTCACATTCTTGTCCGTTGTTGGTAATTAAGTTGCTTCTTTAGCCGCTTTATCTGCCTTTTCATTCCCTTCTATACCTTTATGTGCTGGAACCCAAACAATAGAGATGAAGGTTCCGTTGTTTTGTGTAAATAACTGTTCTTGGATTCTTTCAATTATCGGATTTTTAGAAAACCTGTTGACTATTGCATTTAAGTTAGCCATAAAGTCTGAGTGAATTACAATTTTGCGGTTTTCTCCATTTTGGGAGACTAATTCAATGGCTTTCAGGATGGCCCAGGATTCACAAGAAAAGCTAGAAAAGTATTCTGGTAACCTGAATTTAAAGGTATTGAACGGGGTTGTAGATACAATTGCACAACCAACTTTGTTGTCATATTTTGATCCATCTGAATACACTTTTTCTAAATCATGATAGTCTGAATAAAGAGAATTCAGATGCGATGAAACTATTTTTGGAGAGATTAAGGATTTTGGAATCTGTGTAGTCATTGTATTAACATCAGGTTTAAAAGATTGCCAAGGAGGTATGGGGTAAATCCTTCTCTGTAAAATGTGAGGAGTTTCCATATTAAATTCATCTTGATAAATTGGAATTATTTCTCTAAGAGGTTTTGGATATTTCACATGGATTGAATGGTAATCTGGTTTATAAGGGCTGAAGATATATTTGAAGATCGGATTAGTTGAGGAATTTAAAGTTGAGTAGCCAATTTTTAGACAGTTTCCGCTGCAAGTCGAGGGGGAGTAGTCCTGCTTCTACAATAAGGCTGTTGATAGGGCTTGATTAAAAGGCTCCTAAACATTTACGACATGCTGAATTTATAGTAGGGTCTAGTGTCCGTAATGTAGATTTGTTAGCTGAACTGTAGATTACAGCTCCATAATCTAATTTGGCTTGAATAATAGAAAGATAAGCATTTATTAAACATTTCCACTCTGCTCCCCACTTTTTAGATGCTAATATCTTCACTATGTTCAGTCTGGTTTTGTATTCGGACTTTAGCAGAGAAATGTGGTTCTTCCAAGAGTGCTTCTGGTCGAAGGTCATGCCCAAGATTTTACAAGAGTATGTACGACGTATTTGATGGTTTCCAATAAAGAGGGCAGGATTTTCATTTAAAAGTTTTGAGCTTCTAGAGTTTATAATAAATTTCGATTTAGTTCTTGAAAGGGAGAAACCTGAAGAACTTGCCCATGTTTGAATTTTGTTTAAGGTTTCTTGGATTATTTTAGTTGTTACTCGGAGATCTTTGCCGCAGCATACAATGGAAATATCATCAGCGAAGAGAAATAATTTACTTGGTGTCTCTATGATACTACTTAT
Source organism: Gryllus longicercus (assembly GCA_038098605.1). Lineage (NCBI taxonomy): Eukaryota > Metazoa > Arthropoda > Insecta > Orthoptera > Gryllidae > Gryllus > Gryllus longicercus. The sequence continues at coordinate 4,166,688 of JAZDUA010000054.1, read as the reverse complement.
TTCATTTATTGCGATCAGAAAAAGGAGCACGCTAATAATTGTGCCCTGAGGGAGACCATTCATCATTTCCCTGCAAGTTGACATTTTATCATACATGCGTACACACAGATATCTATGTTGCATAAAATTTTTCAAAAAGCCAGTGAGTTGCCTTTAATATTCATTGAGATAAGATTACGTAGTAGTCGGGGTTTAAAAATAATTTCGTAAGCTTTCTCAATATCAAGCGAAACAACAATTGCATGCTAGTTAATTGCTAGTGCATTACAAATTTCTGTGTCGATGTTTATTAGATGGTCGTTGGTTGATCTATGTTGTCGATATTCATTTTGGAAGGGGATAGTAAGTTTCTTGTTTCTAGGAGCCATCTAAGGCGGTTGCCAACCATTTTTTCTAGTACTTTGCAAAGAGTACACGTCAATGATATTGATCTAAAGTTTCTGGTTTTAGATGGATCTTTGCCTGGTTTCGGTGCAGCAATTACAAGAGCTTCTCTCCATTGTTCAGGGAAGGATTGGGAGGTCCAGATCCCATTATAAATTTTTAAGAGGTATTCAATGGCACATTTAGGAAGATTCTTCAAGAAAATATTTGGAATATTATCAGGACCTGGTGCAGCGTTTTTACTATTTTTTAAAACATGAAGGAGCTCATCCATCAGGAATTCACAGTTAAATGAATCATTGTTGTTACTTAGCAGGTTTTGGATGCCTTTTTGAGTGGCTAGGGATATAGACGGAATTAATTTACGAAAGGATGGATCATAGTTATCATTGTTTGAATTGTTGGCAAATGAATCTGCGAGAGCATTGCATATGTCTTGAGAACCCCTGTATTTTATTCCGTTTTCATATTCTAATATTGTAGGTAAGCTAGTTGAATAAGAGCCGCTAATTGATTTTATTTTATGCCACATAGTTGCGGACGGTGTTTGGCCCGTAATAGAAGATGTAAAATCTTTAAAAGATTGTAGCGTAGTATGTTTAAGAGTAAAGCGAGCTTTAGCTCTAGCTTTCTAATATAATATGTCCAGTTCTATCGATTTATATTTCTTATATTTTCTAAGCTTTCTTCTTTTCTTTGATGGCTAACGTGCAATTTTCATTCCACCATGGGACTTGACGGTTCCGGATAATACCCGAAGATTTAGGGACTGCCGGGTGAGCAGCTGAATCAATTAAGTCTGTAAAGGCTTGGATGATTTGGTTAATCCGATCTGGCGCCCTCTCATTTATATCGGGACGTTTGTTGATGTTATTATCGACATATGATTGAAATAAGGTCCAGTTAGCTTCTGTACTAATCCACTTCTGATGAATGCGGGTAATAGAGTATGGTTGAAAATCAGAGAGGTGAATAAACAATGGGTAATGATCGCTGTCATAAACATCATTACTAGAAAACCAAGAAATACGAGTTCCAATGTCGTTGGATGAAAATGTCAAATCAATCACACTACCTTTTGCATATCTAGTAGAAAAATAGGTATCATTGCCCGTATTATGAAGAATAATATTATCATTCTTGTCAAACCATTCCTCAACAATTCTGCCCCTTCTATCTGTACTAGAAGATCCCCACAGTACATTGTGGCTATTAAAATCTCCCATGATGATAAATGGTTTTGGGAGTTGCTCTACAATATCATCAAGTTCAGTGATGTTTATATCCTGGCTATTAGGTAAATATAAGATACAAATTGTGACAGTGAAGTTAATTTTAATTCTAATTGCAGTTGCTTCCAGTTGCGTTTGAAGAGTAACATAATGTAAGAAAAATTCTGGTTTAGAATGAATTGCAACGCCACCACTGGCAATATTGATATTATTTCTATTACAAAATGTAGATCTGTATCCAAACAATGAGCCACAATTTTGAAATTTAAAGTTCATTATCAAAGTTTCTTGGAAGCAAATTATTGTTGGTTTGAATTTGTCAATGAGAAGCTTTATGAATGGTTTTCTTGCAAAAAAACAAAAAACAAAAAAAAAACATTACAACTCCATTGAATAATGTCCATTGTAAATAGCTGAATTTGATTATTTTATAATAACTTCAGCTAGAATGACAATAATGGAGGAGGTTAGATCACTGCTCTTCTGAATCTTCTCTAGCATAAGGTTTTTCATTCATATCTGCATCAAGTTTTTTGATGATTCTTGAGCATCTGTTTTTCACACCCCTGTTCGGTAAGTATTGGTGAACAGCTCTTAACATTGCTGTAAGGAGTAAAATCATCTGTGAATTCTCTGACAATTGCTGTAGTACAGTTATTACCCTTCGTCCTGTCAAAGAAACTTTGGAGTTGATGTATATTTAGTGGGTAGTGGGCAGTAGGAGAATCTAAAATTGTTTTAATATTGGACCACGACTGATCGTCAACATTTTCAGAAGAGGTTTTAGCTTTTTTCTTATTTTTGGAGGGTTGTTTCTTTATTTTTTCTTTAGTTTCTGAAGTTTTCTCTTCCATGTCAGAGGTTTCCCAATTACTGTCTGGGAGGCAAGGTCAATTTCCATTGAGTTTCCTTTCGAGGCAACAGGGTTTCTCGCGGTCGACTCAAGGGAAGGGGTGGTAGGTAGCGGGGGAAAGCTGTCAAGGGCAAGGTTAAGGCTAGAATTTTCATTCAATTACTACATTGATTTGAGCAGTTTTTAGCAATATGGCCCTGATTTTTACATAAAAAAGAAATAGGAATATCAGGAGTTCCATATATCCTGTGGGGGACATCATCAATAAATACTTGAAATGATTCAGGTAATTTATGTCCATCATCAGGTGAAATAAATGTTTGACGGCGAAAACTGAGGACGTAGCTCAAGTTGGGGTTATTAAATCCAGCACGAAGGAAAGTTAACGGCACTACAGTTCTAACACCGAAAGTTAATAATTTTTCTTCTATCACTTGATAAAGAATACTTGGATAAACATTTGAGAGAATAATTGTTTTGTTCCTAGAAATTAAAGGTCTTATAGGGAAGACGATTAGACACAACGATGCTTTTATGATAGAAGACTAGATCATCTGCGATTTCCTTACTGGATAAACACACAGTCTGTTGTTCGATATTTTCGACGCAAACTTGATATGAGATGGGTTCACTTTGGTAGATAACTTTTCAATAAATTCAACAATTGGCGCACTATTTGTCGAATCTATGATGATAGCATTTTCTTTCTTGGGAAAGAGAGATTGCATTGTAACTTTAGCATAATTAATTGTAGCCGTTCTGGTTTCCTGAAGATTTATGAACTTGAGAAGGCTCCATGATATTCACGGAAAAAAGAAGAAACTTTTCACTTAGTTAAGCAATATCGCTTCACTTAAGAATAACTCAACTTCTACCACGGTTTACATGTGTCTGACTGACAAGCCCCGAGTCAGTGCACGCACGCACAACGTGATTTTGCCCGGAGCGGACGGAGCGTCTGACCACCACGGCAGTCAGGACGCGACTGTGCATCTTAAATCATTGTTTGTAGATAAAAGTTCCTATTTAGTAAAGAAATTGGTTTCCTACGAGAAAGTCTGTGCCGTTGTGTACCACCACTAGTTTACTTTAGAGAAGAAAGTTAACGAAGTACCTGACAAAAGTACTTCTTAAGAAAAAAAGTTATGTAATCGTGCGCCGGAAAATGGCGAATTTTCGGCGGAAAAATTCCTATTGCTGGGCCCAGCTAACTAAAAAGTGGATGAATCCTGTTGCTAAATGTAGAAAAATTTTCGCTAACACTTGGTGTACCCAAATTCCATGTTTTGTGTGTCCTTGATATCCAAAAATCGATTAACTGCAAAACGTCTGTCTGTTCGTTTGCCCGTCTGTGGTCATTGCTAGTGCCTAAACGGTTCGGCCGATTTTCTTCAAAACTGATATTACTCGATGGATCTAAATGAATTTGAGGCATTGGGAGTTTCAAACGGATAGTTCGATTTTTGAAAATACTTTACATGAAGCTAACGATGCCCAAGCGAGCGATGCCACTAACTAAATCACAACCAATATTATGCCTCTAACTAGTATTATTGCTTTCTACAAGAACTACCCACTGTCCTTGCACCGTTCGCATATGAACGGCCTTTTGTCAATGAGCCCAGAACTCATGCTATAGCGTAAGCGGTTGAGGCACGGGTTCAGAAGGTAGAGCGTGTCCTGGTTCGATTCGCCCCCCGTTTCGGGGTGATTTTTTGAAACACCAACCTTCTCCATCTCATCCCCGGAAGGAGAAAAACACATAGACTGAATAGCTGAGTCACGACCGAACTGATGTAAATGTGGGATAGCACCCGCTATCAACGGCCTGAGATTACAGCGATACCTATGAGCGCAGTATCCAACCAACAAGCTCGAAGATTGACAACACTAGCCTAACACCCCCTGCCCGTGAATGCGTGAAACCTTGTCCATCAAAGTTCCCATTTTAGGACCCAGAGTTCGCGCAGGCAATACCCCCCTATTTACAAGGCTGTCCGGGTGACGCCGCGTCCATGGCGAATTCCTCCCCTTCCTGCCTCGGCCTAATTACATGGTAAGTCTGCACACTGAAGCAGGAGCGTACGCGATTTTGCGACCGGTGATCATCGCCACGTTCGGCGCCTCGCGTCCGCGTTCTGCCGTCGGCTGTGCCTAAGGATGCCGTCACGACCCCGCGTCGGCCCATTCCTCTCAGTAAATCCCTCAACGCATCAAAGTACACAATTACTGTGGTGCACGCACGCGAAGTGTTACCATATACTTGTCCCATTTCGACACCCAAGCTAGACTTGCTCCACACGTCCTTGCTCACCACTGTCAATAAAATTTTAGGAATCCGACTTTGTAAACCTCGGCCCAAAAGAAGGTCCGCCCACAGCACGCCCGTCCAAAAACGCGACCTTGCCTAGCAGTGGACAGCAGCCCTATTATTGAATGGGTAACCATTGATGAAGCCCGAGAATATAGTCCAATTACACCACTGATAGATATAACAGTACAGTACACAGTGAAGTACACCTTCACAAAGCCCGATCAATTTTGAACTATCCACTGACTCGCCAATGGCAGACACATCCGACCTGCTTGACACCCCCATGAGAGCTAACTACCAACTGCCCTACCAGACAACGCCGCCTCGCCACCATTGCTCTGTCACGCCTATATCAGTCTCGAGCGATTCAACGCACGCGGAGCGCGCCCCCCTGCGACCGGGCTACGGAAACTCGGACAAAAAGGTGACAACTTTGCGACCAAAGGACACGTCAGTCCGAAAACATTCACAGACCAGTAAGTGAATCCTCGCCAGGACCCACACACGAAAGCATGAAATGCGGACTGGACATGGAAGATGACACAAGCCGCCCCTCCAACCCGCTCGCAGAGGCGACCGCCACTGCACCACGCACAGTCAGCCAGGTAGCTCATGACGATGACAGCGAGCCCCGAAACGTAGTACATAAGCACGTTCCAGAAGAATGCAAGTTACGGACCAAGCCCCGGCAATATTGGGCTTCCTCCCCGTACGACTAGAGAAGGGCAAAGTGGTCATATTCCTCCCAGCCCCTCCGGACATGTTCTGCCCGTGCTGCCTTCGAAATTACCTGTCACTGCTACATAGCAAGGGGCTAGGGGAGAGCGTTAGGAAGATGGAGAACCACGTATGGGACAGGCACCGACGAAGGTCCATTATCCGGTGCCTCGGCTGCAGAGAAGATGTCAACGACCTGCGCCACATAAAGAAATGCCGGTTCCTTAAACAGAAGCTTACCACCTTCACGAACCGCCCAGCAAGATGGCGATATGTAGCCGGACCCGCCCGTGACACCAATGGCAGGCTCATGCGACCGGCGCTGGAAGAGCACAGGGTAATCGTCCCCATCCCGGCCAACGACGTGCTAGAATGCCCAATTTGTGACGATAGTATCTCCAGCGCGATAGCAGAATACAGCCGAAGATTCTCACTAAAAAAATCACCTCTGCAGAGCACATGGAGTAGAAGAAGTCGCTCTCATATGCGGAGCTGTGACACCGAGGTCAGAGACTGGAGAGCACATAAGAAGAAGTGTGAAAAAGGTAGAGAAATTGCTCCCCCACCAACGCCGCGGGAAATGATGCCGGCCAGCTACGCGCACCGCGACTGTGAGCTCCTTTTCGTAACAGCCAAACAAGCTGCCCTCCATTTGCGAGTACAAGCCACGGAGCAGAGACGACAAAGGGCGGGGGAAGAAGTCAGAGGATAGTCGAAGCTATAATCGAACTCAAGAGCATGCACCCGACAAATGGTGAGAACGAGGGAAGTGAGAGCGACGATAGAAGCGACTGCAGCAGAGCATCCGGAGAGAAACACCCTGCCCCTCCACTGGCTGACACGCAGAAGGCCGATCAAGAGGGCACCTTGCGGCCACAGTAGAATGCCCAGCAGCAACAAGATGTGGTTCCAACTCAAGGCAACACATCAGCAGATGGACACGGCCACACACTACATCCCGGCCTAGCAAAAGCCAAACACCTAAGAGGAAGGCGACCAGAAGCAGGCGTACGCCCACCGACGAGTAAAGCTACTAGAACCTTTTTTTAACTCGGCATTTTCCCCAGCAGAAGTGAACCGAATACAGGACCAACTGACCCCCAAGAGTACCCAAAGTAGCAATAACAGGCAAGTGCGCACGCAACTGGGCAGCAAGGAGGAAAAAATCCCAAATGGCCACGGCATCCAAATGGCATCCAAAATTATCTTCACGTTATATTTGACCCTAAAGATCGTAATACCTTCAAATCAGTCGCATTGAAACGAGAGTGCAACCCTGACCTCTGCTTTGTTTCTTCAGATAACAATGGACGGCCACTTGCAACAACTCATTAAGTTCTCTACGACTTTCCTCACAGCCAGCACCGTCCAATACTTGTTGAAATTGGAATAATAACCTCATTTCCACGCCCTAGATGGAACTTTTGTAAAGCACACTGGGTTCTTTCTCCGAAAGACTGGATAAATTCTTAGGATGGATTCCACTTACACCCGGCAACTAGAAAGGTTTACTAGAGCAGTCATTGTCGCAGCCAAAAAATGCGTGCCCAGAGGATAACGCATGATCTACATACCGGTTGGAACATAATGAGCGAAGCACTGTATCAACAGTACCTGCAATCGGGAGATTCAGAAAGAGCCGATGATATAATTTATAACTTAGATGCAGCTAGGCATGAAAAAAGGGTGAATACCGCTGAGAATCTCGATTTCACTAAATCCAGCAGACAAGCCTGGACTTTATTGAGGAAACTGAGAGGTACCAACTGCGTTTCTCGCGAAAACATCCCCATTACACCCAATTCTGTTGCCTCACACATTGTAAACATACCTAGAAGACCCTGGGAATACAACAAAGATAAAACGTTAACTTACAGCCCTTCAGGCTAATTGTTCAAAAGAAACAACTTACGATCGTTCACACTTAAAAAAATACATCTGCGTGTAAGCAAATTAAAGCTGGGAAACTTCCCGGAATTAATGGAAGCCACCCTCAATTCATCTTATACAGTGCCAAGTATACATGGCCCTGGTTCGCTTATTTCTATACATATATTTTAAATAAAGACAGGATACCCACAGCACTTTAAGAGGTGAAAATCATAGGCATCCTAAAACCTGGAAACCCCGAAATTAAGCCAGAGAGCTACCGACCCATGTCGTTGCTGAATGTAATTTACAAACTATTTGAGCCATTTATTCACAAAAGAATAAGCCCCAGAATTCTCCAGAGCGTACCGATAGAGCAGGCCGGCTTCCGACCAAACAGGAGCTCCTGTGACTTGGCTCTGACCCTGCCAACTTTCATTGAGGCCCGATTCTAAAGAGAGCTGAAAAGTTTACCTGTTTCCGTCGATCTCACAGCGGCCTATGTAACAGTCTAAAAGCATGGCTTTGTCTATAAGTTTGCACGAGAGATATATTTTACGATGACAATTACGTTAATTGAGGATATGCTCAGTAACAAAATGTTCACGGTAATCCTGGGTAACTGAAAAAGAAAAATGATGAAGCTGAACAATGGCTTACCTCAAGGATATGTTATGGCACCACTGCTCTTCAGTCTATACACAGCCGACCTGCCAAAAACAACACCAAGGAAATTTTGATACGCAGATGACTGGGCAATAGCTACACAACATCAGCATCTTAAAGTAACAGAGAATATCCTTGCTGAAGATTTAAACACCTCGGGGCAATATTTTCGCAAGTGGAGACTCCAACCGAGCGCAGAAAAGACGGAGGGTTCACGTTTCCATTTAAATAATAAATTCGTCAACAAAGAGGAACAAATATCCCAAACACCTTGGTGTCACACTGGATAGAACTCTCTCATATAAAAAAAACATAACAAATCTTGCTGCGAAAGTTAACACCGGGAACAATATCTCTCAGAATTATGTGGATCTACATGGAGATCTTCAGCAGCTCCTTACAGAGGTTCAGCCCTGGAGCTGGCATACTCGGCGACGGAATTCTGTGCACTAGTATGGCTCAACAGCGCACATACCAAACTGGTTGATTGCCAACTTACTAACACCATGCGTCTCATATCGGGCCCTATAAAATCTACCCTATTTAACTGGCTGCATCTTCGAATCATAGATTACCTCCAGACGTCCGTAGGCAATCGGCGCTTTTAAGAGAGTGTGGAAAAATACTACTTATCTCAGAACTTCCAGTTAATTCTGATCTAAAACATCTCTACAGATAAACAGACGTAGATTTAAACACCATCCTCAGGGAAGCTAGTTCACTTCACGGTGAAAATTTCAGCATCACCAAGGCCTGGAGAAAAAGAGAGATGAGAGAAAAACGCACAATCTGAAAGCCTAAACATACCATGCATAACAGAGAAACCACCGGATTTTGAACTACCACGAAAAAGTTGGTGCTCATTAAACAAAATCCGGACAAACCATGGGATATGCAAAGATTCCCTCTACAAATGAGGGAAAAAATAATCCTCACAGTGTGACTGCAATTGTGATGTCTTTGCCGGGGCAATAATTCACAGACGTGAACGGTTTGTAAATTATTGAGTATTTATTTGAAATATGCTCCATCACCTAAATACTATTTACAATAATTACAATAAACATTATTGACCCGTTACCAGAAAGAATGTTCCTGGTCACCACAACCGCTGGCCTAATAATTTGATATCTTTATATAGTATCGTAGGCTTTCACGGCCGGAGTCAATAGAAAGTAGATTTTCCGGGCTGGTAGGCCGTGGTCCAGTTGGCATAGTTGGGCCAAACGTTTCGTCCACGTCTGCCTGTCCACCGCAGACGTGGACGAAACGTTTGGCTCAACTATGCCAACTGGACCACGGCCTACCAGCCCGGAAAATCTACTTTCTATTGACTCCGGCCGTGAAAGCCTACGATACTATATAAACCGCCTGTACGGGGAGGAAACTCACAAACTTATACGTCGACTAGAGGGACTACGTAAGAAGAAGGCTCAAATGCTGTGCTCCTTAACCTTTCTACTCCGTTGCCGGGACAACAATGTTATTCCGAATTTCATACGTCAGAAACGCAATTTCTCCACCAAGTCATCGCACCGCATCTATGACCGCATGGAAAAAGCACTGCTCCGGGAACGGATACACCAAACCCGTCGTGAGATTTCTTCTACAGACAAAGTTCTATATGGACTGCACCTACAGACCAGTAGAACGCTCCGACCGGAAGATTGGGACAACATTGACCGCATCACCTACAGTTCGATGACTACCCAGAAAACACACATTTCCAGAAAACAGATTCGAAAATATGACCAGCTTACAGAAAAGAAGGAAATGCCGGCCACTCTTAAACTACAGCGGACAGTGGTCAACTTGTCGGACCGACAACTGACTCCGGAAGAAACTGCGATTCTCGCTAAGGGAGGCAACTTCGCGGTGACCCCCTCGAAAGTGCCCATAGAAGACATCATCTCCAAAATCGAGTCCGGAATACGATCAATGCCGACAGACATAGCAGAGGAAATTAGAAGAGTCTTCCAGAATTCTTCAAAAGGCGAAACCCCCCAAAAGCAATCTGACCAGAACGGAGAGAGCTGCCCTAAGAAATTTAAACAGCAACGATAATATCGTCATTCTTGCAGCAGATAAAGGCAATGCCACTGTAGTTCTAAACAAAATTGACTACGAAAACAAGATAAAGAACATCCTGGATCCTAACATCTACAGCAAGCTTCCACGTGACCCTACGTCACGCATACTCCGCCGCACCAACCAGCTACTCAAAAATTCAAGTATTCCAGCCGAAACGCAACGTTCCATCAAGAAATCGGAGGCAGCTGCGCCCAGACTTTACGGTTTACCAAAAATACACAAACCAGAAGTTCCCTTACGACCCATTGTTAGCGCTATTGGATCTCCTACGTACTCTGTATCCAAGTACTTATGCAACTTGCTCCAACCACTCATCGGAAAAACAAACTCCTACATCAAGGACTCGTCACATTTCGTCGAAAAACTAAAGACACTGACTCTACAGCCGAACGATCTGCTCGTCAGTTTCGATGTCGTATCATTATTCACCATGGTACCGGTTACCGAAACATTAGCTTTGCTGCGGAGGTTATTCCCGGAGGACATCTCAGAACTTTTCCATCACGTACTAACTACTACATACTTTGTATGGAATGGTGAGTTTTACGAGCAGAATGATGGAGTAGCAATGGGAAATCCGTTGAGTCCGATTGTAGCCAATTTATATATGGAGAGCTTCGAGGCCACAGCGCTAAATACTGCGCCACTCAAACCCACTTGTTGGTTGCGGTACGTCGATGATACTTTCGTTATTTGGAGCCACGGGGAAGAAACGCTAGAAGATTTTCTCCGTCACCTCAATTCTATTCACCCTCGCATACAGTTTACCATTGAGAAGGAACGTAATGGAAAAATTCCATTTTTGGACGTGCTGGTAAACAAGAAGGAAGACGGATCCCTCGGCCACACAGTTTTCCTCGATGTTGCCAGCGCCTTTGATAAGGTCTGGCACGTCGGCCTCCTCTACAAACTCCACTCCATGAACTTTCCTATGTACCTTATACACCTAATCCATTCATACCTCGCGGACAGAACGTTTCAAGTGACGCTTCTGAACGCAAAATCTACCCGCCGCGCCGTACGGGCCGGAGTGCCGCAAGGGAGCGTGATAGCTCCTACGCTCTTCAGTCTTTACGTGCGTGATATTCCCACCCACCCTCAAACAGAGCTCGCCTTGTATGCAGACGATACGGCTGTAATAGCCACGTCTAGAAGTATCGAGCTCCTCCAGAAGTATTTGGATCAGCATTTGTTACAGATCCAGGAGTGGCTGAAACTGTGGCGGGTCAAAGTCAATGTGAGTAAGAGTGCAGCTGTGCTCTTCACACGGAGACTGAGATTCGCGCGGCCGAGGCCACTCGCGCTATGCGGAGACGAGATTAATTGGTCAAAAAATGTCAAATATTTAGGAGTTACTTTAGACAGCTCTTTGACATTTGCAAAGCACATAGAAAACGTGCGACAGAAAGCGCGGCAGACCCGAGGCAGATTGCGAAGCTTGTTTCACAAGCGGAGCAAACTGTCAACGGCAAACTGCCTCACGCTTTATAAAGCAATAATTAGGCCGCAAATAGACTACGCATGCCCGAGTTGGGCAATTGCAGCAACTTCATATTTGAACAAACTGCAAGTAGTTCAAAACGAGTGTCTCAGGGCCGCCCTCTGCGCCCCTAGATTTGCTCGTATAGAAACTTTACATCGCGAAACCTCAATGCCACTGCTAAAAATTCATTTAAAAACAATAGTTAAAAACTTTTTTGAGAAAGCGGCCGACTCGGAAAACGATTTGATCTCCGCGGTCGCCTTATACGAACCCGATCAAAGGGCGAAGTATAAGAGACCGAAACACTTTCTGGAGTAAGAGAAATCTGAAACAGAGAAGTGGGACTGAAGCATAAATAACACAGTATTAAAACACACGCAATGCGCGCGCCGGTAGGCTAAAGTCGTTTCTGACCTTTGTTTTTCTTTTTATGTTACAGGATAGGCCATAGATGCCCGTAAGGGTAGGAATGGTCACACCGCGGTGGCGTGAACGCGCATTGCACTTTTAGTGCGTTCACAAAACTGCACAAAGTTGAGAGAGCGCGTCGCCAGTCGCCAGCCAGCCGCCGTCCTGGACACTGCGCCCGCGACCTTGCCGCCACTGGAGATGTCCACCGCAGACATGGACGAAACGTTTGGCCCAACTATGCCAACTGGACCACGGCCTACACGCCCGGAAAATCTACTTTCAATTTGATATCTTGTTCGGTGTGATGCACCAGTCTACCTACGTGCGCATACAAGCAGGTATGCCGCACCTGCCGTCTCGACCTAGCACGCCGGCTTCAGTTCCCTGCCTCAGTAGCCTGTGCATTGAAATGCTGCGCCGCGCACAACCCACACGACTTCCTACCGACGCGCCCAAGATTCAGAAGAAGGAGTTTAGATACGAGGTCTGTTTATATTACCTTCTGGGCCGGCTGACGGAACTGCGTCATCTCGCTGTTTCCGCCGACGCGTTTCCACAGCCAGCATGTCTACGGGGTTCACAAGTTTGCCCCAAGTGGCAAAGGGGTTCACAAGTAGTCACTCACGACACGAGACCCCTTCCCTTCCGCTCCCTAGGTTTGCCTTTGTTCAACCCGGCGCCCCTTCCCGCCAGCGCTGCCTGCTGTCGAAAACTACTTCCTCGTGCATTTCGTGTGCATGAATTGCAAGTGGCTAATATTTTGTCCGGTTCGTAACAGGCGACTGATATGATGCCACACAATGCTGATAGATAAACCGTTAGGCATATTGTGGAATAGAGTCCAAGAGTGTCCCATGCTGGCGAACCGCAGATTTTCTGACTGCAGCCGAGTGCACAATAGAAAATACTATAAACTTAAATGCACTTTTATGACTAATGTTTATGACTGTTCCATTGTGTTCGTTTTATAATATCTTCTCGTTTATATACATATTCATGTATTTTAGAAACGTGCAGCTATACGATAAATAAATGAATTTTTAAAACGTTTTACATTTTTTCCCAAAAATCTCTCCAAATATTTTTTTTCTACGGATAGAAGAAGGGATGCTTAAAATAATGGCACTTGTCTCATTTCCGTTAAAGTTTCAGAATTTTCGAGAAAAGCAAATTTGGAAATAATGCAAGAAAGTATTGATGTAGCACAACTAGTTTCATTGTTGTCTAATTCTTTTACCATTATATTCAGTCGCTCACGTTAATATTCGGTCGCCCTACCAATTTGAATTTTCTAATGGTATTTATATGTTTATGTCATATTTCTTATTGTATTGGAAGTCAAAGAAAAAATGATGCCTTAAAGAAAATTTTATTATTGTAGAAAAGTATTTACAAAATTAAACAAAAATTATGGTGACATTAATTTAAAAAAACTGTAAAAAAAATTAACCAAAGTAATAAGACAATTTTCATCTTCGATCACTCTTTTTAAATCAACAGTGGTTATATTATTATTTGGTAGGGTAGCCTTTCTGTGAAACTATTCTTTCTATCGATTCTACATAATGTTAAATTTTCTTGACGTATGAAGTGTTTATAGATACCCATTCTTCCGCCAATCTCCCCTTCAATTCCTCTCTTGTCGAAATATATTTTTGTAATGGAGCATCCAGTTCAAACCACAGATTCTCGAATGGGTGAAGAGTTGGAGACTGTGGAGGTGATTCTAAGACCTTGGGGCAGTTGTAGAGTGTCCAGCTGGGCAAAATGTAGGCGAGAATTGTGTTTCTCATAATTGTCCTGATGAAGTTTAAAGTTATTCTATATTCCGAGAGTATCCACACTTACGTGCATAAAGTCTAAAAAATACGAGGGTGCCGTCGCCGACACGAAAAATGAGGAACGGCCAAATTCAAAGACCCAGCTTTCTACATTTTCTGGCAGCGCTATACGGAGGATAACGCCATCTGGTACTTTCATCGTTAACTATTACAAAACACCGCCTGAGCCAACGCCTGAGAACCTGATCGACGATATTTCCCCTAGATTTCATCCAATCATCATCTAGAGATTGGTAGAGAAAGAACATTCACTAAAGGTGTGTTAATCCTAAGGGTCGAGAGTATTGGCGTAGAAGGCACAGGGGGCCGGGGGAAGTCTCATTGCGTCGTAGTGCAAGCCATTCGATCGCCTACAAGACATATATCAATAAAGATAATATCAGACATTAAGACATAAAATGTTCAGCATAAGTAATAGAATTAGTGGATTTGAACATTTTTAATTACATTTTTCACATAATCTAGATTTCCGTGCGAAAATTCAATTGAATATCATCCCCTCTTTTAATGCAAAACAACTTTAGTATATGAACAAATATTTCGAAATCAAGACGAAGAAATTGAGTGAAGGCGGCTCTAGGATCCGAAAAATAATTGGAAGTGGGGAGTTTTGGCGAAGTTCAAATATCAGTGTTTACAAAATTTAACATTTTAGCAATAATTAAACTAGCTATTTTGTAATAATATTGAATTTCTTGTCAAAATTGTTATTTTCCTTAGAAATGTATTGGGACTCTACCAAATCATACAGCGCACGTTTCAAAATTGTTTATAACATTTACACACATTAAAATTACAAAATTGTTAATTCGCAATTTTTGGATATTGGGACATCAGGTAACCCTTCCCGCTTCAGAATTCTAAAAATTGGAAATCATTTATAATGTTGCAAATCTTTTATTGTCTTTTCTAAACTGTCTTAAAATGATATGGAAAATTCCGCAATCCGATCGGCGCTGATGCATTTCGTATTCGAGATATGTAATTATTTGTAACAAATTAGCATGTGATTGCCGCAAATTAGCATCATGATATATGACATCTAGATATAGGTAAGCACGTCAAAATATGTAATTAATGTATGCATAATGCGAACTAAGTCAAATAATACAGATTGTCAGGGTGACCAGTAAATAAAAAACTATGTTTCATGGACGCGAGCATGGCAATGTGACGGAACGTAAAGTTGCATAGCCCTTGTAATATATTAAGAATATTTGTGTAGGAGGCATAGTAAGGTATCTTTCTAACATTCAGTCTTTTATCTTTCGTCAGCTGTCGACGAAGTCACATTGGCTGATACGGTACGATTGTAATCAGAAGGACGCGCAATGTTAGAATCTGTATAATTATTTTAATCTAGGGGGTAGTACAGGAATTGGGTCCGATATTTTCAGAGTATAATGTCAGAAATCTAAAGATGTTAAAGCCGGTCCGGATGGCCGAGATCGCTAAGGCAGTAGTACCGTAGCTATCTCTGACCGAGGGATTGTGGGATCAAGTGCCGCCTCGGGCATGAATGTATTGTGTTCGTCCTTTCACTCCCTGTCATTATCATATCGTGTCATCCTCACAGTCACCATACCGTAATACGCAATAGTAGTCGCTAATGATCTAGAAGTTGATGCGGCCTTAAATTTTAAAAAAATGTTAAAAGTATGTTTTAAGTGAAATGTGAAATAGACTTTACACCTGGAAAGAAAATTGATAGGAAATAATCGTAGACGTGTCTTGTATTCAACAATTCGTGTTGGGCGTGTGGTAGATGTGCGTATGTGGGCGTGAATAGATACATAATACGTGGTACAGCATGGGGAAAGTTCGCGGGAGCGTGTTTTTGATATTATTTATTGAACCGGTAACAAACTGACAATACCCCGGGTGACATTTTTAACCAGCATTTGGCATTGGGATAGAATACGGTAGACGAGACGGACACATTGACAGCAAATATGCAGCACCAAGAGAGAAGATTGGATGAAAGATTCAATCGGAGCACAAATGAGAAGCCACCGATACGCGCGAAGATCTTAGTAGGCAATGAACTTTGATTTTGACCTATCCAGGAGGATGATTCTTGCCAACAAAAGAAATAATATCATTTCAATAATTGAGCTCATTTAGTGTAATAAATTAAAATTTATAAAAACGTTAAGTGAGTTTATTGGGAAAAGGCTAATAATTTATTGTTAGTTGCCATCAGTTAGAAAAATCTATTTAATTAACAGAACTTCGAAGGATCGCAATTCTGTACAGACTGCACACCCACATCTAACAGATATAAAGATATCAAGTTGTATGTCGATTCCTATAAATAAATGGAAATAGAATCAACATAGTGAATATTTCAGTACAAGACAAATTTATGAGCATATCGAAAAATTAGGGTTTGCAAAATTTCCCGGATTTGATAATCCAGAAGCCCTTTGTTATGTTTATATTAAGCACGAATATTATAAAACTTTGTAATGTGAGTATTTGTAATGTTGAAAAATTAAAACTTTGTAATTCAAATAATACTTGGGTACTGCAATTTGCCAATTTTGCGATATCTCAGTGGTATCGTTTCATATTTCCCTGTAACGAGATCTTAGATTTCGAGTACCGACGGTGGCAGATGTTCGACTGTATGTAGCAGTTATATCGAAAAACTTTGGAACCATTTTTAAGAAAAGTTTGAAACTGCCCGCTGGAGCTTCAACTAAAATACCATTACAATTTAAATTAGAAATTGAAAGAAATATTTTCAAAATTGTGGGGCGTCGATTAGGGCGAGATTGTTAATGGAAAATTCATTTTGATAACAATTCTACGAATAGTTTAGGCACTGGACAGACGGACAGATCGCCAGATGGTCGGACGGACGGATGTTCTGAAACAAAAATCATTCTCTTGGTAACTAAACACCACAAAACGTGAATTTCAATTTAAATCACTAAATGAATTTACTATTGCATTATATTTTCTGCGTTAGTTACTCCGTACGTCTGTCTCGCGAGAGTTATTATTATGAGCCCGTTACAATCCCTTAAGTGATAGGGCCTCCTGGTTTCTCAGGGAAGTCTTGCACAGGTTTGTGATTTGTCTCTCAAGAGAGCAAAAATAAACAAATATATAAATAACAAATACAATTCCACACACCACACAGCAGGTTATATGCAAATATAGAACACCATTTACAGAAGAACCTGCTCGTTAGAGAAGTGATATTGCCTACCAAATATACACATTAGAAATCCTATGCAACAAAATTTGATGATTAATCAGAGGGTGCCGTGATCTGAGCGAATTAATAAGAAGAACTAAAAAACTTATCGTAGAGGAGACCTCGACGTTTTCTTCTCATAGCGTCAAATTCAGCTAGCTATATTTTCTTAATTAAAACCGAAAATATCCGAGCAGTTATTTCAAATTCAATAAAACTCTACAATTTCATTGCCAATAATACTAACCTGATATGATTTTCTACAAACAAGTTAATGGGTGAAAACCAGAACGGTATAAGTGACATTTTATAAATTCTGATAAATCTGTTTATCGAAGTCAATAATACTGATTAAGTCCTGGTTCTTTGTTTCGTCAATAAAACCACGATATTTCAATTCTTCATTAAAATCAGGAAAATATATTTCCAATTAGCTTAAAGTAAACGTTTTTTTTATTTATAAAATGTCACATATACTCTTCTCATTCAATTTTAAGGAGATTTCAACTTCATCCTAAATCGTCATTTTTAGTTTTAATAATTGTGTTAATGATTGCAACTCACAGGCACGGGACACATTCGAAAAAAACCAATAAAATAACAATATTGTCGATAATATGACTATTATGTATTTGAGGTTCGCTGTTGAAATGACGACTGATTCCTATGTTCAGAGATTTTCTGTGTTTCATTACGATGACCTCGGCATTTACGTATTAAGAACATTTGTAAGAAATCAAGTTTAATGATAAGCGATGACCTCAAATAGTCCACTTGAATTCTGAGGGAAGTGTCAAAAAGCATTGGCGAATGAAAAATAATTCTTCTAGATATTCTTCTGAACTTGGAATAATTGAATTTTAAAAACATGTTTCAATTGCGAACTTGCACCTTCATTCAAATTTACTTAACTACCTACGTAAGTTCGCATTCCTTCAATTACAGACGTCCATAAATAAACGTGTCAGTACGCTACTATAACGATATTATTACTTTTCTCATACTCCATGCTCAGCTTCTAAAGGCAGACCAACTGGTTAGAATGAAATTGTGAATGTTATAACAATGTAGTTACATTTTAGGAACGTGTGAATACACGGGAGCAGAAAG
The DNA here is from genome assembly GCA_038098605.1 of Gryllus longicercus. Taxonomy (NCBI): domain Eukaryota; kingdom Metazoa; phylum Arthropoda; class Insecta; order Orthoptera; family Gryllidae; genus Gryllus; species Gryllus longicercus. Next base: position 4,148,512 of record JAZDUA010000054.1, on the reverse strand, counting down.
TCTTATTGACTATGTTTATATGTATTTGAAAATGTATGCAAAACTACTGTTTTCTTCTTCTCTTCTTTCTTTTTTAGGCTGTAGCCTGACTTTTTAATCAAAGAAAATATATTATAAAACAATTGACATTCCATGTAACCACTTTTATGGGTTCACATTCTACGTTGTTCGGGCTGCCATAGATTCACATAATTTCCATTACATTTACTTATATATTTGTTTGAATTATTTTTCACAATTTTATAGAAGAACGAAAGAATTTTATCTGAAGAATAGGCTTCCTAAGAAGGTTCTCGGATAGCAAGTGTTTGCATCAAGCTCCGTTTAATTTGCTTTCAAACCGGTGGCGGAATGAAACAATTTTTAAGGAGGGGGTATTTCTGTAAGTCAATTGTTCATTGTCTTTCTTGCTCCCAGCTTCAGGATTGGTCGGTAGCCGACTCATGTACTATTTTTAAAATGCATGTGGTGGTTGTTAAACAAAAGGAAGTTAAAGTATTGTAACATTTCTCCGTGGTGAATTAAAACCAACACAGGTATTATTTAACAAAGACGTTTATTTGTAAAAAATGCTACACTAAAACTACTTTATCTATTTATAGATATATTAGACAGTCCTTGTGTTCTTCACTTGATTATTTTTCTTACACACGACTCCGTTCTCTTGATTATTTATTTACACAGTTCACTTCTGGTTATTTTTTACACTGTTCTTTGCAATCTACACTATCGCACAGTCCTATGCACTGTCCACGGTCCACTGCGCTGACCACCATTCACTTCACAGACCACAATTCACAGCGCAGACCACAATTCACAGCGCAGACCAGGGTCCACTGCAGTGCTGTTTACCGCTATGCGCGCTTCACAGCTCATCGTCCACTTCGGACACACTGACGGACTGACTGCTTACTCACTGCGGCGAATGTATACCTGGCCGGCGCTCGCCTCGCGCCTTCCGGAAAGTGCGAAATACCTCTTCGCGACTCGCGAATGGCCCGGAACAGTCCAGTTTGGGGAAGAAGAGGGGGCGCCGGCAGATGACGCAATCCGCGCGCAGCGAATCCGGCAAGTGATTCAATATTCGTTACAGTATGTATAATAAAATGAAAAATTAGAGAGCTGAAAACCAGGAATATCTAACTAGCAACAATGTTAATGGCAATATATGCTAGCGTTTGGGCCGCACTTCCGCTCCACCCCCTCTCGGAACTTCAAACGTATGTGGCGGAGAAACGAAACGAGCAGTTTTTAAAACGGCTTGAAGAAAAGACTTGTGGAGGAGCTTCTTAAGGATTGAGTGCCAAAAATAGTGTTGTAATGAGGTGCTAATTTCTTGTAAACAATTACGTGTCTCGAAAACGAAAGACGATAGTGCAGATCAGATTGCGTTATTTTGCATCTCGTTTAAAGGCAATTTAAAAAAATCAACAATTTTTTGTGCAAAATTTAAACATTTATAAACAAATTTTATTTTTTCAATTTTCAAATGGGAAGGGATCCCAGATGTTCCAGAACAGAAAACCACGAATTTTGCCACAAATAACATTTTTTTACACAATTGCGAAATCAGTGCAATTCCTGTTGGGGAATGTCAAAAAATTAGGTGAATATTGACGTGAATATTGCAAAATAACAATTTTTGTGAGGGGTGCAACATTATTACTAATACCTACTTTATTTTACTATAATTACTATAATTTTATATATGTACTAGATCTTTGAATTTTGCTGTTTGTGTCTTAAATGGTTCTCTAGAAGTCATCTATCCATTCGAAAATACACAATTTTGCAATTTGTTAAAATTTTATAAACTTATGAACAATTGCAACCTTTCTATTATAACAGTTTTCTTATCGATAAATTTACAGTAAACTGGATATTTGGTAAAGGTCATATAATTGAAAGTAAACGTGTATGAAAATCTAAATGTTCTAAAATGAGTGATTTCTTCAAAAAGAATTGTGTTAACAGTGGTTAAAAGTGTGTATATATATATATATATATATATATATATATATATATATATATATATATATATATCAATGTACTTACTTTCATGTTCATAAAAGTGTTTCGTTCTATGTACTTTTATTTGGAAATATTTCCACATCTTAACTAGCGACGTCCTTCATTATCTATGACGTAATTTTACCAGGCCACTTCTTCTCGCTGTGAGGTAGGCTGAGGCTGTTTGTGAGGTTCCGCCTGCAACGGTTCGTCATGACAAGGGCTGCCCAAGCCGTGGAAAAAGTGAACTTTACCGCAGACAGCCCAGTTAATTTATTTTTCGATAACTGTGCCTGTAATGTTGTATTAGTAGTAGTTATTCACCTAAGCCCTTTGTTTCCTGCCTTGGCCGAAGCACGGTGTTGACTATACCAATTTATAATTGAGAATAAATGATTATTATAATAAAAATATTTTTAATAATAATAATAATAATAATAATAATAATAATAATAATATTGATAAACTCCACCCTCTGAGTACATGACCTTGACGTTGGTGGTAGAGCTTGAGTACTCCAATGACCCTGTGAGCTATGCGACCATGAGAGGTCTCGTAGCTACTGGTAGGGCCCGCCAGGGCCTTGCTCCTTTGCCAGCCAGGTCGATAAGGAGGGGTCAGACGAAAAAGTACTCCAGAAAAGAACCCCAACAACAGCAGAAGAGAACAGCTACAGAGGAGACAGGCCATAGACGACATGAAATGGACCTCAAAGTATCCCCTCTCTCCTCGAAGGTTAATAAAAGGGACCCCCTTGAGTACCTCCATGAGCCTGAGAGCTATGTCAGTGGTGGCCTAGCTACTGGTAGGGCCTCCCTTGCTTAAAAGGTTGAAGGTGAGGGGTCAGAGAAGAAGTACTCGAGAGAGGAGTGGAAAGTCAGTAGAAAGGGGAGGGTCATCGAGGGTACAGGAGAGAAACTGAGTTGGCACACCAGGCCACTGATCGGAGTGGAGGCCCGAACCTTTCATTAGCCAGCGAAGGAGGCTGCTTTCAGCAGTCAGTGAAAATACCGTAGGGTTTAGTAATGCCTACTGACTATCAGAGGGACACTTTGATGGGCCCTATGTTTCGAGGCCACTGTGGGTCGCAGTAATGGATGACAAGATATAACCCATAGATTAAGTGTGATATGTGAACTCGAACTTGCTTCCTGCGAATCATTCTTTCATATTACAAAAATGAGCATAATGAATAGAACAAATAATGTAATGAATCATAACGAGCCTTGTTCTACCAATTTCACATACCTGCTCAGAAAACGAGCTAATGTCACCTTGTCGACGTCTCGCTATCCCACGAATGTTAGTTTCAGGGACCCAGAGACTGAAGTAGCTCGAAGCCATCGTCAGATGAATTGAAGGAGGTGATATGGTGCCAAAGCGAACAATGGGGGATCTGAAATAGAAATTTTCAAGACGTGGAGAGAGTGGAAACCAGGAATTAGACCTACCCTAGATTCAAAGAAGCTTGCCAGTCAACGACGACACATACTCAGTAGTGGAAAATTCACAGCAGAACAATTTACTTACATTCAGAGATTTTCAGAGTATGCTCTTTGATCAAACTACTCACATGAACATGTAGAACTTGAAAAAGATGGTTCTTTTGAAAGTTTATCTCTTTCCAAATGAAATATACTTCAGTGCGGAAAATTCATCTGGATGAATTGCCTTATCTTGTGATACATCTCAGTGAGTCATGATTCAATATGACATGATGCGAAATCTCCTTCGACGTGAGAGTTTGTCAACTTCCATACGAATATCATGCACCGTTGAGAAGAATAAACGAAAATGCCAAAGCTAAGAGAGTTATAGAGGCAGAGAACTGCCTTAAATGAGGTGGTACAGATCCCAGGTAGAGATCTACATATTACTGAAATCAATCACATTGTTAATGCAACTGTTTATATGGTATCTCAGATAACTTTGGGGCCAGCCAAGAACACCGACGGCCGATAACAAAACAGAGTAAATATCCCTGTACCACCATGGACGAAAAGAATTATGAAACGAATAGCCGACACTCGGCGTGAAACATCACTCTTAGCCGAGGCATCTTCTAAGTCAACGCACACCTCCAAAGTGCAACGAAAAATATTCAATGTTGAACAAAAATAGCAAATTGAAAATGACACAAGCAGGCTAATGGTAACTGAGAAGGTAAAAGAGAAAATCCAAGCATTGGCTTGATGAATTACACGTCACAAACGTAGAATAGATTTCCGTGTGCCGAATCGGTTGTTTGAAACGGATGAGAAGAGATTCTATCGCAATCTGACTCAAAAACCGAATGGCAATGCTGTCACACTGTCAAAAGATGACGTCGAAGCATTTTTGGAAGGAATCTGGGAGTAAAGCAGATCCTACAACAAAGACGCAACTTGGCTTCGATCTGAGGTTGATGCTGCCAATGAACTTGTAGAAACGGGGAAATAAATTCACGAATTTTCGGAAGAGGACTTCTCCCAAGCAATTAAGAACATGAGAAACTGAAATTTTCCCTGAATTGATAATATTCAGAATTATTGGATTAAGAAATTAACTGCAATACATTCTCATCTAGCAAGGGCTGTTAATAAAATTTTAGAAAACAAAATAGAACTCCCGAAATGTCTCGCATGCGGCATCACGTATTTGCTACCAAAAACGGGAGACAGCTCTTTGGCGAAAAACTACAGGACCATCACTTATCTACCAGTACTGTACAAAATTATAACAGCAGCCATACCTGACAAAAAGTCCAGACACATAGAGAAGAACCATCAGTTGCCAGTTGAACAAAAAGGATGTCGTAAACGTTCTTATGGCTGAAAGGAAATTTTGTTACTAAAAAAAGCATTCTTGAATGATGTAAAGAAACGAAAGCGTAATTTAAGCATGGCTTGAATCGACTACCAGAAGGTCTTTGACAGTATACCACACGATTGGATTTTAAATGTCTATCGATTTCGTCACAGACCTATTGAGTTCTGCAAGGCTAATATCTTCATATTCGTAATATCTCATAATACCTTCCTCGTGGAGTACCAAGTTACTAATATACAGTGGAAAGGAAGCAGTAGAATCAAGAAGTATTGAAATGAACAGGGGGTATTTGTCAAGGATATTTGCTATCCCCTCTGATGTTTTGTATTTGTTTGATCCCTCTATCTAGACAGTTCTCGCAAGCTGACTTGAGTTACAAGGTCCATGGTGATGAAAGACCAGTATTACATTTGTTTTATATGGATGATATTAAAGTGTTTGCTAACAATGAAGCGATTCTTTTCCAAATACTCTCTGTCGTGAATGCAATGCCATCTGCTTGAAATTTGGTCGTGACAAGTGTGCAAAAGTCGATTTAAAGTGAGGCACAGTGACAACGTCAGAGCCTTGAAGTTGATATGCACCCTGTGATTCAAGTTTTAGAGCCAGATAAAGCTTAGAAATATCTGGGCATTGAAGAATGTGAGACTATCTCGAACGACACAATGAAAGAGAGTATTCGTAGGGAGTATTATTATTCTTTAAAATGGCACCAAGGGACAGTAAAACTGTTCCTGCTAGCCCATTTTTTGGCAGAATTTGTATTTTCGAAAATTTCCATAATTAAACATTGAAAAACTTTATAATTGAATATAAAGATTTTTTCTTTGCCAAAGTAAGTTCCAAGAAATCAGTTCTTTAAAAAAGTCATGTACGGTTTAAAAAAAAACTAGTTTTTGCGTAATTTTTGCTTGAATTTAATACAATTTATAAAAAACAATACCTCAAAAACCGCTTCTAAGTTTTTCTTCAATTTTTTTTCGCGGAAGGAAAGGTTAAAATAATGCCGCAGGTGTCATTTTCATTGAACTCGCTAAATTTAAGAAAATTGCAAATCTATATGGGTAATTCCATGCGAACTCAGGACGACATGACACCCGACCATCTCAGATTTTTTAAAACTATTATTACTTTTTTTAAATTTGTTGTGGAGAATCGATATCCAAAGTTTCAGCCCTCTACGATAATTATTTTCTGTTTTACAAGTGCTATAGTTTTTTAATGGATAAGGTGTGATTTTAGACATACCTAACTTGTTTTACACATTATAACTCAATTTCTCACACAAAATGCACCAAAATATGTTTTCTGTATGGAAATTTACCGAAGAATCGATCTATGATGTTTTCAAATGAAAATTTTTAGTCTCTACCGGTCAAAATGGCGGATTTTTGAAAAAAGTCAAATTTTTTTCAAAATTCAAAATCTCATATTTCATATATTTTTAAAATTATCAAACCACGATAAAAGTATTCGTTTTTAGATATAGATTCATAATTTTAAACATTTGTTCTGGGGAATAGTATCTGAAACCTTTTTTTAAAAATTATTATTAGTTATAGAGGTTGTATTGGTTGTAGATATACCCATTTCTATTTACTCATTTCATAACTCATTTCTATGCTGAAATCACGGAAAACTACATGATTCTGAAAGTGAAAAATCGTTGTGTAACATTTTTAAACACAAAATTTTATTCCATACTAATTAAATTGGCGAATTTGCGAAAAAAGTATAAAAAACATGTTATTTTTCAAATTTCTTTTCAATACTATTTCTTAAACTGTTTGAAAATTGTGATTTGATTTTAAATGAACAAAATGGCTACCGCTAGTCGCGCTTGCGCATAACGGAGATCGATATCGATCATATTGACATGGGATATCGATTTCGAACCTATAACCTATTATAAAGTTACCTATAACCTATAACCTATAACCTATTATAAAGTTCAGGCTATCAAAACAAAACGTTCTGCAGTTTGACACAATTAGTGAAACGGAGCAAAACGAAGCAAAAAACGATTTGTTTAAATAGTTTTATTTTACAATTTATTCATGATGGCTGATACAGGTTAGTTTTGTTTTTTTAAATAATTTCAGGCATATTTATTATAAGTTTAATGAACAATTTAATTTTCAGATGGCTTTTGTCATATATGCTTAGCATTAGGCACCCAAAATGATTCTACGTCATTTTTAAGATATGATGCCATCTCAGAAGAAGATAAACGATTACTAGCATTGAGAACCGGTAAGAGAACTCATATTTAAAAATTGTTTTAAAATCATTTTGTGTTTTGTAAGTCTTGTTTCACGTATTCATCGCTTAAATATTAATGTAAAAAATATGTAAATAACCTATTTGTAATCAAAAGTAATCAAAAGATATGTTGTGATCCCTACTCAAAACATAAGAAACCTATTTCGAAAAGTTTGCGTATAATATCTTGCGAAGCAGCTGAAGAAATTTTAAAAAAACTGAACATTTGTGTGGTACCTGGGACGAAATACTGTGATATGTCGCAAAATGATCAACGAGAAATGTGATGAAGTTGCTGAACAGCTACCAATTCCTGAAGCAAGTGGTACTCCAGAATCTTTATCACATTCATTCTCCGACGCTGTGGTGTTATCTGGAACGCAAGAGTCAAATTATTCGAGTGCTGACTCACAAGAATGTCAAAATACAATATCTCAAGTTTTGGATTCTTTAAAAATATGTCCTGTAGACGTTCGAGGTAAAAATAATATTTTGAAGAGAAAATGTTTAAAAAGAAATCTGGGATATGTTTCGGAAGTATTAGGTAAAAAAAAAATAAAAAGTGCATACGATTTAGATGATAAAATTGATTCTGTACCTGAGGAAATCAAACAAAAGGCTCAACATTTTGATGAAATTGTAAATAATATCAAGATTGCCAGTGAAACTTGTAATGCTAGGTCAAAGTTACAGTTGCTAACATTAGTGCCGAGTTTATAAAAAAAAACAAATGCAGGATTGTTTAGGAATATCTCGTGCGATAGCTGATGCTGTTAGAAATTTAGTTAAAGAAAAATGTATTTATGCGTTACCAGATAAAAAGAGTGGTAGCAAGGTTCTGGCAGAAGAAGAAAAACAAAAAATTATAAATTTTTATTGCGACGAAACGAATGGAAATTCAAAAATGTTAGCTGGAAAAAAAGATTGTGTTAGTGTCGGAAATAAGCAGTACAAACAAAAACAGTTGTTGTTATTTACTTTAAGAGAATTGTATACAATGTACAAACTTGAAAACCAAGAAAGTCGAATCAGTTTGTCAACCTTTTGTTCTTATCGGCCAAAATGGTGTGTCCTCGCTGGCTCCTCAGGAACACATTCAGTTTGCGTATGTACGATTCATCAGAATGTTGAATTGCAGCTATTTGCGCTCGATTCCAATTTTTCATTGAATGATATAATATCAAAACTTGTTTGTGATGTAAAAAATCAAGACTGTATGCTACGCAAGTGTTTGGGGTGTTCTAAACGAGATGTAAATACAATTTTAGAAAATTTGTTTCTAGACACATCTGAAGAAGAAAACGTGTGACGAAAATGAAGATGACAATATAAAGCTCAAACAATGGGTTTCCACTGATAGAGCTAATTTAATTACACAACTTATTTCAAAACACGAATTACTTGAACTTCTCAGTGACTCTATGATTAAGCTCATACCGCATGATTTTGTTACTAAAGAACAATACAAACACTTGCGTAGTTTGAAAGATAACCTCACAGAAAAAGAATGTATAGTACTAATGGATTTTAGTGAAAATTTCAATTTTATTACAAAGGATCAAGCGCAAGCATATTACTGGACAAAAAGTGCATGCACTGTACATCCAGTTATCATTTATTTCAAAGAAAATGGAAAATCAATGCCTTTGTTATTTGTCAGATGATTTAAAACATGATGTCCAAATTGTTCATATTTTTCAAAACAAAATTGTTGATTATATAAAAGAAAATTTCCCAAATGTGGACAAAATTCATTATTTCAGTGATAGATGTCCGGGACAGTATAAAAATTGTCATAACTTCTTGCGTCTATGTGAGCATGAAAAGTTGTATCAACTGAACGCTACTTGGACATTTTTTGCTACGTCTCATGGTGAAACTGAGAATGATGGAGTGGGTGCTACTGTTAAACGAGAGGCAACCAACGAAAGTTTGCGCAGACCGTATCAGGATCAAATTACAGACGTTGATCAATTATTAGAGTTTTGTAAAGATCACATCAAAAACATCCACTGTGAAATTGTTAGAAAAACTGAAGTTGAAGAATATCGTAATTGTAACCCAACTGGAAAAGCATTTACAGTTCCGGGTACACGCAACTTCCATGAGTTTGTGCCTCGTTCAGACTGTATCATACATTGCAAAAACATAAGCACTGAACAAAATTATTCTGTGGTATTTGATTTAACTAACAAAAGAAAAGTAAAATAAAATTCCGTCCAATATTGTTGATTATATCTAATACATGTCAAAACTAAATAACGTTAATAATAAATAAATTCAATTAAAATGTATTACACATTGTTATACTTTTTTCGCAAATTCGCCAATTTAATTAGTATGGAATAATATTTTGTGTTTAAAAATGTTACACAACGATTTTTCACTTTCAGAATCATGTAGTTTTCCGTGATTTCAGCATAGAAATGAGTTATGAAATGAGTAAATAGAAATGGGTATATCTACAACCAATACAACCTCTATAACTAATAATAATTTTTAAAAAAAGGTTTCAGATACTATTCCCCAGAACAAATGTTTAAAATTATGAATCTATATCTAAAAACGAATACTTTTATCGTGGTTTGATAATTTTAAAAATATATGAAATATGAGATTTTGAATTTTGAAAAAAATTTGACTTTTTTCAAAAATCTGCCATTTTGACCAGTAGAGACTAAAAATTTTCATTTGAAAACATCATAGATCGATTCTTCGGTAAATTTCCATACAGAAAACATATTTTGGTGCATTTTGTGTGAGAAATTGAGTTATAATGTGTAAAACAAGTTAGGTATGTCTAAAATCACACCTTATCCATTAAAAAACTATAGCACTTGTAAAACAGAAAATAATTATCGTAGAGGGCTGAAACTTTGGATATCGATTCTCCACAACAAATTTATAAAAGTAATAATAGTTTTTAAAAATCTGAGATGGTCGGGTGTCATGTCGTGCTGAGTTCGCATGGAATTACCCATATACGAGTATAAATAAAAGGGAGTGTGCCTATGTGTGTCGCATTTAGACGCAAAAACTACTAGACCGATTTCGGCTGAAATTTTCACACTTTGTTCTTATTAGTAATGGACGTGTTTAAAGAGCGGTATGAATTATATTGGACATGCGTGGGCGTAGTTGATAATTTATTCGATTATGACGACTCAAGCGCCCTTGATTCCTACGCAACCCGCTGCAGTCTTAAGCGCGTCTTCACTGCATACAAGCAATCTGCCTCTGCGATTGTGAACGAAGAATGTTCATTAAACGCAAAGAACATTTAATAAATTTTGAAAATTTGCAATTTCTGAAAATCATGAATTCAAAAAGAATGAGATCTGCAACATATTTTAAGCATTTTCTGAGATAACCGAGGGTTAAGAATAACCGAACATACCCATACAGAATTTAAAATTGGTAGTGATAAAAAAGCACATACATTCTCGCATTAACAATGGTTACCTATAACATACCGCCGTTACTGTCCATATTAACTCATCTCAGCAATCACTTATAAAACTCATTACTAAACGTTGCGCCGTAGGTGTGAAAACTAATTATTTTAAAGCTAATGCTTCAACACACTTCTCCAAGGGAATGCGTCTTGTGGTAGCACTGCCCGTACGGGCGAGGTGACTTGCGTGTTGCAGAGACGTGGAGGCTATTCCTGCTCTAACATTCTCGGTTACGAATGTCTAGTGATAGGGGTCACCCATGCCGAATAAGCTGAAATAGAGAAACCAGACTAACGTGTCCTCCAACGTCCTACCTATCTTAACCCATTAATGCTCAGAACTTTTTTTTTACAAAATACGTTTTTTTTACTGCATTGTACTAGAGTTAGTTCAAAATCAACAGTTTATTGTGAAATTTTCATTGTTTAATTCTATAATGATAGATGGTCAACTTTTTGCCACTAAGCACTTACGTGTAAAGTTTAATTGCTACTTAAATTTTAAAAAACGCTTCCATTCTTTTCCAATTGATTATACTTGTAGTTTCGACTATAATTTACAGTATTTTTAAGTTTTTATTATTTATACAGAAATTTTATATTTATTATGTGAACGTAGAAAATTAAAAATTGTGATTTTACAAACTCTCTTTGAATGTTTATTCTGCAAATAAGATATTTAGGAATGGAATGTTTCAAAACACTTAGGATGGAGAGCTATCTTACATTTCTTACAAAAAGCTATAAAACGCATGTTGTGCTTTTACCAACATACCGTGCATATTTTAAAATCCCGGTCTCCTTCGATTTGAACATGATCTATTCCATCGAGTGCACTAGCGGCAATAGATGCGAGCGACGGAGGAGCGCTTGGCCTCAAAACTGGAGGAGAGACATATCATCCTTAAGACGCTTAAATAAAAGTCATCATTGAAGAAAATAGCAAGCTGTCTACAAACCAAAGCATTTCATCTTTTGTAATGTTTATGGAATGATTCTCTTTCTGAAATGCATGTAAATTAGTCTGCAGAATTAGATGTTGAATTATACTTTCAATGAAATTGATTGAAAAAGCATAAATTGTATCCATCTCTTTCAATAAGTCCTCGAGTTTGGTTTGAATGTTTCTTTAAAATTTGCAACGGTTAATTTAGAATTTCTATCTAGCCATTCTTCTGGATAAAATTATTGAGGTAATCTTTCCGGTACTGGTACGTTTAAAAGTACATTCAAAGGTATATCATTCTCAAAATTCCACTTAATATAAGATAAACTTCCTCCAGAATTCAAAATACGAGTTGGATATGGTCGAAGTACCCTGTAACTTGGTCGTCCAAGAGATCAGAATATATGTCGGCGCCTTCTGGTTCCAGTGGTGGTTGTATGACAATTTGGTGGCTTGAATCACTATCAGAATCGCTGGAATAAGGTTCTTCTAAGAAGACCAGGCGCTCTTAAAAAGTTAGTGATCGTCTGTACCTATACGTGATTAAAATTATAAACGATCATCGTCAGTCAATATACAATGCTACTGCTCAGTGGGAAAAACATTGACCACAAAAGTTCATGGCAGCCTAGTCGGCAGTAGATTTTATCAATTGTGTGTGAATTTAAATAACAATAGAGATCGTTTCTTTTTTAAAGTATTATTCGGAATAAAGTTTTATATACTTTAAAAACATAAAACATACATACATTTTAAAGGGTTGCTTCCACTCACCAACACTGCCGAATACCAAGAGATTAAAGACGTCACGACTTCCAAACAATAGTGCCAATTGATGTCATCAATGGTTTCTAATAAAGATGCAAGACGTAAATGTCTATTGTCGAAGAAATGTCTGTTCTAAACTGCATATATTATTGCCAACATTAATGTTTATGTAATGGTAAATTATTTTGCTACCAAGAACTAATGGGTCCAATGTTCTTGACACATGTCCTATTCGATCCTCTACTGGTATACAAACGCATTTGCTGTGGTACTCTTTCGTCAAGTGCGACATTGTTTCCATACTTAGTTAACTGAGAGTCACGATCCAGCTTTCACTGCGGGAGTTTCGCAGTGTTGTGCTTCTGCGTTTTTCTGTTTCGCGAGTGAAGGTTTGTGAACTGAGTAATTGTTTGAAGAAATCCAACATACAAGTGAGCACAGTCACTAACTGTATAAACTTAGCAAGACAGCTGCATTGTGGTTCACACGCATGGAACTATGAATTCTACGTATGTAAACATAAACATATCACTAGTTCCACCAGAACGATATACTGTATCACAAAACAGATATCGTTCGTTAACGATACTACGTACGATGTATCAAAAGAACAAGCAGTAATCATTGGAACCCACGAAAGTATTACCATAAGAGATGACGTTAATAAACTAGCTATCTTAGTGAATTCTAACGACATTAGACTTGTGTCGAGTATCTAAAACAATAGAATTTTTGTTTCTTTAGTAGTAATATAATAGCAGAATAACTTACAAATAAATACCAAACGTTAAATATCAAAACTCCTCTGACGTCACTGACATGTTCCGTTTCTCCTCAGTACTATAATTTTGATTTCGAATGTTTGCAACGCGTACCACGTTATGCAGGCATGCAGTGGCACACGTACGGTATGGCAGACACTGCACGAGCCATGGGAGCCACTTACAGGGTACTATTTAGAGTATACCTGCTAAAACAAATAACAACCCCAATTTGAAGTATCGTGACACTAACGCTAATTATATGCTTGCCATGGGCGCCTGAATATCTAGATGCGCCTCTGCATGCAAGGTATGCGATATCATGCATGCAATACTAGTTTTTTTTATTTTAAAGCCAAAATTTGGTGCCATTTTAAAGATATTTTATTTGAATTTAAAAATTGTTTATATTCTGTGCAAAATTACACGAAAATTACTCATATTTTTGAAAAAATTAAACATATCGTTATTTCAAGGTCTGTCTTTAAACAGATTTCATTAAGGAAAAAGGGCCCGGCAAAAGGAATTATTATGCCGAAAATTACCCCGCTCCGAAAATATTTTTCTGGCGCACGATTGCATAACTTTTTCTTGTTACAAAGTATCTTCATAAGGATGGGAAAGTAATAGCATCTTTCTCTTCTTATGATGAAATAAAAATAAGCTGCCAGACCCATTCAGTTCCCACCAGTCCCAATATTTGCGAAAATTTCAAAATTGAGTGTTGGAAAAATTTGGGTAGACACATTTACATGTTTTAAGCGTCGGCGCGAGTTAGTACTTTGCTCATCTTCTGTAGCGTAGTGATGTGTGTGACTGAGTTCAACTCTCAGGGCCGAAAATAATTTTTGCTGCTCAAAAAAACTTTTGTATATCAATGTCCTTTAATATAGCGGAACAGTTAGAAATAATGGGATAATGTATGTGCTGATGTAGCACCACTAGTATATCATCAGTTGTTACATACAAGGAGAATTTCGATGGGGTTTTCGATAAAATATTTTTTTTTAGAAATTTCATAAATTTCAGTCACAAATTAAGCGAAATAACTCGTTCATTTAAAAAAATGTACATTATCTTTTTTAGAGCTGATTTGTTAGAATATATTTTTTTAAGCAAAATTTTTTTCTTAATATTTAAATATTAAAATTTTGCAATTTCCGAAAATAGAGTTCGCCGGAAATGAGAAGACAACAATTTTTTACCGTCCTTTATGCATACGAGAAATTTTAAAGATAAAATTTTGTTCCGTTTTCGAGAAAAAATTGTTTAAAAAATTTAAAAGTGCCTATATTTCACGCGACTATACACGTTTTACAAAAAAACTGCTCAAATTTTCGAAAAATTGTACATGACTTTATTTCAAGATCTGTCTCTAAGAAACAGATTTCAGACAAAAAAATATCTTCAATATTGAATATATATGTAATAATATGTAATTGTATGAAGAGGCCGAATAAAAATTAACTTTGATTTTCTTCAATTTTAAAAAAATCAGTGATTTCATCAAAAATGAAACCTACACCATTCGCTTAAACGACCTTAACTTTACCTGCCAACAAAATTTAATAAAAAATTTGGACTCCTTTCTTAAAATTTTGAAAATATCCCCGGGGCTTCATGTGAAGTACGCCCAAAAATTAAAATATTGATTGCAAGAAGCATATCAGTTTTGGAGAAAACCGTCTGAGCGGTTAGGCGTTAGCGACCACTACAGACAGACCACCATAGAGAGACGAACGGACAGACAGAGATGTTTAGCCGTCAATCGATTGTTTGGTGTCAAAGATCCACAAGACATGGATTCTGACTACAAAATGAGTTAAATGAAGAAATGTTCTGTTTACGGTGAAGATTTATCCACTTTTCGTTATCAGACACCGGCAATAAATGTTTTGTGTCGAAAATTCGCCTTTCTCAATACTCTTCTTACGTAACTAAAAGCGAGAAAGTAAGAAATTCATTAACGCCAAATTGTGTTCCTCAGTATTTTTACACACATTATTGCATGTTATTTATAGCAATTTTATAGAATTATTTTTTTTAAATTTAGTTTTATGAATTGTATATATTAACTTTTGGCTACATATTATATTCACTTTGCAATGTAGTACCAAGACTTACATATTATCTAACTAGTGAATAGAACTAACTACAGAATAGCACAGACCTTCTCGAATTAGTTTTCTATTTCCTTTGGTGTAGGTTTTAGCCTCACAAAGTACATCTTGTTTAAAAAATTCTCAATTCTTCACTTTCCTAACAGTAGAACCGAAATATTTCTTCAAGAACATTAAAGATGTTTAAAACCTCATCGTAAATAACAATTTTAATTAAAAAATGTGAGCCTTTTTAAGAAAATTGAGTTTAAACGTTTCTGTAAATGAGAAATTAACAGCTTTTTTCACAGAATATTTCTGAGTTTTCGAAAAACTTTATTAAAAGTCATTTGAAGCACTTTAGCTCGGAAAGGCAATAGTGTTTACAAATTACTGGGAACGGGCATATCAACGGCATGAGAGATATTTAAAAAGGTACAATTGTGATATTTCGAAAAAACAAAAGAATACTTTAAAATGAACTTTATTTCATATTTACAGTGCAATTAGCGCTATCCATTAGAAACACTGAAGAAAGAAATTGGGGTTATTTTGAGAAAATGAGGTTGATCGTTTTGAAAATGCGGAATTTTGAGTTCATTTTCACAGAAAGTTGTTGAGTTTTCGAGAAACTTTACATGACATTATTTAAAGAGCATATACTCATAAATACAATAATGTTAAAAATCGCCGCTAATTAACGAGGTACATTTTCGTAATTTTTGGGACAAAAAAAATAATAGAGCAATATGGCGTTTGTGGTATCTTATTGAGTGCATTTAACACTATTTCTACCAAAGGTTTGAAGAAAAAAATTTGGTACCGTTTCCGAGAAAATCTTGTTTTTGTTATTTTTAATATATCACATATTGCCAACATTCCTAAATATTCCACATAACTAAAATTTGAAAATTAAAAGTTATGTGGGAAGATAGGACTTGTGCCACCTTTATAAGTGTATTTCACTCTATTTTTGAAAGGAACCCGGAAAGATGGCTTAGGGTCACTCTGACCGGCTCGTTCTAGGTATGCGTTCCGACGGTGGCAAGAATTTCGACACTAGCTTGTCAGCTAAATCGAATTCAGTCGCTGTCTGGAGGAGAATTCTTGTGGCCAGCTGTTTTGATCGATAGTTTTCTGTGGTTTCTGCGATCAACATCAGGCGAATGCCGAAGCAGTACCCTAACAAACGGGCCACGGATCGTGGGCGATCTTTCCTTACTTTTCCTTCATGTAAAGTACCCCCAAAATAAATTAATGTTTTTAAAAATCGGAAGGCTTCGAGTGAAGCTAGATCGACCTGGCTTGATTCAGTTTGTAAAACATCCTACGTATAATTCAGGCGCTAATGTTGTTCACAGACGACGGACAGACGGGTGATCGGACGGACATAAAAAAAAAACACTTTTTGAGTATCAGGGAACCCCAAAACTGGAATTTCCGTTGAAATCTCGAAAACGATTTTCCGCGGCATTACATAACTTTATACTACTTAAATTTGTCCCTATATAGGTACGTTTACAAGAAAATTAAAAATCACATTCCGACAATATATTGTTGTCTTGGAGTTAACCACTCCAAGTTAACCAACCTAATATTTTGGCAATATGATTAGTTGAAAACAAGTCTAATCTTATGTATATAATAACTTTCAAATAATAATTAGTACATTTTGAATTAATGGGAAGGAAAATATACAAACCAACACATCATGTTTAAAACAATGTAAAAACCTATAAGACCAAATTGTAAATGAGTATAGGAAAGTGTAAACTGTCCTACCAAGTTAGTATGGTGTTTAAATACTTATAATCTAATTTATAGATAGGTTCAAAGTATGAGACTTAGTATCAGTATTAAAAGAATTTTATTTAGTAAGCAATAACAGACTCTGAACTGTCTATGTATCTACACCAAAATAATTATGAGTTGTCTTAAACATTTGCAATGATGGAAACCAGTGGCGTGGATTCAACCCCAGCAACCGCTACACTGCTTAGGTAAGCAAAATTGAGAACTTAATGAATTTTGAGAATTAAAAATACAATGAACCTTATGTCACATGATCAAAAACATTTCACCTACTGTACACTCTACTGTTATCTTTGCGGCGGCCCACTGCTTCTGCACTGCTCTACCCCAGCTTTGAAATCTTTGCTGAGGAAGAACGAAGCGCGAGCATCTATTTCACTGGGCAGCCGGCGAACAGGGGGAAAATGCAGCAGATAATGTATTCAATTCGGCTAGCTGGAAATTGATGATGTTTCTCACTTTTCCTCTTTTTCAAGGATAGGCTGGCCCTGCGCAGTTGGCTGGCCCTGTCTGCAAACGTGATTACTCGTAAGCTAGTGCTTCCACAATGCAAAATTAATTTAAATGGCATGCTTTGTTAGTATAAATTACCGAACCGTTTGTCGAGATGTTTATAACATAAAATCATTATGGAGCACATATTTCTCTCTCACTGTAATGAGAGTAAACCAGAATGTTCAGTAGAGATTTTATTAAGGGAAAGGAATTCTGACTCGCATGTGATCAGATCCCTAGAATTCCCGAAGTTTTGAGAAGCACAGCGTACTCTTCTTAGAGAATCAGTGTGTGTTGCAGGTCCTGGACAGGGCAGTGCGTGACGCACTGGCGGTCCAATGTAGTGTTTGTGACGTATTGTTGTGTTTACTAGTAATTTCGGCAGCATTTGTAGTAACTTTGCAGAATAATAATAATAAGAGCTTTATCTAATTTATTGGGTATTCAGGAACAATTGTGTGTAGTATGCCTTGTGAGTGTACAATTGACGATATTTTGATATCATTTTCAACGAGAAGAATCAGGTAATTGGAAGTGACGGTACAATACCAGACTTCGCACAATTAGAGCAGATAACAAAAAATGGGGTACAGGGATGGGGAGTGAAACTGGTTGGCCGCTAACAGCTGGGGTACACATAATAATCATTGCCCGCCCCTGATAGACACATATATTGCTCAAATTTATTAAATAAAACATATATTTAAATTAAAAAGTTGTAATATAACATAGTGCGTACTCATTTTTTCAAGAACTATCGAAAAATTACTATTTATTATGGAAACCTTTTTTTTTATAAAGGAGTTCAGTCTTTGTAGCATGCTTTCCACACGTTTCATTCACTTCAGCTTCAAAACGGCATAAGTGTGCAATATTTAATTCATTTCTTCGGTGAACTGATTTTTGGTTGATATGTTCTTATTTTTCAGCTTATCCTTAATGAACCTTGGACTATCTTCTACGAAGTATATGTTGAGAATATTTCAATGAAGAATATTGTAACTTTTCTTAGTGGTGAATTAAAACACACAGGTAATTATTTTCACAAAGACATTGATTTTGTTTCTGAATGATACACTAAAATACTTGATTTATTTACAGATAGGATGCACAGTCGTTGTGTTTTTCACTTGGTTATTTATTTACAGTGTTCACTTCTTCTGATTATTTATTTACACTCTTCACTTCTTCTACACTATCGCACAGTCTGATGCACACATCGCTGTCCGATTCACTGTCCACAATTCACTGCGCTGGCTACAATTCATGGCGCTGATCAGGGTTCGCTGCATTGTTGTTCATCACGATGCACACTTCACAGCTCAGCTTCCACTTCAGACTGACATAGACTGCATACCCACAGACTACCTACACTGACTGGCTGCTCACTGTCTGACTGACTCGCGGCCGTCGGCAGCGGCGAATTTATAGCTGGTCAGCGCGCGCCTCGTGCCATCCGGAACTTGCGTCATATCTCTACGCGACTTACGACTAACCTGGAACCGTCCAGTTCGGGGGGAAAGGGAGGGCGCCGGCAGATGACGCAATCTGCGCAGCGAAACCCGGCAAATGATGCAACATTCGTTACAATATTTAGACTATTTTAGCGTGATGACAAGGTACACTGTCGTGTCAAGTACACGTACGGGTCTTCATTAAATGAACTTGCTGCCTGTCTCAGTAGTTCTTCCTTAAGAACATTTAAGTACTGGACTTGTTGCACCGTACCCTCTATGATATAGTTGTCTTCCCAGGATACATGGAAGAACTTATCCTCGCAACACAGACGATGGATGTTTAACAGTTCGTTGGTCACATTCGAATTTAAGCACCTCTCCAAATCGACGTCGAACATATCTGCAACATTCGTTATAGTGAAAAACGATTCAACACTAAAATAGACTTTCTTCCGCACTTTACACTTCAGCATTTCAGAGCTCGAGTTCATTCGACGCGTCTCTTTGCCATTTCAGATGCAATTTGTGCTCTTTTCCCGAGACGTTGTGATACTATTCCCTCGTCGCAGAAAATTGTTCACACTTTCCCTGGGAGAACACGTGCTCCATACTCAACCATCTTCTTACTTACTGTATTTGCTGACGTATAAGACGCACCTTTTCCCGGGAATTTTTGTAACTATTTTACTTTTTAGTATATAGCATTTCAAAAATCAAAGTCTTATTCACGGTTACTCTCATAATAATATTCAACTGTCCAAATATTTTGTAAATATTCCTAGAATATTGTAATTCATTATCAGAGGTCATCCGTTGAGAATGAGTCGACATTCAATTACAGTATCCGTTGCGACTGAGATAACTGATTCTCTATCTCCGGGAGAGTTGCGCAAGTGCATTTCCTTGTAATAGTGACTATACTTGGGATTTTATATTTTGGCGCGTGGGGGCCTGTCTTCCCGATGGAATATCTCATAACATTTTGCATCTTTCTCGGTCGCGCCGCTAGATATCACATGATCGCCAGCACTGCTCGGTACGGACCCAAAATGTCGTCGGATATTCTATCGTGAAGACATGCCTTCAAGCGCTAAGAAATAAAAACCCAAGTATTGGTACCTAATTTTTCCTTATTGCAAACAAATTACCTCAGTTGCTATTCACAATGAGAAGTGAATGTCTTATACGGCTGCTCACAAGTTAAAATTTGTTAAATAAGGAATAGACTATGGTAATCGTAGAGAAGAACGGAAGTACGGCTCACCATCTACCGAGAAAACTCTAAGTGAGCTGCATAAAAATAACAAACATTCACTCTTTCTCTTAAAAATAAACGCAGTTTTCGATGGAAGAAACCTTGGTGGCTGGATATTGAAAAGAACTGTTAAATTGGGTTTTGAAGAAAAGAAAAAAGGAATTTGTATTTCTACAACTGATTATTACACAAGCAAACAGTATTGCAATAAGAAAGAATGCTGAACATTTCGTTGGGTCACTGACATGGTGTAGCGATTTATAAAAAGGCATGGTCTTCCCATGCATACTAGAACTAGAATATCACAAAGACTCCCAGCAGAACATGAAGAAAAGATCATTGCTTTTCACAGGTACGTTATTCACGCATTAAAAAACACCCTTTGAAATACAGCAGATAGCAAATATGAATGAAGTCACACGTTTGATGTTCCAGGAAATAGAACTGTTGATAAAAAAGTGTAAAAACTCTTAATATTAGAACAACTGGACATGAAAAAACATACTACACTGTTGATCTGACCTGCTGTGCAGACACAAAACTACCTTAATTTTTTTAAAGAGAAAAACATTGCCCAAGGAATTTTGCCAACATTGCCAACAGCTACCCATGTGCATGTGCAGCAAAACGGCTGGATGAATGAAGATGGTTTAAAGGTCTCACTTAATAAAGTGTGGAGGAAAACACCAGGAGATCTTAATGTGATGCGTGTATACACGCAACGCGTCTCCTAACCCCTATGAGCGTTGAGCGCACCTTGAAGTAATCCTCCTCCCTGTAGGGGCCGCTGGGTAGTCAAGTCACGTGAGTCGCAGTCAAGTCAGGCAATCGCCGATAGGTAGCGTCTTCGCATTCGCGTCTGCCATGCGCCCTGCGTCATCTACCCATCGGACAGAATTGGGAAGGAATAAGGGTAGGGGGTAAGGTTTTAGGACGCTTCACAAGGGCTGGACTAGCCCCTGTGAAGCACGCTAACTCGTTTTGTGGTAAATTTCATATGAGGTTCTACGGGGATTCTACGGGAATCGAACTCGAAACCTCAGTAGTGAAAGGAAAGCGACTTCATCAAAATCAGTTGTTTCCGGGCTTGAAGGCCGTGGTCCAATGGAGACTTGTCCATACGTTTCGCCTGCAACTGTGGCAGGCATCATCAGTGGCGTTGCTGGCGGGGGCGAAGTGTCCTTGTTGGCAGCGCCGCGTTGACTGATGCTCCCGCGGCTGTGGGGCCATTCATAGTGAAAGGCGAGGTTCGCGCGCTCGCGTCTGATTGGGGCGCGCCGCCTGTTCTCGCACCTGATTGGGCCACGTCAGCGGTACTGGTTAGCTGCCGAGTTCTGGTCGTACGAAGTGCCGGGTACCATGTACTGTTTAATTTTTCTCCTTCTTCTTTTCTGTTAAAATTGTTCTTGTGTTTGTAGATCTCGATGGCTTCCATTTGGAGTCTCTTGTAGTAGTGTGTGGTGGTGGAGAGAATATCCGTCGCTTCGAAGCGCATGTCGTGTCCGCGTGCCGACAGCGCGTGATCGGCGACTGCTGACTTGTCAGTATGTCCTAGACGGCAGTTCCTTTTGTGTTCTTTTAACCTAGTATTGAAACTTCTCCCTGTAGTACCTATGTATACGGAACCGCAAGAGCAAGGAATTCTGTATACTCCAGCTAAAGACATACGATCCTGGGGGTCTTTGGCCGAACGTAAAATGTTACGGAGTTGTTGGGTGGGTTTAAATACAGTTTCAACCCTGTGTCTTGCTAGCAGTCTTCCTATGCGGTCCGTTACCCTTTTCACATAGGGCAGGAAGACAGTACCGAGTAGAGTATCTTCTGTGTGGTTTTGTTCGCCTGTCTTCCTCTTCGGGTGAAGAGCTCGTCTTACTTCACTGGGCTTGTACCCGTTGGCTTGTAAGGCCTTCTCAAGGTGTTGTAGTTCTTCGGGTAGGTGATCGGGTTCGCAAATGCGTTTAGCACGGTCGTAAAGTGTTTTGATCATAGCCCGTTTTTGCCTGGGATGATGGTTTGAGTTTTTGTGTAAATAACGATCCGTGTGCGTAGGTTTCCGGTACACTTTATGTCCAAGGGAGCCATCTGGATTCCTGTTGACCAAAACATCTAAGAACGCGAGTTGTTTATCTTTTTCCATCTCCATGGTAAATTTAATTCTTGGATGGATATTATTGAGATGATCCAGAAAATCTGATAACAAGTGCTGACCGTGACTCCAAACCACGAAAGTATCATCAACGTATCGAAACCAGTGTGTCGGTTTCAAACGAGAACTGTTTAATGCAGAGTCTTCGAAGTACTCCATGTAAAGGTTGGCCACAATCGGACTCAATGGATTGCCCATGGCTACGCCGTCCGTCTGCTCATAAACATTACCGTTCCATTGAAAATAAGTTGTAGTCAATGTGTGTTTAAACAGTAAGACGATATCCTCTGGGAAATACGAAATACCCCGAAGAACTACAACACCTTGAGAAGGCCTTACAAGCCAACGGGTACAAGCCCAGTGAAGTAAGACGAGCTCTTCACCCGAAGAGGAAGACAGGCGAACAAAACCACACAGAAGATACTCTACTCGGTACTGTCTTCCTGCCCTATGTGAAAAGGGTAACGGACCGCATAGGAAGACTGCTAGCAAGACACAGGGTTAAAACTGTATTTAAACCCACCCAACAACTCCGTAACATTTTACGTTCGGCCAAAGACCCCCAGGATCGTATGTCTTTAGCTGGAGTATACAGAATTCCTTGCTCTTGCGGTTCCGTATACATAGGTACTACAGGGAGAAGTTTCAATACTAGGTTAAAAGAACACAAAAGGAACTGCCGTCTAGGACATACTGACAAGTCAGCAGTCGCCGATCACGCGCTGTCGGCACGCGGACACGACATGCGCTTCGAAGCGACGGATATTCTCTCCACCACCACACACTACTACAAGAGACTCCAAATGGAAGCCATCGAGATCTACAAACACAAGAACAATTTTAACAGAAAAGAAGAAGGAGAAAAATTAAACAGTACATGGTACCCGGCACTTCGTACGACCAAAACTCGGCAGCTAACCAGTACCGCTGACGTGGCCCAATCAGGTGCGAGAACAGGCGGCGCGCCCCAATCAGACGCGAGCGCGCGAACCTCGCCTTTCACTATGAATGGCCCCACAGCCGCGGGAGCGTCAGTCAACGCGGCGCTGCCAACAAGGACACTTCGCCCCCGCCAGCAACGCCACTGATGATGCCTGCCACAGTTGCAGGCGAAACGTATGGACAAGTCTCCATTGGACCACGGCCTTCAAGCCCGGAAACAACTGATTTTGATGTGGAAACCGGCCGTGAAAGCCTACATTGTATGCAAGCGACTTCGCCAATTAGCCACAAGAGCATAAGACATGTTAGTTTGTTTAAGATCAATTTCGTGCACATTTAACTGATTTCGCCAAAAATTAACCGAAATGGAAATTGAAATTTTAGTTATCCCGGCAGGACTCCCGGGTCAATTGCAGCCACTTGGTAAACAAGCCTTTCATAGCATATATGCGCAAGGAATGGAATAAATAGATGTCACTAGGACAAAAAATGACACAGGAAAGTTCGTCCATAACTCAGGTCTGAGAATGGGTCAAAACTTCCTGGAACAATGTTGACTCCGAAATTGTAGTGAATTCTTTCAAGACTTGCATCATCAGCAATACCTTCACTCAAACAGCTCAAATTCTTCAAATGAAATGACTCCGACTAGGACTGATACTGTGTAAGAAGAAGCAAGATCCTAATAACAAAAATTTACTATTTCACGTAAGTCATGTCAACGTGTAATATTGGTAGTGTAGTATTGGTAACAATAGGTAGTAGCTACGGTTATGAGCCGGTTGTATTGATATTTTTTCATGAAGTCTTTAAATATTCATATTTTGAAATTATTGATTTAGCTATAAAAATTAATTTTTATTGTATTTATCCAAAATAATGCCTTATCAAAATAAAAATCTCATTACTTTCATAAATATAAAAATCAAGATAAAAATTTAACATTTATGAATGAAATACTTGAAAACAGGCGTGCGTCTTATGATCGTACACCGGCAAATACGCTAATTCTTTAGAAGTATCATTTTGTTCCTCAGAGCTGAACTTTTAGTTTTTTGATGCTTTCAGGAGAGAACTCTGATTTTCTCCCATATTTTCTACCCTTTTTGTCGATATTGTAACGAATATTGCATCACGTGCAGGATTCGCTACGCGCGGATTCCCTTCCCCCCGAACTGGACGGTTCCGGACTTCGCGAGTCGCGGGGAAAGGTGGAGAAAGCGCTGGTTGTGTCGAACAGAGCGCCGGCCAGGTATAAATGCGCCGCTGCCGGCGGCCGCGAGTCAGTGTAGTTAGTATGTAAGTATGTCTCCGTAAGTCAGTGTAAAAGTAGCCGGAAGTAAGCAATCGCGAGTCAAGCAATAGTTAGTGTACCTGAAGTGGGATCTGTGCTGTAAAGTGCGCATTGCGGTGATCAGCAGTGCAGTGGACCCTGGTGTGCGCAGGGAAGTGTGGTCTGCGCAGGGAATTGTGGTCAGCGCAGTGAACCTTGGACAGTTCAGCGGACTGTGTGATACTGTAGAAGAAGTGATCAGTGTAAATAAATTATCAGATTGCAGAGAACAGTGTAAATAAATAGTGTAGAAGAGGTGAACTGTGTAAATAAATAATCAAGAGAACGCAGTCTTGTGTAACAAAAATAGTTAAGTGAAGAACACAAGGACTGTAACATACCTGTATATATGATCAACTAGTTTTAGTGTATTATAGTTACAAATAAACGTAATTGTTAAATATTGTGTTGGTTTTAATTCACCACCGAGAAACGTTACAATATGTTTCTTTTTCTCTCATTTCAATACTCTTATTAAAGATTTTCAATTTCGTACTACGGAGTACAGAGAAAGTTATGTAATGGTGCGCGAAGAAACGACGAAAATTCGGCAGAAAACTCTTATTACAAGAAAACCAAAACTGGACAAATGTTTTATGGGTCCTTGATACCGAAAAATCGAATGATGGCAAAACGTCTGCCCATCTGTCATTCTGTGAACAACGCTCACCGTTAAAACGTTGAGCCGATTTTTTCCAAAATTGACATTACCTGGTCGACCTGACTGATATCGCAACATCTTGAATTCGAAAATAATATTGAAATTTTGGAGGGTATATTGTTGGGACATTTTCAAAATATTGAAAACAATGGCTCCGTCGTTTCTGATTAAATTTTGTTGTTGGATAGTGTCAAGGACTTTTAATATAAAGGTGTAGATCTCATGTTCGTTGAAAACGCCAAAAATCAAAATGTTTTCGTCTTCCTACAACTATAATTATGAAGATAGAGATTTTATTCCTTATTAAAATCTGTTCCTCAAAGATGGGTTTTGAAATAAAGACATGTACAATGTTTCGAAACTTGGAGTATTTTTCGCGTCATTTTGTGTGAAATATAGGCAAATTTATTTGTGTTTAAACAATTTTTTCTCAAATACATTTCCATGGTTTTTGATTAAATTTTGTTGTTGGATAGTCTGAAGGACAGTTAAGATAGTGCAAGTCTTATGTTCATTAAAAACCCTGATTTTTCGAAAATTTAAAAAGATTCAAAATTTTTTCGGCATCATCCGGTATGAACATACACATTTTTTCTTAATGAAATATGTTTATCAAAAACATATCTACAAATAATGTCATTTTTCAAAACCATGAGTATTTTTTGCGAAATTTTGTGTCAAACATGGAATATTTTTATTTTCTTTAAACCATTTTTCTTAAAAACGCTGCAAAATTTGTTGATTAAATTTAGACCTTACATAACGTAAAAGTCGCTAAAGAGAGTAGTGCAGGTCTCATGTTCGTTAAATGGTCTGATTTTTTCAAAAAATTAAAAACAATGTTTCATCGTCTTCCTAGAACTACAATTGGGTAGATACATTATTTTCCTTAATGAAATGTCATTAAAAACAGATCTTCAAATATGGCCACATTGGATTTCTTGAAAATATGAGTATGTTTTGTGTAATTTGACAAGTTACGATTTGTATATTATTTAATATTTTTTGTTCGTTTCTTACATTCGAGCTTTTGTTATACGTTTACAAATTAAAACGTAAACAAGTTAAATAAGTTTAAAAATGATTTAAACCCTATTTTAAATATATGAAATAAAAATTCCTAGCTTTCAGAGAATATCAGATTGGAATGCGACAATGGCTCGACAGCAATGGCTCGGAAGCTAATTTTTATCAATTATATCTTATTGTTGGGACATGAGTTACCTGTATAAAGCAGTTATAAAGTAGTGAAATGTGTGTTGATATTTGCTAGAAAATGTATACTTTTTGCACCATATGTTCTGAGAAATAGAGTGAAATACACTTATAAAAGTGGCATCAGTCCTATTTTCTATGTTAACTCTGAATTTTACAAAATTTCAAAAATTCCCAATTGTTTGGACGTCTTCCAACAACTTCAAAATTAAAGATAGAGATTTTTTCTTCAAGTAAAATTATTTCTCCATTCCCAAAATGACCCTAAAAACGTCCGACCGTCAGTCTGTCCGTCTGGGAACAACACTAACGCCTAAACCATACGTAGGATTGTTTCCAAAATGAAAAAAAGCCTACCCAGTCGATCTGGCTCAACTCAAAGCGCTGTGATTTAAAAAACCTTCTTTAAAATTTGGGGGTACTTTACAAGAAGCCCCTGGGCATTTTCAAAATATTCTTAATAATGGCCCGAAGTTTTTTCTTTAAATTTCTTGTAAGAATAGAGTAAAGTACACTTATAAGGATATAGATAAAGATAGGTCCGTTTTTCATTGTTAACTCTAAATTTTCGCAAATTTAAAAGTTTGCAATGTTTGCGGCTTATTCCTACTATTACAAATTTGAAGGTCGAGATATTTTCTTCAGGTAATTTTTTTCCCTTTTAAATTAGTTCTTTCATTCAGGTCATGTTTTGAATCGTTTATTAGTTTTCGCGCAATATTGCGTGCAGTACGTGCAATATTAAAAAGAAGAAAAAATCAAATTTTATTGGGGATTGTGCTAAATATACTTTATAAGACTTAAACGCCGTTCTGCTGTGTTTTTTGTTTTTCCAAAAATTACAATAATGCATTTTTTATATTTGTTTTTAATATTTACATCAGCAGCGATTTCTTCTTATTTTTGCATTGATATGTTATAAAGTTTATCAAAAACTCAAAAGTTTTCTGTGAAAATTAGCTTGAAATAACGCAGTTTCGGAAACGCTCGAATGGCATCTTTTCAAAAACGTCTCAAATTTTTTTTGGCAAACTTGTACTGACAGTGCTAATTGCACTGTTTATCGTGACATAAAAGTAATTTTGCTATATTCTTTTGTTTTTCCATATTGTTTGTATTTTTTAATATCTCTCACACCTTCAATATGCACATTTCTAGGAATTTGTATAATTTTTCATTTGTGAGTAGACGTGCTTCAAATTACTTCAAATAATGATTTTCGAAAACTCAAAAGATTTCTGTGAAAAAGAACTTCAAATATCGCAGTTACAGTAACCCTTAAACTCCATTTTCTTAAAAATGTTAGCATACATTTAAAATCAAGAAATTATAACAAGTGGACATTATCAAACCATTAATCCGACCTACCACAAGAAGCAAAGTTGATAAATGTCTTACTTGTTAGAAGAAACGTCACAAAGTCTTAAATGGAGCGTTGTCATACACGAAACAACCTGCAGTAATCACACGCATGAGACACTTGCTGGTAATCGCGATAGTACTGCTAGCTAATGTTCTATAGTAACACATTTGCTGTGTAAAAATGTTGTTATTGGAAGGAATATGGCAGGTCAATACTTAAAAATGCTTTTCAGTGCTCTAGGAGTCTGCTAAGAAATTCAGATCTTCTCTATTTTGTTGTTCTGAGTCTAATAATTTGAACAGATTTGTTCTTTCAGAATTTAATTATTATTTGCAACAAGTCAAAATAACAAATATTTGCTTGAACACATTAAATTTAAGGGAAAATTACCTACTTTACTGACTGCATTACACAGCAATTTCTGCATCACGAAAGAAGATAAAAATCGATTTCGAACAAAAAGCAATAACGATTGAATTGATTATTCGATGTGAAAACGAACTAGTGGTGCTAGAAGAGTACATACTTTCTCGCATTGTTTCTAAAAGCTACGCAATATTACACTACTGCATAAACAGAAAAGGTGTTTTTAGGCAGATAATTATTTTTCCGCTTCGAGACTAGAACTCAGATTCTGAGACTTAACGTGCCAGCACTCATACCACTACGGTACAGAAGCTTGGATCAAACTGGGACTAAGGTATAAAAAGTAAATGCCCGATTCATTTACAAAAAACCCTTCAACAATCAAAATATCCGTTAGAAACTTCCAAAGCTTCCAGCCCGTTAAGATGAATCACGCAATATGAATATTGAAGAAAAGCCGCTGAACGGTTTAGGCACTAGCGTAAACCACACACGGACAGACAGATAAACGGACAGACGGACGTTTAGCCGTCAATCGATTTTTTGGTATGAAAAATCAACAAAACATGGATTCTGGCTACACCACGAGTTAGAGGATTTCTTTTCATAATTTATCAATAGGGTTTATCCACTTTTTCGTTACCAGAACCCGACAATAAGGTTCATTCTGGCGAAATTTTGGCGTTTTCTGGCGCATGAATACATAACTTTCTCTTCTTAGGAAGAATACGTAAGGCGAGAAAGTAATACTAATTTCGGAACCGTTAGGTAAATTTAAGTTGGTCACATGGTTAGTGATAATAATGTACTTAAATTTAATGTCGATAGATTCATTAGTTTACTTAAATCGGTTCATATAGGAACACAGAAACTTACCAATTGATTTGATGTGACATCTGTTTTACAAATGGCAAAAGGAAGTTGAAAAAAATGTTTAAACGTTACAAATCGCAAAAGCACGAACATGTATATATATGTATCATACACATCATACATATATATGTAATGATGGCATTTGCGAGTGTAAAAGCTTCCAATGATTTTTAATAAAGTTTCCCGAACCCCTAATAGTTTTCTTCAACATTTTCATCAAATTGAAATCCCCGAGTGGGACTCGAAACGGTGACCTCTTCGTTTCAAGGGATGAACTCGACCACGTCATTTAAAAAACTCGGCCTTCCAGAAGAACAAGACCTGTACACTTCCATATTACTCAAGACGCAACTGTTTCAGTTCTATCACTACGGAGCTGAGAAATGTGAAAATGTAAAAAACAAGGGAGTTAAGCCTCCGTCACACGCCCTGTGTTTGTGACGCGAGTGCACGCACGTGTACTGAGTTTTCTAAAACTTCAACTACTATCTTCTGCCAAATTTAAAAGCTATTTCTATAGTTTTTCGTGAATATTGAGATATTGAGAAAACATTAGAAAATATTGAACAACATACGATACAAATAATAATAATAATAATAATAATAATAATAATAATAATAATAATAAGTACAGTGTTGCTTTGAGAAAAAAATATTTATTTCAAAATATTCAAAATAAAAAATGCTCTCAAAAAACTAATAACCCCCAAGAATAATAATTAAGCCTTCTGACTTACATTGTTTAGTGAAAATTTCAACTCAATAACTCGAACCGTTTAGAATTAAAAAAAATAGAGGTTGAGTTTTTATTTAATTACTCTGTGTATTATAACTAATTGAACAATAAATCTACCACAATATTGGAGTTGGTGATACGCAAATATTTTGAGATTTTATACAATTTTTATAGCGGAAATAAATATTTATACACTTCTCTGATAGCTGAACATTGATGAACTCTTAGAAAAATGCACAAACATTTTCTTTAAATCATAAATACTATATTTCAATAGTAACACACACAAAAAACGTGAGAAGAGAACTTATAACACCAATACATGCGCAGGGGCTGGCGCTCCGCGTCGCTAAAGATTCTCCTGTGGGCAACGACTGCGAAAGGTTTTTTCGTCACCCATCGATGAGTCACCACGGCTGAGGAAGATGCAGGAAGCCGCAACTCAATCCCTCCCGACAACTGACAATCAGACGCAAAAATATAAGGGTGCGGAGTCTCTATCCGTGTGCGTGTAACAGAAGTTAAAAGTTGCAAATTCGAAAATCACATAATTCAATTTTATTTATCTCAATTGATTGCATTTGTTAGTAGAAGTGCTTCAAATGATATTCAATAAAGTTTCTGCAATACTCCATAGTTTTGTTCGGCAACACAGAATTGTGACAAAGAAGTATCCTTGGCCGAGGCTCGTACAAACCCACCCTGTCACCGAAGCACTGAGACAATGCACCATCATTTAACCAACCTCGGCCACCGGGGACTCAAAGTGGATGGGCACTCCTTCGTATTTCAGTTCTAGTATTAGGCAGCGAAAAAATTAACAAAATGAAAAATAAATGTCTTCGGGCAGAATAAGATTACAGATCTGAAGGCATAACTCGACGCGGAAAATAATTTTTGCTGGTTGAAAGCAACAGAGAATTGTGGCACATAATTATCCCTGAGCTAGCCTTGAACCAGCGGCAGTGCCCCACGGAACGCTGCGACCGAACTGCACATTTAACCACTTTGGCCACCCGGGATTTACATGACTTTGGGACTTCTATAATCGTCATAAGCGCCGAAAGACAATTGATTTGATGGTTCACACATTTTACAAATCCAATAAGAGATGTGAAAATTGTTTAAAAGTTAAAAATTCGAAAATCACATAGACACTTCCAGTTTATTTATCTTGATTATTAGTATTTGCAATTAGAATTGCTTCAAAAGGTTTCCAATAAATGTTATATAATAAATTATTAAATATAATAAAAATAAAGAAATAAAAATAAATAAAATATAATAATATAGTAATAAATTATTTCCTGGGGCTATATTCAGTTGTCACAAACGATAATTCCCGGCCAAGACTCGAACCAGCAAACCTTCCCACCGAAGAGCTGGGCCGGTACCCAATAATTTAACTACCTCAGCCATTCAGTGCGCACATAAACGGAGTACTTCTATAATATTAATAAGTGTATGGTGGTTTCTGTTCTAGCATTACTGAGCCAAGTAATCGAGAAATGTTAAAAAATGTTTTTTCGGGCGACAAAATGAAAGCAGCTATGAGGAGAACGAGGCTTGTCGCCAAAGCAAGTCAAGAGTAGATAGATTAGAAAACTAACTAGGGCGAGAAAATCTGTACCATCCTATAGCATCACTAGTTTAATTACTATTTATTTATTTAAATAGGTAATTTTCTACAACAAACTTTTTTTGAGCAAAAATATCTTCAATTTTTGTTTTGATTTTTGTTGTTGTAATTTTCGAAAAGAACAGCAATACGAGAAAATGGGACTAGTATCATATTTCTCTTATTACACATGTGGAGAACATTTAAAGAAAAAAATTAGAGCGGTTTTCGAGAAAAAATCGTAAATTTGAAGCACAAATTACGCTAAAACTATTAACTTTTACTAAAAATGTAAATGACTTTTTTTAAGACTTAATTTTCAACGTCTGAGCTCTATCATCAATTTTGAAGTTTTATATCTAATTTTGAAATTTTCGAAAAATTGGGATATTACTGAAAATGAGACTTGCTTCATTCTCTTAAACGCCTTACGCACTATTAAACAACAAAATTTAATACGTAAGTTTGTGTTATGTAAGTTTATGTAAGTATCTGTTGTGTTGAACAGGGAGCTAAGAAAATTACTGTTCTTGTTCGAATGTCCTTCAGTTTAGTTATTCAGTAATATTTTGATTGATTTAGTGATTAATATTTTGTGCTGTAATTTTGTTGTTTATGCGAGTGATGTTTGAGTGTTTATTAAGTTGAGAAAATCGGTGTGCACATTTTGGGTTAGTGCTGTTTGAGATAAATTAATTCTGGTTCTGATTTGGGGTTTTGGCTAATTTCTTTATAGTTGGGGCATCCTTCTGTTATCAGATGTGCTCTGTAGCTTAGTTTATAAGTTTTACAGGTGGGTAACTCATTTTTATAGAGAGGTGGGGCAAGTTGCAGGATAATGTTTTGTTGGGTTTTTTTTAGTACAAGAAATGTACAGAATTTTGTAGTTTCAGTTGCTTTTGCGTGGCAAAAATCTAGGCATCACTTCCATTGATTGAGATCTTTAAGTTTCTTTCTTCTCTCGGTTTTTACAATGAGGCTACAAATTGGGATTATTTCTAAGATATTTTCTAGGATTTTGTTCTCGTTGATTTCAGCTGTTACAGATGGATTTGGGTTGTTATCTTTTCTCGTACCTTTAATCAGTATAGGGTTTTTTTCTTTCAGTTCAGACTAGTTTTCCTCTCCTGTGACTGACGTAGTATATAAGATATAAGGGGCCGTCTGAGAATTGTTTGTTGCTGAGATTTTATTAGTGTTAAATTGTGTTTATGACTGCGTGTGTGTTGTGTTGATTTTATATTTTAATATGTCTCTAAAGTCACTAATTTCTTCTGTTTGCATTCTTAGTAAGAATTTCTTACTCTTTGTTTACGAACTTAAGTGTAAAGCTTTTTTTGTGTTTGAAGAGGTTGTACCATGTACAAACAAAATTACCCATTTACTCGATATTAAAATAATCAAAATATCAAACATGAAAAATTTATTTTATTTGTTTCATCGAGAGAATGCATGTTAATCACAACGGACATTGTGAACATGTGTGTTGGGTGAATGACAAGTTGGAGACTCTGGCAACAGGATCAGGGTGTAGGTGAAGAAAGGGGGAAGTGGTAGGGAAGAAAGATAGCGGGATAGGGGAAGGTTGTCGGTTTGAAGAATGAAATAAATTTTGAATATTCTAATGAATATTTAACTTCATAATAGGTTAAATAATTATTTTAATGTACGTTTAATATTTTGTATGTTTGAAATTTGATTGCTCTTTTTCATTGCATTACTGTTTAGAAGTTTTTTCGGGAAACATACTTAGATATAATATGATTTACCGGTCGATAAGCCATACATTATCATAATCTATCTCATGGTTCAATTATGCCCTATGTTGGTATGAGAATTTCGCCTGTTTGGTGTATCATGAGTATTGTTTTATTTCTCCCCCTTTCCCCAATTCCCATTTCCGAAAAAGAAGGTTGTTACTTCAAATCTAGGCAACATCTTTCGTTTCTCATTGCTAACTGATACAAATCTGTCTAGTTTGACTTTCATCGCTGTTCAGTTTCTTTGCCCGATTATCGGTGTGCGTAGCTGAAATTCTAGCTAATGTATTTATTTAGCCTTGGATAATGCAGTTATAAACATTCTTTTGTTATTTCTACATCCCAGTACAAATGGATTTGAATAAAAACAACTGGACGACGTAAACTGTGACATGACTAGTTGCAGTGTACACATTAATGTGAATGAAGTGTTTGAAACGTACAGCACTCGATGCGCGAGGTCGGAGCCGCCTGCGTTTGTGACGTCGACGTCACATGGCGCACGTCTCCCTCATTTCACGTCCCATTTCACGCCGCTTTAGCAGGAGAGAACGTATTTCATGGCACGTTGCCTGCGCTTAGAAAGAGGCGGGGCTTCCAAGTTTCATGGAAACTGGAACGGGGGAATTGAATTGCTGCAAATGCCGTTCCTCCGCTCCGATTCGGTGAGGATTCAGTGTCGCACCGGCGTACGTCGTTGGCAAAGATGTTTGCTCTTGGAAATGTATCTCGCTTCTTTCAAATGTTCTAGAACGCTCAATACACTGTTTAGGAGTCTCAGGATAGGATAATTTACTTCTATGACAAGCCTGACTTTCAAAATAAGAAGTACATTCCAACTTCTCAGCGTAATAAGCTTCATCGAACTGTGCTAGTGAAATTTCTCTGGGTCTTTATCCACACTGTAAAAGAAGGGGTCTCCGCGCTCGGTTGAACACGCGGTCTACAGTGCTTCAGGGCAGCAAACCATTAATCATCCACGGCCTGATAGGCAAACTCTTTTGTTAGAGCGATGACATCAAATGGCGTTAAACAGATAATTCTTGCTGACCTCAGCCTCTAACTAGGCATCCATCGCTTGGATGTGCTTTCTATAGAAGAGCTGCGACATTCAGTGTTGTAATGGATGCAATATAGCAAGCGTTCCTTTTGCTTGTATTTGCGTAATGAAGTGGCTACGAATTCCACATGCGCGGCTACCTGTTTTCACGAGGCAGACGCGGGTGAGAGGTAACGGAAGCCGCATAATGGTTAGCGAAGAACAGAGAGCGGGAAAACTTCTTGCACCATAATTTTGAGTTAATTTTGTGCCAATTTCATACAGACAAAAAATTGCTGCTAACCCCATGCAGAGAAATTTATTTTTCAAAATGAGAATATTAGAAATGAGAAATAGCTACCTTTTTTGCGAATTTGAAACACTTTTCAAGATTATATGAGTATTTTTTTCGAATTTTGTGTCAAATACAGGCAATTTTAATTTTTTAAAACATTTTTTTTTAAAACAGTACAAAAGATTTTGATTAAGTTTGGACCTCAGCGTAATGAACGCTTAAGAAAATGGTGCAGGTCTCATGTTCGTGAAAATGCCTAATTTTTTGAAAATTGAAAAAAATTGTTTTCGGCGTCTTCCTACAACTAAAATTATTAATATACATTTTTTTTTAATTTGACGTCAAACATATCCCACTGCTTCGAATTTCCTGCACTTAGTGGTCGTAATTTGAGAAATGGTTGGATGCTGCGAAAGTTACAATTTGTATATTATTTCATTTTGCTTTTCTCATTTCTTATATTCAAGCTTTCGTTATACGGTCACAAACTAATATTTTAGGCATTATTTAAAACTTATCTGTTAATCCATATTTTTTGTCCGTGTTATGAGGAATTTTTATTTGCATTTTCAAGTTATTGATGTATTTGCTTTCAAGCAATCCGCAAACCATAATTGAAATGGACCTAATCAGATTTCTTTAAATACAATTTAAATGTAATACGACGGAAAAAATTCTATCCTTGAGGGAATATCAAATTGGTATGCGACATTGGCAGTCTGCTCCGTGACACGGCAGCTGAATTTCTGTGAATTACATCTCACTGTTGGGAAATGATTTAGCTGTGAAAAGCAACTATAATTGTCAAATTTGTGTTGATATTTAGTTGAAAATATTTGATTTTCGCGGCAGATGTTCTATGATTTATAATAAATGTTACAAAAAATGATGACAGATGTGTTAATTCGGAGAGAAATTGTGCTATAAATAGTACTAAGGGCGAGAAATTACGTGTTTTTGTAGTACCACTAGCTTTAAGTGTTTACTTGCTGATAAGCTCTATTGGTTTTCTCTTTGAAGTTTCAAAACCAAAAAATGCGTTAATAATAGGTTTGTGTTTTATATTCGACCATATTATCAACATTAGTAACTATATATATATATATATATATATATATATATATATATATATATATATATATATATATATATACATCATACAGTCATAACAGTCTTACATTACTTTTGCTTTAAAATCATTGTCAAAGATATTCAGCATGATGGAGAGATTGCTTAAAAAAAGCATTCTAAAGCGTTCTAATGCAGATCTAGACTCTTCTGCTTTGGACTCAACAATTAGCTTTCTTGTTGAAAATAACGATGGTTACAATGAGAGTATCGTCGTAAAGAAGATATTATGAACAATGGCTGGCGACACACAATCTGGACAACAGGAAAGAACAAGTGAGTTTGAACAAAGGGTTAAAAAACTGGCAAAACAATCAACACAAATCTGAAGAGCAAGAAAGAAAAATTCAGAAATATAACGGGGTAAAAAGAACAACCAAGAAAAGTTTGGAAGAGATATGAATGGTGAAATAAAAATGTGCAGGAGCGGAAGAGAACGTAGGTGGAACACAGAGTAAAGAATCATGGAAACTTTTATCTTGTCTTAAAAATTTAAGACAAGACAATAAAAAGAAACTAATTTACAAATTATAAAAATGGACTAATGTATTAAATATTACTGAGATGTTTGATGAGAATAGACACGAATTCAAGATAACCCTGAAAGAAGTTAACAGAAATCTGGATATTACACCTACTCATGGCATAGATGAAATAATTTTTAAATGAGATAAAGAACTCTATTAAAGAGATAAAAAATGATAAATCTCGCCGCCCGGAAGAATTCCTGTAGAACTATTTAAACATCTTTATATTAAATCAGGATCACTGATTTATAGACAATCCCATTTATACAGGTATTATCTTCTTAACATGATGTATTCAGCTTTTTTCAACATTTCGGAACTCATGCTGCGTCTCCGTCATCGGGTAAACAATCACTGGAATAAATTAAAAATATAAAAATACAAAATAACACATAAAAGGCATAAGATTATGTCTCACACATGAAATCCACTCATGTTGACGCAAATTTCATTCAGCCGATGTTACGTCGAAATATGAATAATAATAATAATAATAATAATAATAATAATAATAATAATAATAATAATAATAATAATAATAATAATATGAATAATAATAATAATAATATTACAATCCACAGTTTATATCATAAAAATAAAAATCATCTTAGAAGCCAGGAAGCATGAACAAATCAGTAGATAAACAGGGCTCTGAAGCCATTCCCGAATATTTCAATTTTGTGTACTAATATTAGCAGGCGTCCACGGTGTGATCCCCGGCAGACTGAGAGATCGCGAGGGTAGGTCACGATGGACAAAGACGGCTGGTGGGAAGGGGGGAGGGGGAAATGGGAGAGGCAAAGAGAGGAATAGGTAAACATGCAGAGATGGAAGACGAAAATTCAGTAATTAAATTTTTGTTTAATTCTATACAAAATAGTCATAGGCATTCGTGAAATAGTTACTTTCCACCATAGTGTTTATTGTCTTATACACCTTAATGAGTAATAATTCGGAAAATACCCGAGGAAATCTTCTGGATTCAATGTCAACAATTTTAACATGTTCAAAATCCATTTTATGCCCAGGTTTAATTATATGGCTCATGACCTAATTTTCCCTGGTAGATGACTCTCTAACATATCTAGTGTCCTTTCATCTTAGTACCCAAATTTCTTATAGTTTGTTCTATATAGTGTTATTCACTGTCCAGACACACGATCTTATTCACAATATTCTTATTATTCATGCAGGTTATACTATCCTTTAAGTTCCTAATAACATTTATTTTATTCACAACCTTGTACCTAACTAATTTTATTTTCAAATCTATGTCTTAAAAACACTTTGAAGTTTATTAGAAATACTGGGCAAAGTTCCCCCTCCCCCAATAACTGATGGGTAAAATTATATCTTCTCAACGTCCAGACAAACTTAGACACCTTTTGATCCGGAGCAGGAGCGCGTTGACCAATCATTACAGTCAGTACCGTAGTGATTATGTGATTGGCGCAAAATACCATGGGGCAGGAAAGACGCTATTCCCGGGGGAGGGAGCCTTTATTGTTCACGTCTGAGGCGAAAATATCATCTTGCCTGCCGAAGGAGAATTTGCCTGCACGTACGAAATAACGAAAAAATATTTCTGAGGGGGGGTTTTCCGTCCAGAATATACAATCAAATATTCAGCACTTTAGCAACAATCATATTATCCCCCCTTCCCTTCACCCCCTAATGTGCTTATTACTATGCCAGTTTTATTTTATTTATTATATTGACCTGTTATTTACCAATTGACTACGACTTATGACTTATTTCTTAACTGTTTACTAACTTAACATAAAATTACTGATTAACTTACTTATTGTTAGCTTATTGACTTATTAATTTCTCTCCAGTCTAGGCAGTAAGGGCAGAGGCGTTGGTGCGGACGATCTTCTGTGGCGCCGTTTGATTTCAGGTGCTGAGGAGGCCAAGCACTGGAAGGAGACGGCGGACGCCCGCGCCAGAAAATAAACAGTTAAAATAAACGTCGGATAGATTAGAATGTACTCGGCTTCTGACGGCAGGTTTTCCCCCTTCAGGGTTTTTTTCCTGAGCCGTACCTTGTGGTCTCTTTTCCGCGGCTTTGATGCGATGGAGTGACCATTTGGGGTGAATACCAGAATTCGAAAGATTAGAACGCGAAAGGATGTAAGTATTGTAATGGCTTAAAGGCCTTCGGCCTAGCCACATAGGATCAAGTAATCTAATTTGTTTGTAAAAATTACCTATTAAATAATATATATATATATATATATATATATATATATATATATATATATATATATATATACACAGTACGGAGTTGCTCTACAGCTGTCGCCGTTTCTTCGCTCTCAGTCTCAATGCCTCTCTATTGGACCATAGATCATCTGGTATTTCTTTTGCCGTCATAGCCTCTTGCACTCCCTGCTGCCATGCAAGTCTGGGTCTTCCTCTTTTCTGTCTTTCTGTCGGCACCCATTTCAGGACTCGTTTTGGCCATCTTTCGTCTGTCATTCGCATAACATGACCGTACCAGACGATTTGTTTTTTCTCTATTTCGTCAAGGATAGATTTCTTTACATCCATTTTCTTTCTTATGTCGTCGTTCCTGATTCTGTCACGTCTGCTATAACAGCAACTTCTACGCCAGTAGTCCATTTCAAGGGCCAGCAGCTTCCCTTTTGTTCTTTTATCAATCTCCCAAACTTCTGAACCGTATGTTGTAACACTCTTAACTAGCGAGGAGTAAAGACGTCTTTTAGTAGTGTTAGTGATCGTTTTGTTCCATAAGACAGAGTTTATACTTCGTGTCACGTTTCTCCCCAAGCTTATTCGTCTCTCAATTTCGTCATGGCTATTTCCCTTATTGTTAAAAAGTACACCAAGGTATTTATATTTGTTTACCCCTTTCATTCTTCCTCCATTTTCCACAAGAAGATCTTCTATTTCATTTTTACCAATTGTCAGGTATTCAGATTTGTCCATATTAATATTAAGTCCTGCTTTTAAAAAGTGTTCATTGAGTTTACGGATCATGAAACTCAAATCGTCTGCATCTTCTGCAATTACTACCTGGTCATCGGCAAAATATAACGTAAACAATTTATCCTCTCCGATCGTCATTCCCATTACTCTGCATCGTTTCTCCCACTGCTGTAAAATTTGATGCAGATATATTTTAAACAGTGTTGGGGAAAGACAGCAACCCTGACGAAGACCTTTGCTGACTGGGAATGGATCCGAGAGCCTGCAGTAGATCTTAATCTGAGAGGTGTTATTCTTATATAGATTCTGTGTGGCTCCAATTAAGTTTTCACTGATTTGAAGTCCATCCATTTCTTCCCATACTCTAGCAACCGGTACATTGTCATACGCCTTCAACGAAAATATACAAGATGCAATTAATTCATGTCCCCGCCAGTGGTTTGATGTTTTAAAAATATTTGGCTGATAAAATTAAAGAAACTAGATGTGAGTGATGAAGTTGAATGATTAAAAATAATATGCTTACACTGTTTAAATAAAAAGAAAAACATTTAATTAATTAAGGTAAAGTTAAAGGTACTCCCTTTACACTTGCAAATGCTAAGCATGCATTTCATTAATTAATACATTAATACATTTCTTACTGATGCGTATTCAATTGTCAAATGAAAAATTTAATTGAAATCGAAAAGTTAAATTTTAATCAATATATAAATCTTTCTATTTTCTTTTGCATATCATTCTGTTTAAGGCCGGTATAAGACATCCAAAATATTTAAAGTACGTTACTTGGCCTATGGGGCAGTTTTCAATCATTATTTTGAGCCAATCATTTCCTTTCCTTCAATTTGCATCATATTGTTTCTTGTTGTTTTTTTTTTACTATCTCA
Organism: Gryllus longicercus; assembly: GCA_038098605.1. NCBI lineage: Eukaryota > Metazoa > Arthropoda > Insecta > Orthoptera > Gryllidae > Gryllus > Gryllus longicercus. The sequence goes on along the minus strand of JAZDUA010000054.1, from coordinate 4,108,541 downwards.
CCTTTATATATGAGGAGAAAAGGTGTAATCGTGCACCGGAAAACGGCGAATTTTCGAGAAAAGCTCTTATTGTCAGGCCCTGGTAACGGAAAAATAGATAAGCCCTCTTTCGAAATATAGTAAATTATTTCTTCTAATTATGTATAGTAGCCAGAATCCATGTTTTGTGGGCCCTTGTTACCGAAAAATCGATTGACGGTAAAACGTCTGTCAGCCTGTCGTAACGAGGAAAACATTAGCGCGTAAATCGTTCAGACAATTGTCTTTAAAATTGATATTCCTCCTTCGATCTGAACGAACTCGAGGCTTTGGGAGTTTCAAATGGGTATTTTGATATTGAGGGTACTTCACATGAAGTGTTAACATGTTAAGCTTTGGCAGAAAAAGCACTTGTCCTTGCAAACGTCCTCCCCTCAGCAGTTCCTGAATCAAGACAAAACAGTTTGCTCTCAACCGCCGCATTGCGGCAAAACTACACAACGAACAATTATATTTCGGTAGAAGTGCACCATCACGTAGACAAATACATAAAGTGAATTTATATATTGGTGTCAATACTGAACTAAAAAGAGTAAGTACTAGAGTGAATAACTCAACAAAATATTACGGTTAAGTGTTAAAAATGTTATCAAAAGATGTCCCCTTTGGGGGACGTATCAGCAGATCCATTGAACTACTGAACAATGCAGGAAATTGTGAATTATACCCAACACAATTCGCAATTCACACACGAAACCAAATGGCAGATCTACAGCAACAATACCAACACCTCCTACGCCAAAATCATATGCTTCAAGAAAATCTAAACAAATTAGTACAACAAAAAGAAACACAACAACAGTTTCATCAGTTACGGACCGACCCAACAAACAGCACGGAAGCAGCAGCACATGTTCCACAAAAGGAAGTTGAACAGCTTTAATAATTTTTTTCAAAAAAATGTTCCACAAATTCATGTGGAACTTGCACAGTCGGCCGGAAACCCTCAAACTGCAGAAGAGTGATCAGCAGAAAATATCAGTTAATCTCATCAATCAAGAAGTGCAGAGCCGATCCTGTGGCCGAGATCGCTAAGGCAGTAGTGCTGTAGCGATCTCGGAACGAAGGATCGCGGATTCGAGTCATGCCTCGGTTGTATTGTGTTCGTCCTTTCACCCCCTATCATCACAATATCGTGTCATCCTCACAGTTACCAGCAATAGTGGTCGCCAATGACCTAGTAATTGATGCGACCTTAAATAACAAAACAAAATTCAGAGCATCAACTCACCAGAAAAGAGGCCCCACAAATGGAAGTGATTATAGTGACGCAAAGCGCAGAATGCTAAACAATTGTGCATTGTGCAATTACTGTACTTCAATAAATAGGTATTCAAATTCATAAACAGTAGAAGAATTAGATGACAATGTAAATAACAAAGAACCACATCCAGAAAATATAAAAATACCTCCGATGTGCATTAAAGACGCAGGAAACATAACACTTTTAATAGAAGACCTAACACAATTAATAAGAAATGGTTTTACCCTTAAAACCACAGGAGATTCGGTAAAAATATTTACTGATAAAACGTCACCGACTACCGAAAAGTTGGAAATTTTGTGAAGAGAGAAATGCCCCTTACTACGCATACTGTGCACAATCAGAAAAAACTTATCATTTGTAATAAAAAATATATCGTTATTATTCACTGAGGAGAAAATTTATAAGGAATTAGAAAATTTAAATTATCCAATAACAAAAGTAACTAGACTGACTAACACAGAACCCTTTAAAGTAGTTGCATTAAAATTAACAAACTCAATTGAAGGAAAAGAAATATATAAACTTGACAAATTACTTCAATGTATTGTTAAAATAGAATTAAGAAGGAAACCACAAGGCCCACCTCTATGTAAAAAATGCTTTATTTATGGTCACACAAAACATTATTGCACAATGCCCTCAAAATGTGGCTTCTGTGCAGAACATCATTGGACAAAAAATTATTGGACATTTGAATTATAACAATCCACAAACCCACCACCCCCAATTTGTACTCTATGTAATGAAAATCTTATGGCTACTTCTAACCAATGTAAGTACATTCCAAAAAAAGAGACTCCAACAATCAAACCAATTCAATACCCAATTCCAAATCACAAAACATATATGAAAACAAAACTCACTCACAAACATTCTCACAACAAACAAACCTAAATCAAAATCCATTACTTTCACAAACGGCATTTAATAACAATAAAAACACACCTTCACCCACATATGCACAAACAATTACACAAAATTCCATTCAGTCAAACATTACACAAATTCTAATGCATTTGTTACCAACAATAATTAACCAAATAACAGCAACATTCCACAAATACAAAACATTTTGTCAAATCAAATTTCAAATATAATAAGAAATGGATAAACAGCCCAACTTAAAATCAATAACACTCCTTAACTGGAATGCATATGGCTTACCAAATGAAAAAAATACTCTTATCCAATTCATAAAAAATCACTCATTAAGAGTTGCATGCATATCAGAAACTCACTTTTCTCCAGGACAAACTTTTAAAATTTCTCGATATAACTGTTATAGATAGACAGAAAATGTCAACATGCAGGAGGGGGAGTAACTATACTAATCAAAAAGAAACTTTAGCACTCATTAATTTCTATTCCAAAATCGAACAATCTTGAACTGATTTCAGTGAAAATAACTTTAAAAAATAGATATATAAATATCGTAAAAACATAAACCACCTCAAGAAACAAAACAATATAAATTTATTAAAGCTAGCATTACCTATTAAAAACCTACCATTTTAATAGGAGATCAAAATTCAAAAGAAACACAAAATATGTTCGCAATGGCAAGAAAACAGACTTAAAGAAAGTGCTAAATAAACTAACTCACCAACTAAAAACAGTTTTAAACAAGCACATAATCCAACAATATAAAAATTACATTAAAAAATAAATCCTAAAGACAGCAATTTATGGCAAGTTACAAAACAAATATTGAAAGAACCAACAATTATACCAAAATTAAAGTAATTAGATAAAACAGCTACAACTACAAAAATCAAAAGGGAAATTCTAGCTGAACATTTCCAAGAAACATTTGCTCTAAATACAATGAAATAACAACAGTTCTACACCCAATAAAATATATATCATAAAATGAAACATATCAAACAATTAAACACCTACCTCAGAAATAATCAGTTGGAATAGACCATACCTGTACAAAAAATCATACTATTACAAAAAATAAATAAGAAATCAAATAGTTTTCCTAATTGCAATATTCAACTCAATGTTAAGAATAGGATACTACCCCACAAAATGGAAACACTCTATAGTAACTCCGATAACAAAACCAGGTAAAAACCCAGCATCTTCAGAAAACTATAGACGTATAAGTCGAATCCTTATCATAGCCAAAGTAATGGAACAACTAATTCTAAAAAGACTTATGAAATACATTAATGAAATATCATATATACCACTTTTTCAACTTGGATTTAAAGAAAAGCACTCAACAATACACCAACTTTAATAATTATAGAATTAATATTTATAAATTTTGAACAAAAAAAGCATACTTTGGAAGTATTTTTGGACGTAGCCTAAGCATTTGACAGAGTTTGGCATGAAGGATTGATATTTATTTAAATTACAAGAAACAGGCTTACCTCTTTACTTGTTGAAAATAATACAAAGCATCTTAAAAAAGAGTTCTTTCAGTAAGAATAAATTCAACCTACTCTACACAGAAAGAAATCACAGTAGAAGTACCACAAGGCAGCCCATTATCAGCAACTTTGTTCAACATTTTCACAGCAGATTTCCCAGCAACTCAAAACATAACAAGAGTGTTATTTGCTGATGACAGTGCAATACTAACTTCTAACAAGTGTCTAAAAACAGCCACCAAAAACTACTGGAAGAACTAAACGAAGTAACACAATAGGCAGACAAATGGAAGATAAAATTTAACCCTAACAAATGTTTGCTCCACCTAGGGAGTACATGACCTTGTAGTTGGTGGTGGAGCTTGAGCGCCCGAGTGACCCTGAGAGCTATGCCGGCGGTAGCGTAGCTACTGGTAGGGCCTCCCTGGCCGGACAGGTCGAAGGGTAGGGGTCAGAATAAGAAGTACTCCAGAAGAGGACGGCAACGGGAAGTCCACGACGGCGGAGACGGCGGAGAAGAGAATCTTCGTGACGGAGGACCTGGCGGATGGGGCTAGTGTTGCTGAGAGAAGTAGGAGGAAGAGGGTTATAATCTCTCACCTAAAGTCTCCAAGAGTCTAAAGAGGGATTCGGGGAGGGGGGCCTCGTAGCCGTAGGTGAAGGCGACTCCCCTAGGACAAAGCAGGTCCGAAGTAAACTCTCTGGTCCCCCAGGTTGGGGGTTGTGGCGATGGGCTTGCTCCCCATTCCATGGAAAAAGTTGATATGCAAAAAAGGATTTTTATATGCCTCGGATTTCAAATTTAAAACGACAAAGGATAAGAACACGGACTATGAGTATAGGTACATGGAACATACAGGGTTTGAGAACAAAACGGGAGGAGGTGGTAACGGAAATAAACAAAATGAACATAGATATAATAATTCTGACGGAAACAAAGAAAAAGGCCACAGGGGAAGAAGATATAGGGGAATATTGGCATGCGTGGAGTGGAGTCCCTAAGAGTCATAGAGCTAGAAGTGGCGTTTCAATCCTGATGAAACAAAAATGGAAGAAATACATAAGGAACATCGAATGCCTAAGTGATAATTAAAATTAAGATGATGTTATATGGATACCCAACTACAATTATAGGAGTTTATGGAATAAATGACAGTGCTCTGGTAGATGAGAAGGAAAGCTTTTTTGATGATTTGAATGAGATAATTGGAAATATTCCAATTCATCATGAAGTGATTTTGGTGGATTCATCATGAAGTGATTTTGGTGGGTGATTGGAACGGTCGGGTCGGCAACAGGGAACAAGGGTTTGTCGGTCCATTTGGAGAAGAAATTGTTAACGATAATGGGAAAAGAATACTAGATTTGTGTAAGGAGTTAAAATATTGTGTTGCGAATACCTTCTTTCAACACAAGGATATACATAAATATACAAGAATAGACCCATCTAGAGATATTAAGTCCATTATTGATCTGTTTATTGTACGGAAGGAAAGGAAAATTAAAATAAAGGATGTAAGGGTGTTTCGACAACCAGAATGTGGAAGTGATCACAATATGGTTGTAGGGAAATTTATTTTCCCATTTAGACGTGGCAAAGAAATAGAGAATAGAGCAGAGGTTTTAATAGAGCAAAGGGACGAAGTCTTTAAAACGGACCTTTTAAGGCAATATAGTGTAGCTGCACTATATCAAAATAGAATCAATAATATTCTTATAAACTCTGTTGATGGTATCCAAAAAAATGGAAGTACTGAAGAAATGTATCAACATCTAAAATCCGTTGTTTTCCAAGCTGCAAGGGAAGCATTGGGGCTAGAGAAAAGAAGGAAGCCTTCTAAAAAAGAAATGTTTTCTGAAGACTTAGAAAACAAGATAGAAGAGAAGAAAAAGGCCTACCTTAAGTGGATTGCTACAAGAAATCAAGAAACGAGATCAGATTATGTAGCAAAGAGGAAGGTAGTAAAAGCGTTAGTGAAATTGGAGAAAGAGGAATATTGGGATAGAATGTGTAGAGACATAGATAATACTATAGGATATAATAGATCTTCTAATGCTTGGAAAATTATAAAAAATATGAGAAGCAATGGGACTAGTACTAAATTGCAATTAATTCAATCAGATAAATGGATAGAATATTATGAACAACTTTTACAAGAAGATAGACCCCAATATATGGTGGATGAGGACCCAATTAATACATACCAACATCAACCTGAAATTACAATTTTGGATGTAAAAAGAGCACTAAGGAAAGCTGGCAATAATAAATCAGCGGGACCTGGAAATGTGAGAATGGAACTACTGAAATTTGGAGGGGATAAAATATTACATTATATAAAAGATATTTTTAACAAGAGAGAGTGGAGGCGACATCCCAGAGGAATGGAACACTGCATATATTAGCTCTATATACAAGAAGGGGGATAAAACTGTATGTGCAAACTATAGAGGAATCAGTGTCATCCCGGCAATAGCTAGGCTATTCGCCAGTATTCTAAAAGAGAAAATTGAAAAAGAAGTAACTTTTAATGAAGAACAAAGTGGTTTTAGAGGAGGTAGATCATGCCTGGATAATATACACTGTGTTAGATTGCTGATAGAAAAGAATAGAATGCACAATCTAGAAACGCATATGGCTTTTATTGATTTAGAAAAAGCCTATGATAGAGTGCCCAGAGGAAAAATATGGTCTGCAATGAGAAGACTTAAAGTGTCCGAAAAATGGATATATTTTACACAAAAGTTATATCAGAATACTGAAGCGTGTATTAAACTGGGAAATAAAAATTAACAAGTAAAATAAAAATAACGAAAGGTTTAAAACAAGGATGCAGTTTATCACCTCTCCTTTTTAATATATATATGGAACAAGTTCTGGAAGTTTGGTACAGGAAATGTTCGAGAATGGGAGTGTATATAAATGACTGCCCACTGCATTCGCTTCTTTTTGCTGATGATCAGATTGTCTTTGCCGCTGATCAGGACGATATGGAGTATATGCTCAGGAAATCAAAGGAAAGCTATGAAAGATGGGGTCTCAAGATTAATCTTAATAAAACTAAATATTTGTGTGTTGGAGGAAAACAAACGGATATTAGAGTGGAGAATGACATCATAGAATCTTGTTCGAAATTTAAATATTTAGGAACATTAATCACGAATGATGGAAAGGTGGATGATGATATCAGCACAAGAATAGGCATGGGTAAAAATGCGACAAGGGCACTCCATGGAATTCTTTGGAATTCGGGTCTAAGTCTGGAAACCAAAAGGAAAATATTTAAGAGTATAGTGGAAAACATATTGTTATATGGAGCGGAAATGTGGCCTTTGACAAAACGTAGGAGAGACAAGATAAGAACAGTAGAACTGGATTATATGAGAAGGTGTCTACAGTTGACCAGACTGGATAGAATTAGAAATGAAGTGGTGTGGGACAGAGCAGGGGTAACTACGTCCATCACAAAAAGACGAGAAAATAAAACACTCCAATGGTATGGTCACGTGCAACGTATGGGGACAGAAAGATGGCCTAGGAAACTCCTACACTGGACACCAGAACGAAGAAGGGTAAGGGGTAGACCCGTTTTGACATGGCAAGCCTATGTAAGTGAAGCGATGGAAGATAGAAGTCTCCAAAACGAAGACTGGAAGAATAGAGATATATGGAGATCCAGAACGGCAAACTCGTGAGGGTAACAGCCGAAGAAGAAGAAGAAGAAGACAAATGTTTGGCAGAAATATTCACGCTATGCCCAATAACCACTACTCAAAAACCTCTAAAGCTATTTGATAAAACACTCGACTGGTTACTAAAAATCCAACCAATTAAATATGTGGGAATATTTTGAACACCAGACTAACATGGAAAAATCATATAAATGACAAAACCATACAAGCAAGAAGAAGGCTACACAAATTGTATCCGTTAATTAACAGAAAAATTGCTCTCAAAACAGAATGTACATTAGCCCATTACAGAGCAATAGTCCTTCCCATTATAATGTATGCATGCCCAATATGTTACAACACCTCTGCGACTAATATAAAGAAAATACAATCCTTCCAAAATAAGATCTTACGTATGGCTGTAAATGCCCCCTGGCACATTAGAAACACTCAATTACACTCAGAATCAAAAACAGAAAGTATCCATCAAATAATGCTCAAACAATCACATTCCTTTTTCACATTTTTGCATAATATATCTGCAACTGACGATTACAACCTTAGTTCATCAGCAACAACATCCCGTATCAAAAACAGATTTCCATATGGCAAATAGTTAATACAATTTTCTGAGCCCCTTTAAAGCTTTCAGAATTGGACTAAACAATGCTAGGAATAATCAGGAAATTTACTTGGAAAACAACAAACAATAATGCGGAACCTGTTGCGCTTCCCTTATTTCATTTTTCTCAAAAATGTTTTTTATGAATGTTATCCTTTGTCTCAGCGTTTATTGAAAGGAATTACGCTGTTTATTTACTTTTGTATATTTGTGTTTTGAGTTATTATTTATTTAAAAACAATCCCTGTAAAGCAGTTAGGCTGGTCTGTGGAAATAAAATTTTAAAAAAGGCAGAACACCTAAATCTTTTTCCACGATATTTCTTGCCCAGTGTTGCACAGATCAGATACTCAGAATCATGTTTGAGGTCCAGTTTGTCTTAAGAATAAAGTATGATTCTTGCCACACACATAGATTAATATTAATGTTTTCAAATAGTAATTTACGACGTAAGTATTGTACGATAGCTTATTACTGTGGTTGGGCGGAAGAGCCGGCTTTAGCCTCGTCACAGGCCTGAGCCTCGCCACAAATATAGACGTTGTTGTTGTTGTTATCGCGGAGTATATCAATCGTGGAGTATATTAGACGAGTATGGAATAAAACTGATTGGCTATTTCAAAATCAACACGGTTTTCGTCCTGGGTATTCGTGCGACAGCCAGACAATTGCTTTTTGTCAAGACATTGCAGATTCATTAGACGAAGGGAGTAGGGTCGACGCAATAATATTAGATTTTTCTAAGGCATTTGATCTTGTTCCACATGGCCTTTTAATTTGCCAAATTGTCAGAAACGGGAATAGATCATCGAATAATCTTGTGGATAAAAGAATTGCTTACGGGACGCACTCAAACAGTCAGAATAGGAGACAAATATTCATCGAAAGCCGATGTAACCCCGGGGGTTCCCCAGGGGAGTGTGTTAGGGCCTTTGCTATTCTTAGCGTTCATTAATGACATTGCAACTGGATTAAATTCAAAAGTTAGACTTCTCGCCGACGATTGCATAATATATAGGAGTATTGGCTCGTCTGAGGACGAAAATGTTTTACAGAACGATTGTTTATGGAACTGTTTATGGAACTGGGCGTGCAGAAATAAGATGGAATTAAATCCGGAAAAGAGTAAATTCATTTGCTATACCAAGTCTCGCTCGAACGTACGCTCCAGTTATGAATTAGGAACTAACATTATACCACAATGAACGAAGGTGGCTATCCTGAACACCTCATAAGAACCATCAAAAATATGAATAAAGAGACAAAAATTATAATAAATACTGGCAAAAAGAAGACTGAAGAAATATTAATAAATAGGGTACTTAAACAAGGATGTAGTTTATCTCCAACATTATTCAATATACATATTGATGACCTTATTAAAAATGGAGATGCATAGCTAGTTCTGGAGTACTGTTGAAGCAGAATAAACACCTCTACTTATTGCAGATGACGTAACAATACCGCAAAAAAGTGAAGATGATCTGCAAAAAGCTGTATACACACTGCATCAACTGGGAAGAAATGAGTATAATCTCCGAATATCTAAAAAGAAGACTAAAGTTATGGCCCATTGCGGTAAATATCCCATACGCTCAAAATAGTTATTGACAACACAGTGATCGACCAGACTTCAAATTTTAATTATCTTGGTAGTGACATTAGTTATGGCACAGATAAAGACATAGAAATAGAACTAATAAATTTCAATCAATATGTGGAATAATAAACAGAACACTACAGAACAAAGCAAGGAAAGACACAAAAATGAAGTTCTATAAGACAATGGCTGCTCCAGTTCTCCTGAATGGAAGTGAATCATGGATAATGAAAAAAAAGAGACCAAAGTAAGCTCCAAGCAGCAGAAATGAGATTTCATAGGAAAGTTAAAGGCTGCATTAAACAAGACTAGATAAGAAATGAGGATATCCGTAAAGAACTAGATATATACAACATTAATGAAAGAATCTTAGAAAACAGGAAAGAATGGAGGAAGATCGTATTCCACAATTAGTGATGAACTACCAACCGAAGGGAAGAAGAGATATCGGCCGACCCAGAAAGAGATGGTCCTGAAGTGCAAAGTGAAGACGGAACAGGCATTTCTGCCTAATCCTTGAAATGGAGAAGAAGAAGAAGAAGAAGAAGACATTATACCACGTATAAAAAACTGTAAGTATTTGGGTTTAGTCCTGCAAAGCGACTTAGGTTGGTCGGATCATATTAACAATACGGTTAAAAAATCCTGGAGAGCGCTGCACTTTGTAATGCGTATTCAAAAAAATAGTAGTCCAAATGCCCGATCCCTAGCATATACTACACTTGTTCGTCCAATTTTAGAATACGGAGCGGCGTGCTGGTACCCGTACAGAAAAGGGCAAATCGAAGCGTTAGATAAAATTCAAAAACGGGCCTCAAAGTTTGTAAATCACGGGTGCGTTGGTGACGAACGAGAAGAATGGGAGTCCGTATCTAAGAGAAGGGAACGGGTGCGTTTATGCGTAATGTACAAGACATACAGAGGGGACACAGCATGGGCAGATATCGGTAAAATATTACAGAAATAAGATTATAAAAGCAGAGGCAATTCTTGGAAAATACGATGTAGAAAGCAAAGAACTGATGTAGGCAAGTTCTGCTTTGTGAATTGCACTATAGTAGATTGGAACGAACTACCTGCAGAAGCACTAGAGGCTCTTTCTTCTAATGTAGCCAAATTTAAAAATATGCTTCATTCCATCTAGATCATCTCAAATAATACTGACGTACTGACTGAGACATTTATCTTTATTATTATTTTTATTATTATTACTTTTATTATTATTATTATTACTTTATTATTATTATTATTATTATTATTATTATTATTATTATTATTATTATTATTATTATTATTATTATTATTATTATTATTATTTTCGTTAATCGGCCGACTAGGACCACGCATGCAAGCATCCTGCATTTACCGTGGCTCAGTTTTTATTTATTATCGCGGTGGCAGGTGCTTGCAACAACTTTTTTGGGGGACCAGCATTTTAGCTGGACCCGATTTTTATCCCCCACGGTTTTTAGCCCTGGAGGTATGGAAGATGAAATGATGATATGATGATAATGGAGGTGAAAGGACAACACATACAGACATACACAAATACACACATGCCCGAGGCGGGACTCGAACCCGCGATCTTCTGGTCCGAAACCACTCCGGCATTACTGCCTTAGCGATCTCGGCCATCTGATCGGCCATTATTATTATTATTATTATTATTATTATTATTAATATATTATTACAGACAAATTTATCATCATTGTTAACTCTCATTAGCTTTGGGGAAATTTTTAAGTCATTATTTTTTTATATTGTTATTGTCATAATTATTATCGTCATACAGTGAAGTGAAGTGTAGTGTAGTGCAGGGGAAGGGAGTGTAGTGTAGTGAAGGGAAGTGCAGTGTAGTGTAGTGTAGTGAAGTGTTATGTAAACTAGAAGAGAATTTAGAGTTAGCTAGAAATAAATTGACACTATGATATCGACCCATAATTCTAAGTTCCCCTAATTCTAATTCTAAACCTAATTGTAAATGTTGAAAATGTTTTGTAATTCTAATTCTAATTGTTATCATGTTTGCCACCCAAGCATTAGCTCAAAGCGAACTTCAATAAATATATCTATTATTATTATTATTATTATTATTATTATTATTATTATTATTTTCTTTTTTTAGAAGGGGGGAAATCCTTTATGGAGACCGGTGAAGCCAGTACTGTCGGACACCCATTCTTGGTTTACCGACTAAAACCCTAAACTTTCATCTCCTAAGTCGTGATTTCTTCCACGCGGAAACCGTCGCTAGACATTACTTCGCGTGGAAGATTGACTGGAGGCTAGTGCTTTAACTCTTCCGCTCCTTTTCCTTCATGATATTAACTAAGTAGTTCTCTATTATAGTCCACTTCTCCTCCGAACTCAACATCATGTCCACTATGTTTTCTGGAGTTATCGCTTGTTGAAGCTTAACGTTACAAATCTCCCTTTCCGCATCCCATGCCTTGCACTGAAACAGTGTATGCTTTGCATCGTCAATATCTTCTCGACATAAGCTACATGTCGGACTTTCTTTAATCTTATAATCGTGAAGGTATTTACCAAAGCCACAGTGTCCCGTAAAAGCCTGGGATACGTAATAATTCACCTCCCCATGCTTTCGACCGACTCATCTCTCAATGTTATTAATTATCCGATGTGTCCATCTACCTTTAGCGGCCACATTCCACCTTCTTTGCAACTCTTCAAAAAGTAGTTTCCTAGCATCATTCTATTTCCTTGGGAGGGAGATGGCTGTTTACTTGTCGAGCTTCCTGTAAGGCGGAGTACGTCCTTTTCGTTTCCATGGCTATCAGATCGAAGGGCGGGATACTTGCCAATAATAGCACTGCGCAAGTAGACACCGTACAGTAGGGCCCTCAGGGCCATTCGTCTTTGCACTTGAGCATACTTATAATAACCTGTTTTCCCAATGAACTCAGACTGGTGCTGCATACAACAATTGTGAATGAACTACTCCAGATATCAACCTTCTCTTGGCATCTCGTGGTCCACCTACATTGGTTAGTATTCTTGCTAACTTGGATCCTGTCCTCGCTGCCTTTTCAGCTATCACACTTATGTGGCCCAAATTTACGTCTGCTGTCTATCCCAGCCCCTAGATATGTTATTTGGCGCTTCCAGTTTATTCTCTCTTCTCCCAGTCGGATATCGTGAAAGCGAAAAGCCCTCCGATCGGTAATTAACACAGCTGCAGTTTTTCCTACTGCTATCTGAAGAAGTAGTCTAGGAATCTTTTAACTCTATAGAGTGCTTCATTCACTCTTAGTTCAAGCACCTCAATATCGTCACTATGGCTTATTATTACGAATCCTCATATCCTATAATCTGCGTATTTCGAGGAAGGTTAATATTCAATATGCCATCATTCAGTACATTCCATAAAAAATGCCAATCAGGACCCTTGTGGAACTCCACACGTCATATTTTCTTCAATATTGATGCTATCCATATAAATTATCTTCCTTTCATGAAAGTAGTCCTCGATGATCATCAGCAAATATTCAGGGATCCCCCTGTCAACCAATGCTTCCATGACGTCCTTCCACCTGGCTAAGTTGAAGACGTTTCTAATATCAATTGCTACCAGTGCGCAGAATCCCTTCTTCCTCCCAGTTCCATTTCTTGCTGCATCTGCGATGCAAACTACTCTAAAATCGTGTCCGTCGTCGAACAGCCTTTCTGAAATTCATATTGTCTATGTGAAAAGCTTATGTATTTCTCAAGTCTTGAGAGTATTAGCCACTCCAGTAACTTGCCCATAGTATCAAGAAGGCACAGCGGTCTATACGACGATGTCTTTTCCAACGGTTTCTTGCCCTTCCGGAGGAGTATCAGCTTTTGTTTCTTCCAGTGCTTGTAAAATTTCCCATCGTTAAGGCATCTATTATAGACTGCCAGAAGACATTCTCGATATACTTGTACCACTAATTTAAAAGTTCGGTGGGGATCCCATCCAAGCCAGGTGCCTTCCCGGTTTTCATATTCTTCACTGCTTTCCGCAATTCGTCTGTCGTAAAGTAATCAACATCGTTAAACATAAAATCATTCTGTCTTTGCCTCACTCAGCGATCTCTTGTGGGAAAGAGCTCTCTTCATCCACTGTGGGTCATTCAGGTAAGATATTTTGGATTCCATCCGAAACTCGTTAGTCACTATCTTATACGCCATACCCCAAGGTTCATAATCAATCTGCCTTAGGAGTACCTTCTAACTTCTATTTTTGCTCCTTTTAATTTCGTTAAGTCGCTTACGCTGCGCTTTATATTGCTCTCTAAGGCATAGGTCGGTCTTGGCTCTTGTCGCCATTCTTCTAGCCTTGATGCAGCTCTTACGTGCTTCTGCTATTTCCGAGGTCCACCAGAACATTTGTTGTTTATTCCTGGGGCCACTGCTTCTAGGCATAGACGTGCCGCACACTGCTGTCACTATTTCTTCCGTTGTCTTTACCACGTCTTCGAATGTTTCCGCTTTCTTTGTCCAACCCATGCTTGTCAGTAACCTGGATTCTTCCAAAAAGCGTTTTGCCTTATCCTCATGACGTTTTTTGGTATTCCAAGACGGCCCTCTTTTGTATCTCGCCTTACCATATTGTGGTCCCTCTGACACTACGGTATACCCTATGTATCGGCAGTCACTCAATGTTTCTTCATCCCACACCATCCAGTCTGTGATGCCCTTAGCCAGTATGAAAGTACTTATTGTCAAATCCAGTATAGATGAAGTATCTCCCCGTTGGAAAGTGTTCTCGTTCCCAGAGTTTAGGATGATAAGATCGTTTCTTGCTACAAACTCAGATATAATAGCTCCTCTTCTGTCAGAGCGCGTCTCCCCCCATTCCGACGAATTACCATTGAAATCACCTGCTATCAAAACCTCTCCTTTCGTTGTTTTCAGACTTGCCTCCAATTCGTCGATGTCTTTTTGAAACTTCTCTTATGTATCGTTCGGAGAAAAGTAAGAGCTCTAAATTCTCATATTATTCACCTCAACCCATACAAACCTATACTTCGTCTTCTTATATTCATTAATACTTAGCTTCCTATTATGGATTATTATACCCGCTCTTCCAGTGGTATCTCGATACAACGTATTCTCACAGTAAGGTTGCTCACTAGTAAGTAACACATCCACTTCCCTCTCTGCAGCAATCTGCAGCATCAAGTCCCGTGCCTGCTTACTCCTCTCCAGGTTAATCTGTAGGAGTCGAAGCATACCTTTTATTTTATTCTTTTGAACCGTCGCTATAAAGGAGGCACATTTGTTACTTCCTAACAGGTGTTGATCCTCTTTGCTTTTGTCTTTACATAAGACACATTGTTCTCTGTTGGCACAGTTCTTAACATGTCCGGTTCTACCACATCCGTAACATACTTTGCTACGATCAGGACCTCTGCAATCAGTTGAAATATGTCCAAAGTCTAGATATCTATAGCATCTTGTTATCTGGAGTTTTTCTCTGATTCTACAGTTAACCCATCCGATCTTAATATGTCCTGCCATTATAAGCTTTTGAGGTATCTCTTCTCCCATCAACATTGTGGCTGATTGTATTCCTCCGTATCCTCTGCGCATCCTACAGGGGGTGGGCATCTGGTCTATTGCTACGTTTATAATTTTGCTCACCGCCTCCAACGCCTCCTCAACGGTGACTGTTTCATCAATATCTCTAATTTATATTAGGCGCTTTCGTTCTACAGCACTCACTTGACTTGATTTCCTACTGCTTTCTCCAAAGCCTTATTCAATGAGATAATATTTCCAGTTTTTTCAAGTACGATAAGTAGCTCTTGTTTTTTGTCCTCTGTATAGCCAATATCTTTGTGCCGTAATCACTAGGGTTCACGGTCTCTTTCATATTCTTTATAATGTCAGCATAAGTTTCCCCTTGTCTAGCTGCCACTTTGATAGCTGGATTTACTTTCCTGACTGTTGTCTTAGCTCCTGGCTTCTTTTGAATATTTTTCTCTTTTCTCCTTTGTTGAAGCTGCCAGTTCTCCCCTATTTGGTCTTCTGTCTTTTCAGATTGTTTTATCACCTCACCCTGATTTGCTTGCTTTTCCCCTGGTGTAACCTCCACCGTAGTTATCTCCTTCTGTTTATCTTAGATCTCTTCTATTAGGTTCTTCTGGTGGACTAGGTGCCGCCCTCTTTTTACTTTGCACGTCTTTCTTATCTTCGCTTACATTAGTTTCCTTCTCTCTACAAAATAGAGAGTTCAGGATCCCTGAAAAGTCTCTCTTTTCATCTACTAACTCTTGTACCCTGTACTTCAGGGTATCAGTATTTTCTATAGCTCTAGACAGAGCTACCTTCACACTCATTGGATTGTTTTTCAGCATATGCTTCTCTATCACCCTAAGGCTTTGATTCAATTCATCTAGGAGCTTTCCTTGGAATTCTACCAGTTGTTGCATAGTTCCCCATTTTTCTATTATGGGGCCAGCTGCTGTTTCCTTACTTCCTGCTACAAGATTATCCGATTTCTTTCCTTCCATAGGTCCCTGCCGGCCCCATGGTCCTTTTTGCAGCGGATTTACTGCTGTTTGCGGCGAATTTGCCGCACCATCTCGTTCCGCAGTCGTGCTTGGATTTCGCTCCCGCTGGTCGGTAGGTATCCCTGGAGTGGTTGGGGTACTTGGAGGCGATCTCCGCAGTTTCGACTTCCCAGAAAAGGGGTTAATACCTGCACGCTCTATGCTTTCGCTTGTCACAGTATAGTATTTCAGAGACGCCAAGTGGTCAACGTCTCTGAGATTGCAGTCGCTAGTTGACGGCCGCGGGGGCCTGCTTGCCCACCCCCAGCTGCCGGTACTGGGGCTCCGATCCCCTGCACCGTAATGGATTATTATTATTATTATTATTATTTTAAGGAGGAGGAAAATCCTTTATGGATACCAGTGAAGCTGGTGATGTCGGACTCCCAACTACGTTACCGACTAACACCTAACCTCCGTCTCTTAAACCGTATTCTCTCCCACGCGGAAACCGTCGTTAGACATTACTTCACGCACAGGGGCGGATTAATATTTTTGCCGCCTGTAGGCACATCAAATTTGCCGCCCCCTGTTTAAAATTAATGTTACATTTTTAATTGTAACGTTTCAGTAACAATTCCTCATTAATTTAAACGTTTTAACTTTAAAAGTAACATTATATTTGCACATTGTTTTCATAAATTAAATATTTTTTTGGATTAGCTAATTTTGGATATAAACTGTATCTTCATAGCAAGTAACATTCAACATTATTAACGTTTCAACACTGAAACGTTAACATTAAAAGGAAACTAAAACATGACAACTACATGTAGAATTGCAACATCTTTTCTTTCGTCAACGGGCCTTAGTTTCAGAATCATGTACTTCTGAAATCATAAGGTATACTCTAATGAAGTAGACTAATAAATAGCTTGTATTAAATATTAATATGATATTTTTAAAATAAAAATATGATTTATGCTGTTATAGTTTTTAGAGAACCTAAATTTGTTTTAGAAAATATCAAGAAAATTTTGCGCCTTTGAAAATTTGCCGCCCTTCAAAATTTACCGCCGTAGGCACGTGCCTACTGTGCCTATGCGTAAATCCACCTCTGTTCACGCAGGAGATTGGCTGGTAGCAGATGTTCTACTTCCTCAGTCTTAACTATTTCTTCTTCATAATACTAACTATGAAGTTCTCTATTGTTTTCCATTTTTTTGCGAACTCAGCATCATGTTGACCATGTTGTCTGCATTTATAACTGGTTGGAGATTGACATTACAAACCTCTTGTTCCGCGTCCCACGCCTTACACTGGAATAGTGTGAGTTCCGCATGATCTATGTCTGAGTGACAGAGACTACATGTGAGCCTCTCTGCTATCCTGAAATCGTAGAGGTATTTATTAAATCCCCCGTGTCCCGTAAGGGCCTGGGACAGGTAATAACTTACCTCCCCAAAACTTCGGCTAACCCATCTCTCGATGTTTGTAATCAACACATGGGCTGCCTTTCACATCCCCATCCCAATTTCCTTGCCATTCTTCAAGGAGCAACTTCCTTGCTTCTGCTTTAACACACTCAATTTGCTTGGGAGGGAGATGACTATCTGCTTATGCTTCCTTCAAGGCGAGGTACGTCCTCTTTCTTTCCATGGCTATTAAGTCGATAGGTGGTGTACTGGCCAATACCAGCACTTTGCAAGTAGACACTGCGCGGTAGACACACGCCACCCTCAAGGCCATTCGTCTTTGTACTTGGGCGTACTTGTGTCTTTTACAGCTTCTCCAGCGAACCCGCCGAGACTGGAGCAGCATACAACTGCGAGTGAACTATGCCAGATATCATTCTTCTCTTGGCTTTTCTCGGTCCACCGACGTTCGGTAGCATTCTTGCGATGTTAGCTCCTGTCCTCGCCGCCTTCTCTGCCATCACATTTATGTGGGGCCCGAAGCTGAGTCTATGGCCTATTTCGACTCCTAAATATCTTATCTGGAGCTTCCAGTTGATTCTCTCCCCTCCCAATCGGAGATCTGGGTAGTGAAATGCCCTCCGGTCGGTGATTAAGACAGCTTCGGTTTTTTGCACTGCCATCTGTAGCTGTCGTCTATCTAACCATCTTTTAACCTTAAACAGCGCTTCATTCACTCTCAATTCGCGGAGTTCAATGTCAACGCTGTGGCTTATTATTAGCGTATCGTCAGCATAGCCTATGGGCTGAGTATTTTTCGGGATGTCAATGCTTAGAATGTCATCATACAGGGCATTCCATAAAAATGACCCAAGTCTGGACCCTTGAGGAACACCGCACGTCACATTCTCTTCTATCCTGATACTGTCTACATAAGTTATCGTCCTTTCATGGAGGTAGTCTTCAATAATCGTTATGAGATGGTCCGGAATCATCTTGGTAACTAACACTTCTATAATGTCCTTCCACGTAGCGGAGTTGAGGGCGTTTCTACTGTCAATTGCCACGAGCGCACAGAATCCCTTCTTCTTGCCGACTCCTCTTTTGGCTGCCTCTGCTTTATCGATAACTTCCAGGATGGCACCCGTCGTCGAACGGCCTCTCCGGAATCCATATTGCCTGTGAGAAAAGCATATGAGTCCCTCAAGCCTAGAGAGTATTAAACCCTCAAGCAGCTTGCCCATGGTGTCAAGGAGGCACAGTGGTCTGTATGATGACGTCTTATCTACTGGCTTATTGCCCTTTCGGAGGAGTATCAGCTTTTGTGTCTTCCACGTCTTGAAGAATTTCTCATCCTCAAGGCAGCTTTTATAGGCATTCCGGATACACCTGTGCCACTATTTTTAGAATTTCACAGGGAATTCCATCGAAACCTGGGGCCTTCGCAGTTTTCATGCTTTTCGCCGCTCTTCTCAGTTCAACTGTCGTGAAGTATTCTGCTGCGTCAACCGTGAAGTGGCTCTGTCTTTGTCTCGTCCAAGGATCTCTAGTGGGAAAGAGGTCCCTGATAGCTTTCCTCATCCATTGTGGATCATTCAATCCACGTATCTTCCAGTCCACCCTGAATTTCTTATTTACTATTTTATAAGTCATGCCCCATGGGTCGTTACCTATCTGTTCTAAGAGCTCTTTCCAGCATCTGCCTTTTTATTTATCTCTTAAACCGTTTGGACAGTTCTTTATATTGTTCCCCGAGGTGCAGATTCGTCTTGACCCTTGTCGCTGTTGTTCTTGCTTTAATACAGTTCCTTCGTAGTTCAGCTATTTCTGGTGTCCACCAATACATTTTCTGTTTCCTCCTCGGACATATACGTCTAGGCATGGATGCGTCGCAAGCTGCTACCACTAATTTCCTCCGTTGCCTTGACCATATCCTCAAGCGTTTCCGCTTCTTTCGTCCAACCCATGTTAACCAGCAACCTGGATTCTTCCAAGGGGCGTTTTGCCTTGTCTTCATTCAATTTTTTGGGATTCCAAGGTGGTCTTCCTTTATATCGCGTTTTGACATGTTGCGGCCCCGCCGTTAATGGAGTCGAATATCCTATGTACAGATGGTCACTCAGAGTTTCTTCGTCGAGCACTGACCAATCAGCGATGCCTTTAACTAGTTTGGTGCAGCTTATTGTCAAATCCAAAATAGATTATTTATTATTATTATTATTATTATTATTATTATTATTATTATTATTATTATTATTATTATTATTATTATTATTATTGTTGTTGTTGTTGTTGTTATTATTATTATTGTTATTATTATTACAGGCAGTTATTAATTAAATATCATATTTTTCTTTTCATTTTAGAACAATGCCGTTTAGTGCAGATTTTAATTTAATATGACAAAAGGAAATGATCCTTTATTATTACGTCTTTCTTGTTCTTGCATTTACCGTGGATTTTGCTAATGAGCCTTTCGGAGCTTTTTCGATCATTCTTATGCATTTTAGTTGATTTTATTGATTTTAATATCCTATTAATGTTACTTGCTTCAAATTATACTTACGAGATACCACAAATGCTCACCACAGAATTCCTGAGAGTAGCCTATTGGATTTCATCGCTCAAAAATTGTAAAGTCAGCCGTTGTAAGTAATCTAAGTTTCTCGTAACCCCTATCAGCGCCATTGTCATTTCGTTCAATTTAGGGATAACTAAAGTAAGACATTTCCTGGTAAATAACAGTCCAAACCAACCGTTTGCGCGCTGAGGTCACTTGAACGAATGGAAGAAGCCTCGATTACATCAGTATCAAATCTAACAGCTTGAGATGATCATCCGAACTGGTTTTGTTCACAGTTGTTACGTCTTTTTTCTTTGATTTTAGGCCATTTTTATACATTTTAGGAACATTTTATTGATAATTTTTGGCGAATTTTTATGTATGAAGACCCCTACTTTTTACAATACAAAATTGGAGAATTATCAAACGAGACTTTTAACCTCAATTGATAACTAATCGAATATAGTAATATAATGTTACCATTTGAATATCGTAGAAGGTTAGATGCAATTTGTCAGCATTCAAGTGAACTGTAATTCTTGTTTGAATTAGACTCTTGGTCTTGGGAAATTATGAAATCAAATGACATATGAGTATGCTGATAATACGTATACGATGGGATAGTTTTAATATTAATTGCATTACACAATTGATTATTTTTGGTATTAATAAGGAATGGATCGTAATAACTGTTATTACGATACTGATCTCAATTTCGTAACATTTGACTTTATGGAATCAAAGTGAATGTTTTTAATTGGTCCATTTAATTAAAAATTATCTTACTATACATAATATTTAGTATTTTATGTTTTAAACCAGTGCTGCTTCAACACCATATACTTTCACGCCTTATTTGTAAGGGCTACGCAATATAAAATACTCGAAGTAGCAAAAAAAGGTTCGTTCCAGGGAAAATTATTTTCTTAATGGTGGGATTCGATCTCGGGATATAAGATATTCATTAAAAATTAACTATTGGACTTCTATTCAATTTTTAATTTGAAAATTGAAGTCGCATCAATAATAAATTATAACATATTAATTCATTAAATGCATTATTAGCATTTCCAAGTGTATAGGGAGCACCTTTACCTTTCCCTTCATTAATTAAATGATTTTCTTTTTAATTAAACAAAGTAAGCATTTTAATCATTCAACTTAATCACACGTACTTTCTTTAATTTAGCATAATATTTTTAGAATCTGAAATTTCTGGTGGGGACATAGATTAATTGCATCTTGTGTATTTTCGTACTTCTCCATTACAGAAAATATTTACATTCGATAAATATTTTTATCGAATTGATGATATAATATATCGAAATGAGTGAGTTTTAAAGAGTTTTTTCGATATTTTTAATGTTTAAATGGTGAAGGCATTGTCATAATTCATCATTGTC
Source organism: Gryllus longicercus (assembly GCA_038098605.1). NCBI lineage: Eukaryota > Metazoa > Arthropoda > Insecta > Orthoptera > Gryllidae > Gryllus > Gryllus longicercus. Next base: position 4,087,094 of record JAZDUA010000054.1, on the reverse strand, counting down.
CGTGATGAATTAGTACACTTTCGTGTACTAATTCATCACGGATTTAATTTATAAAGTCATTCTTGTTCTGGTTTTTGTTTTTGTTCTCTTGTTCTTGTTTTGATCGCACAATTAATATTGTGCCCTACAACATTACCATCATAATATTTGTAATAACATTTGAAATATTTATCAGAATTATTTTAACCGCAATTTCGTCTCACTCAATTTGTTTCAGATTCGTGAATACTCAATTTATCATTAAATGAATCTTCATTTCGTTTTCCTATCGAAGTCACGCGAACTAGGGGCATAGAAAACTTCCAGAATACTAAGTCCTTTTATAGTTCAACTCTCTCTAGAAGGAAATATCATTGGCAATGTTGCTTCATCACCCAGCCTTTCGATATAATGAAATTTGCAATATATCTTTATAAACAGTTTCCTTACTGGCCGATAAATATTTAGCAATGCAAGTCGTACTAATGAATAGAGTGGATAAATATAAATAATATAGAATCTACTAAATAATGTTATCTAAAATAAATAATATTCGCCATAAAACTGCTTCTTTCGGCAGTATTAAATTTACCAGATAATTTATTTATATACTAATAACATTTAAACGAATTAAAATACTGAAACGGGGAAGTTTAATGGCTGTTTACAATAAAAAGGAAAGATTGAATCTTTAAAAAGCTGTCATAGTTGCCTTAAGACAGAAATTGATACTGCAATGATCACCCGAAACTACCAATAAACGTTACAGCTTGTTTTGGTTTTCTCAAGAAATTGTATAGAAAACCATTCGCTCCGTCGCCCTGTCTATCGCCTCGAGGCGCTACCGTGGCCGTGTGCCCTTGGCATTAAGGGTATGAAGAGAACAATCGAATCGAGACATTCCAAACCTCCCCTTTCATTATACTTGTGTGCGGAGAGAGAACGGAATGAGTGCAAAAAATGGTGTGATTATGAGAAGATAGTTGTAATAAACATTTAAATATCTCGAGAACAGAAGTTGACAGCATCGATCGGATTATGGAATTTTGTATTGCATTTAAAGGAGATTTAGAGGAGACAATAAAAAATTTAAACATTAGCAAATTTATAAACAATTTCCAACTTTTGCAGATCTAAAGAGGGAGAGTCTCCCGATGGCCCAGAGCCGACAAACGGGAATTAAAAATGTGTTAACAATTTACAATTTGCAAATTATAAGCAAATTGGAAATGTTTACACTTTTTACGAGGCACGCCATCGTTCGCGCGGGGTTTGTGCTACACTGCTTACTGTGAGGAAATGACTGCTAAAGGAGGCGTCGAGAAACTATGCGAATGGCATATCTCACGCCCTTGACATACTCGTAGTTCGAGTGGAACAGCGTCTATTCTTCTGGGTATTAGTTCTTCGACATTGAGAAACATAAACTCGGTAGCTCCGCCGCTCAATCCATTTACGGGATTCTAAGTCGCCGCGAATAGTGACCGCAAAACTCATTCAGTAATTGTAATTCATTAAATATAATTGAAAGAGAAAACAATGTCAATTAAATGATTAATTGTTTCAAAAGTAATAATTTATAGATTAATTGAAATAGTTTTAGAGACAAAACATTACAATTTTTGAAAGAATTAAAGACAGTCAGAAAATAAATTTCAAATCAACTTTTTAGATATATCAATTCAATGGAATAAAAATAAAAACTTGCAATAATCTTCATCCATTCTTTTTACATTCAGTTATTAAACAATGTTTGGAATCTCTAATAATGTAAATATGGCCCTGCAGTTTATTTTTAAAAATGGCTCCAATTTTATTTATTAAACTTTGACCTCGAATAGTGTAATGTACGATTCAGAGAATAGTGCATGTCTTATATTATTTCAAATCGCTGATTTTTCTAAAAATGCAAATGTGCAATCGCAAGAACACCCACTTTATTTGCAGGGAAACGACGCTCCGCTCACTCGCAAAGGAGGTGGTGATGATGCGATCTCGCGGATGAGCCAAACTCGACTTGACACAGCCACTGACCGATGATACGAGTACCGCCGGAAGTTTCTCTGAAACCCTTGAAATAAAAAGAAAGGCAAAAATAAGAAAAAAAATATCCTCGAACGGTCAAATGGGGTATTTAATCATAATTTAATGAGGTTGGAAGATTTTCTCCAAGCTGCATTCAGTTCTCGATCCTATCAGAGGTATTCAAGAACGTCAACTTTCTCATCCAGTCCGAGTCAATCAACGTTTCTTGATGCTTGGATAGAGTGCTTACCGGCGTTTGCTTGTCGCTGTTCTTATCGTACGGAGGCGGAGATGGTAGACGGGAACCCCGTCAAGTGTCGGTCGATGCTTCTACTTTGGATCTCTAAGAACTCTTAACAATAGTTCCCATGTCTCCTCGGGTAGCTTGATACAGTCAACTCTTCTCTATCACTATTCTGGCAAATTTTCGTTAGAAAAACTCGAATTGTGTGGCCCTGATGTCGAATCTAGAGGCGCTTGAATAACACGTATTTTTCGTATTACTTGTAACGTTGACAATTTTCGAAAATTCTGAGAGTTCAACGAAAGGATCTGTGGGTTATTTTTAAACTTCCATTGCTCTATTGGTCTCTTGAGAACATTTTAAAAAACTGTGGAGCCGTTTTAGAGAAAAGAAATTCCATTACTTCACATATAAAACTTCGAAAAAAACACTCTTTTTTAAAAAAAAAGTATACATGACGTTTATTCAAGAACTATATAGAGATGAAAAGGTCTTTGTTATATTCAAGAAAAAAATTAAAGAAAAAGTTGATCCATTTTTTGAGAAAACAATAAAATTGGCTTATATTTTACCCAAATTATGGGAAAGTAACATACATTTTCGGAAAATTGAACGAGGCCTTAATTAAAGATTTGTCTTGAAGTTTTTTAGAAAAACTCTCTTTAATTTTCTATTATGTTCAATAAAGTCTGAAGAAAAAGAAAATTAATTCCCCCAAAGTCGCGAAGCGAACTTTGGTTAAAGTATAAAAAATATAATTTATAGTTATTATGTGAATCTGTGTTTTTATTTTATTTTTTAACTCAGACGTGTCAAAAAAACTATGTGACCAAATTCATCTAATATGAACAATTTTATTTATCATCAATATTGTAGTTATAGGAAGCAGCTGAAAATATTTGATGTGCCTTGTCGCCTGTGGTCAACGCTAGCGCCTAAACCGATCAGAACATTTTCTCCAAAATGCACGTTCCTTCATCGATCTCCCCGAATGTCCTACAAGAGTGAAACTGCTATCTGGACTTTTTGATACTTTACATGAAGCTCGAAGAACATTTTCAATATTTTCTCAAAAATTATTCCAATTTTCAATTTTTTCCTTGTATACAGTAAAGGAAAACAGGCGCAGTTCTCATTTTCGTTTTAATTTTTGAATTTTCGAAAATCACGAAAGATATAAAAAATGCCAGATAGTATTTGCTGTTGTACCATCACCAGTTTCTTCAGTGTTGCTGTGTTTCTTACCTTTTTCGATAACCACAAAGGTGTCAGTAATATTGTGATGTTGAAAGTGTATGTTCTCTTCTGTTACTAAGTAGGGGTTCACGCAAGTTTTGCATTATCATGCAGGGGTCACAGAATATTAGAGAGATTGATGAATAGAAGGCGCAACGGAGTAGGGGGAGAAGGCGGCAGGAGGCTATTACAAGAGGCTCCGAAGACTACCGAAGAACATCATTGCAGCGCTATTGTTAGGGAGCAGAGAGTGACGGGCACCTCGGCGATGAGGGTCCCGGCGGACGCGCGGCTTTTAATGAACCTACCTGCAAGGGAAGAAGGTATCTGTGAGATGGCAGCGGGAGATAGACTGCGGAGGCGGCGCCGGGCACCTGCTGCTCACCCTAAACGCGCACCCTCCCACGCCTCTCCAAGCTGTTTTCTCGAAGGAAAACATAGCGCTCATTAATAAATTAACTTGCCCTGGCGCTAATTAATTTCCTTGCAAGGTGTCGATATCTTTGTCACTGATCAGTATTGATAGGCGTGGGATATAAAAATTATGTACAGATTGCAACACTTTTGCAGAGAAAGGCCATCCGTTTCTTACCAATTATTACTTTAAATTACATACCGAATTAATTATAATTATATTTAATGTTATGAGTTTATGAAATACATTTTCTTCTATGAATAAATTAATGTCTTTCTTGGTGGCGGGGTTTAAGCCATTGGGCATGCTCTTCCGCCTACCACCTTCAAACGTTCACTACAATTCATTGTAAATGGGGCAACCATTCTATGGTTATAACTCTGCAACATTTGCAACTCTGTCCACTAAAATCGTGTTTGAAGTTTGTAATTGGTAAAACAACCGACTAAGCAAGATTTCATCCCGTAAAATTACCTTTTACATGCTTCAGAATTAGACCAATAGGGAGCCACAAAGAGAGAATGTTGGAGAAAGCAAGAAACCCGTCATTAAAAAATAGGCACTTATTATGAATATTTATAAAAACAGCTTGTGCTAAATAGCACATAGTTTCTCATTTAATTGCTGATGGTTTTGTATTATAATAATATTGCAGCATCTATCTTCTAATATTTCAGCCATTACTTGCAAAACTCTTCGAACGAAGCGCTTCGAAAAACAGCAACATAGTACATCTTTCAAAATTAGAAAGTTTACACGAAAAAAGGATTTCTATCATTAAATTCAGTGCATTTTGCTCTATTCTCATAAAAATACTTATAAAAATATTCCAGGCCAAACATCGAACTCCTGTGCTAGATTCGTTTACGTAACTAAGCATATCTTACAAGTTCTCAATTTGAAATACTATAATGAATTCTTAATGTCGTGGTGACTCTATCAAATTAAAGTACAAAATTAAAACAAAAACTACTAATATCATAAAAAAGTGTATAAATCATTTTAAAATCTCATATTGAGGAATAGCTTGCATTAAGAAACAAATGTCTTTGATCGTGTAGTTTATATCATGGTATCGACATCTTGGATGTTTATCCGTTTTTGAGAAAACTTTGAAAATGTCCTAGAGGTTTAATACATCGTGAAAGAAAGATCCGTTTCAAATGTCAGGGGCGGCGACATCAACGAGATTTATCGAAGAGTATCAATTTTGCTGGAATTTCTTTGTATCGAATAGGTGACAGAATTACATATGGACGGAAAGAGAAGTGCAAAGGAACGATGAGTGCTGCTTAATAAGATCGCTGGTGAGATAGATACCTTCTAACAATTAAATAAATAAAAGGTGTTGTCCGGTATAAAATATTTGATGCCGAACAACACTTTTATTTATTTAAATAGTTTTACTACAACAACACATACTTTCTCGCATCATTTCTAATTGCTCCGTTATATTATACTTCTACATAAACCCGCAAAAGTGTTTTTAACCAGAAAAACACTATATTCCGCATCGATTCCCGAACTCAGCTCCTCTCTGTTAACTCGCTGTTCAAACTCGGGTGGACGCTTAAAAATATAATTCTCTCGCTCCAATATTTCCAAAATACACTTTTTGCGATTTTCGAAAGTACGAAGAGTTCGCCTAAAATGAGACTAGCACAGTACTTTTTATCGTCCGTTGTCACACATACGAGAAGAAAATTTAACGAAAAAATTTGGAGCGGCTTTTGAGAAATTTATTTTTAGAAATTGCAAAAATTTCCAACACGAAATATACTTTGTATTTTAAACGGGACATAACCCCTTTTAAATAACAGATTTGTTACAAAAGACTCCCTAGGGTAAAAATCTCTCTTCGAGTTTATAGGTTAATATGTTAACTTTCTGCAATTTTGGAAAATACGAAGTGTTCACCGAAAATGAGACAAGCACCGAATATTATTACCGTCCCTTAATACGTATGAGGAGAATGTGCAAAGAAAAATGTAGTGTTTTTTTTTGACAAACAATTCTTAAAAAATTAAACATTGCTTCTTCAATACTGTAGTTGTAGCAAGACGATCCAAAAATTCGCATGTGGAATTTTCGAAAAATCAGGGATTTCAACGATCATGAGACCTGCACTACTCTGTTGAGTTATTCCAAGGACAAAGATTAATAAAAATAGTAGGTGTAATTTTAAGAAAATTTTGAAAACATTTTTGTGACTTCTTGTAAAGTACTCTCAGATATCTGAATATCAGTTTGAAACTCCCAAAGCCACGAGTTCCTTTAGATCAATCTGTGAATATCAATTTTCAAAAAAATTCGGCTGAACTGTTTAAACGCTAGCGTTAATTACAGACGAAGTCGAATATCTCTTTTGCCAGGCCTCGGTAACGAAAAAGACATGTTTTGGTTTTATCTTGTTCGAACGCGAGTTGGGATAGAAGTCATGACAACTATTTTTTTCTAAAAGAAATATTATCGGAATACATAATTTTATTTTTCGCGTGATAGAAATGCAGTACTAGAGTGTGTTCACAACAACAGGTTTTTCTTTGAGTGTCTCTATCAGTACAGAGAGCAATTTGAAATGAGATGTGTAACTACCGCCGTGCGAATGAATATAACCCTTCCCTGTGGAAGAAATGCGTAGCATCCTGTGATCCGTAACGCACGTAACGACCAGGAGTGTGTTTCTCGATTCTTTGACTCTCGTTCTTTGACTCCAGTAGCGTTTATCGTCTGCCTCCCTACTGCAGGTGCTCGATTACCGCACGTGCCACATCAATCCGCACTCTAATTCCTACGCGACCTCGCTGAAACTCTCCTGGCTCTCTGGCTACTGTCCGGTATAAAAATGAATAATTTCCAACAGCTTCTACCAATTTCCTGGGATATTCTAGGGTATTTCTTCAACGGGAAACGGCTGTTTTGATGTAGGAGCTTGAAACGGTTAATTTCGTGCGTATTAGCCAGACAACTGATTTCACATTGCTCTTGTGCTAATCACTCAAACAACCATCTGTTGTTGGAAACACAAACTATTACTACATTTCTTTCTTTATTAATATTTTTATCCAAAATATCCTCACTTTACGCGTCGGCGTCTATTTTAGAAACCTAGACCACATATTTCAAAATTAGTTAATTGTACCATTTCACACATCATTTTCACAATATATAATAAAATATCATTATAACATATATTCAACAAACCAGACTTGATTTCAATCATGGAAAACGCTTAATTCAATAATATTCTCTGTCATAATACCTTTATACACTAATCTCAAATTCTTAGTGTGTAAAAGATTTTTATATCGTTTTCTTTTAAATAATTAGCATATTGGTTAGGTAAAATGACATTAAACATTTGTTGTTGTTTATCAGTTTTGATCCAATGCCACTTTATTAATCCCTTATTTTGTCTTCAAGTTTCATATATCAGCAATAGAATATTTATGATCGTCCATTAATTTAGTTATTTTTTATGAATTTTAACATGATATGTAGCTTGGTTCAGTTTCATTACAAACGTTCATTTTGAAGGAAATTATAAATAATTATCTTTTTAGAAATGGACGTTGTATCAAAACTAAACCAACATATTCCTGTTAAAATTCATAAAAAAATAACTGAATTAATGGAAAATCGTGAATATTCTATTGCTGATATAAGAAACGTGAAATTATTGAATTAAAATATTATCGAATGAAAGTACTATCGAATTAAAATATAATTGAATGAAAAATCTACATATTCTATTTTTTACGCGTTTCAGTTACGTACACTGTTGAAGCACATAACAGGTTACTCATACATTGATAAACGTTATCTCAAGTTTGATATCTCTGTTTCTCTCTTTATGATACGTCTTTGTCGTTGAAACAGTGCTTTTTACGCGTTTGCACATAGTTTTATTGCTCTAAATCATTTTGTAAACACTGGAATATATTGTAAAAAATATAAATTATAGAATTTTAATACACTGAATCATTAATTTGTTAGTACATAAGTACTACAGATTTGTGTTGAATAAATTATTAAAAATATAGTAAAACCACACAATTTTAACGTTTGGAACGTTCTATAAATTGAAGGGTCGAAATTATTTCTGTTGGAATAAGAACTACATTTTGTTGTATAATCATGCTAACGTCGTTTTTATAGAGCCCTAATTCCGCATATGCATTACATATGCAAGAAGCATGCAAGTGCACATATTCGGGAAAGTATACTCAGATTATTCCAAAAGGATCCTAACATCTGTACATAACATTACTTCGCTAACATCTTAAACGGTGTTAGTAAGAAGGAATACTCATGTAGAATGAGTATAGAGTATAACTATGGAATTAATGAGCTAATACCATGAAGTTGGTATTGACCACTCGTGCCTGACACAGACAAAAATCAGGTCAAAATATTTACATATAATTAAATTACAGTGTAAGTTTATAGATAAAAACACTTAATTATACAATGTATCTAAACCTAATTTCCAAGTTCATTATTCAGTGACTTGAACCCCATCATTGCTCGAAATATTCTAGTCATCCATTTCATAAAACCATGTATACATTTATACCAACTTCCTTTTTCTCCATTTATATTTAAAAAATTCATTATATTGCATTATAAAATATTATATTATATTAAAATTATTTTTTTGAATGATACTATGTTGGAAGTCATATGTTAAATTATTTTTACCATACATGATAGCATATACTATCGTGTTATTAGGAATAGTATTATAAAATTTAGCGCATAGTTTCATAGATTTTTGTACATCTATATTTTTTCTAATGTACGTATATATCAAATAAATGGGATATCTTGTTATAAATGAAAGTGATGATATCGCCATTTTAAATTTTTTATTTTTATTCGGAATTCTCTTGAATTCTGTAAATGAACGATACAACTTTTTAAAAACAATTGGTGGGATTAAATTCCAAAAATCTGATGTAAATTGTTCATTTCGACCATTTTTAGTGAAATATTATGTAGATAAAAATGATCAAATTCATTTGAAACTTTTCCTTGCTTATCAAGTCTGTTTGTTTGGAAAACTACAAAAACGAAATGTGGCGTATCATACTGTAAAGAATGATAATAATTGGCAATATCATATTCAAAATTCCTTTTTCCAGTAATTCTTATAATTCAAATGTTTGTAAATCATAAAAAGAAATTTTAGAGATAGGTTCTTTTATTAGATGAACTTTAAATTCCATGATACAAGAAGATTCATTATATACAATTCGTATATTAATTTCGAAATTTTGAACGACTATTTTTTCTTGGTAATGTTGCAGAATCTAATGCTATATCTGTTTTTTATGTCCATCGATATAAAACATATATTCATAGTAGGAGACCAAGAAAATTAAATCGTAATATCACCTTCAGAAGTAATTTTTTGAAAATCTATAAAAAATCCAAACAATAATCTCATTGGATACGAAAGCTCATCATCATTCATTTTGAGTTTAGGATTTTAATTAAACATAGCAACATCTAATGAATTTAATTCAGTTGTTCATGAAGTACTTTTTTGTAAAACAGTTTACGTAATTCCAGGATAATCTAAGCTAAATATATTTTGCCTCTTTTTTAATGCTAATAGATGAAAATATATTAGTTACAAAATTATCACTTAGTTTACTTTCGATTTTTGTAATACCTACATATGCTGGATAATCAGATCCATTTTTGTGTATAATTTGATAATAGATGTATAATTCCGTTCTTTCGAAATGCATCCAACCATCTTCTACATTCATAAAAATATATGTCGTATTATTAGGTTGTCATATGCACGATCAGTAGAAGGAAAAGATTGCCATTAACAACTTTCAATTTTTCCAATTTATAAAAGAATAAAAATTGATTATTGGTTTAGTTCTAAAATAACAGTGACTATAGAACAATACAAATTTATTTCATTATTGTGTTCGTCTGTAATTAGAACATAATGACATTGTATTTTATGACAAACAGTAACAAGTAATGGATAAGACGTTTTATTTATCGTAGGCATTTGATAACTGTGTTGAGGATTAAACGATGTTAGATTAGATTACATTTATTTAGTCAAAAAAACAGTAAAAACTGTATGTGACGTATGGGGAAGAAGATTATCTGCGCACATTTTCCTGATTTCCAGAATCCCTTCCCGACATTTTAACTATAACTGGTTGAAAGATGAGTTAAAGTTTAACATAAATAAATTTAAAAAATTACAATAAATTTTAAAAATAAATTTAAAAAATCGCAAGATTATCAATATTTAAAAAGTAGTCATTTTTGTTTCTCAGTAATAGAAAACTTATTTGCAGCAGTACACGAATTGCAAGTATGATTTTTCTGCATTGCAAACAAAATAGCAACTCGCCCTTACCTCTACTCTTACCATTACAAGCAAAAGGAGAGTTCAACAAAACGTGCACGTAGTGAAGCTACATTTACGTCCAGAAGCAAAACAAGGGGCCATCTCAGCATTTGCTCAATGAATCAGGGAAACTGGCCAAAAACTTGATCGAGATGGGGATCATTGACCCGGAAGCTGAAGTACATTATTTGTTACAAACATATTAAGTCATTTACAAATATAAACTAATTCATTATATATCACTATTTTGTTAAAACAAACATTATTTTTCTTTTTGAAACCATTATGCAGCAGAAAAGATTTTACTTTTAAATTAAATTTGTGAACCGACTTCAATTGTTCAATGTCATCTGACAGTGCGTTGTAAAGTAACTTACATGTATTGTATGTGGATTTCTGATAGTGAGCTGTTGATATTGACACTTGATGAACCTGATTTTTACGACGTGTGTTGTAATTATAAATATCAGAATTGCATGAAAGTATGTTCCCACCGTTAAGTCTGTCACTTTTGACAAATATTACACATTCGTAAATATATAGGCAAGGCAGTGGTAAGATTCCAAGCTCAATGAAAAGACGCTTGCAGGGAAACGCGGAAGGCATTTTTTCATTACTCGAATAATTTTCTTTAGCAATCTAAAAGTCTGAGTACTACATGATGATTCCCCAGAATTTTATACCATATCTCAGGCGGGAATGTACATTTGCAAAATACACGCAAAGAGCTTCATGACGGCTGACAGAATTTGAAAGAATTGTGAATGCGTAACATAATGAACTTAATATAGTGTTAAATTTTGTTATATGTACATTCCATTTGAGGTTTGACTGAATTGACAAACCTAGAAAATTTGTTACCTGAACATCAGCTAATTGCATATTATTCATTTTCAATGAAGCATGCAATTGCTGATTTGAAAAGCAAAAATGCATTGAAATTGTTTTTCCTTCATTAACTATTAATTTGTTATTACAAAACCAATTTGAAACGTCTAAAATCGTACTATTTATTGTTTCTTTTCTGCAAAGAATATTCGTATCATCGGCAAACAGAATATTCTTCCGTTTTTAATAAACGGCGGCATATCGTTTACGTATAACAGAAAGAGGACCTATGATCAATCCTTGTGGGACCCCATATTCGATTGGTAAAGAATTGGAAAGATAAGTAAATAATGTCCATTCGTGCCAGTACGGTATTTCTACTCTTTGAGATGGATGTTTAAGGTACGAGGTTATCCAATCTCGGGCGATAGCACGAATTCCATAAGAAGGTAATTTTGATAACAAAATTGTATGGTCAATAACTGCAAAAGTTTTCGAAAGATCTAAAAACATTCCAATGGGTGCGTCATTTTGGTCCATTGATGAAGCAACATCTTTAAGAAAAGAAAAAATGGCAGTTTCCGTAGATTTTGATTTTCTAAACCCGTGATGTGAGTCTCAAGACGCTTCGTTTTTCCTGAGAAAAGTTTCCATTCGCGTATAGAAAAACCTCTCTAATATTTTAGAGAAACCTGTCGAAAGAGAAATTGGTCGGTAATTTTGAATTTCATTTTTGCTCCCTTTTTTTAAAAGTGACATAATTTTTGCTGTTTTAAAAATATTTGGAAATATTCCTGTGCATAAAGAAGCATTGAAAATGTGAGTAAACTTGCGTATAAAGGCAGGTACACAAGTTTTCAATAAACAATTCGGAAATTCATTTAAACCAGATGAGTATTTGTTTTTAAGTTTACTTACTACTCGCAAGATTTCGTTGGAACAAGTTTCGGAAATAAACATCGTGTCGAAAATTTTTTGGGGAAGGTAATGATGTTGATTTTGACGGTTTTAGTCCCTACGTGAGTTCAACCGCCACTCTACAAAAGTGTAGGTTGAAGAGATTTGCCACTTTTTCCGGATTACTGGCTTCTCTTTCATTATCCTTTAAAACAATATTCTCTACTAAGTAACGAGATGATGTGGTCGTATTTTTTACGATATTCCACATTGCTTTAGTATTGTTACTAGCGTTCAAATATATCATTATTATTTATCTTTATTTTTGCCTGGACTATTACTTTTCTTAAGATTCTTTTGTATCCTCGGAAGTAGACATGGAAACCGAGTGATATGTTATGACATTTAGAAATAAAGTAAGTTTAGAAATAAAGTACGTTTGTTTTACACGATGTTCTTATACCTTGTGTGTATTAATAGAAGTATTAATGTTCCGTGAAATATTTAATTATCTCTTTTTTTGAGAGGAAAGCATCCGTTAAAGTGAAATGAAAGTTTTGAGAAAAATATATCATATTTTTTGTGTCAACAGCGTTATAAACTGTGCCCCATGATTCTTTCACCAAGTAGTGCGTAAATAATTGTATGTTACCTTTAGTGAATGCTCTGCACATGCGTGTATAATTTGTGTCAGTGTTCATGTTATTAGTAATTATAAGAATTTGTGCATCATGATCACAAATTAGTAACCTAAATTAGTAGGTTTTATTTCATATCTAGTTGCGGTTTTGTTTATTATAATTTGATCTATTGTTTTTTGTGATGTAAATTTATTCCGCGTAGGTACAGTCACTGTAATATATAAATTACAAGAATGCAGTGAATTGATAAACTGCTCTTTTCCGCGGGATTCGCTCAGAAATTCATTATTGACATCTCCACATACAACAATGGATTTAAAAGGTAGATTACTAATTTTGTTGAGAGTTATCTCTTTATTGTCTAAGAAAATGAAATTATCTAAAGCTCACTTTGTAGGAGGTCTGTGGATGCAAAGTAAGATTGTTTTGAGCGTAGTAAGATGTAGGACTGTTATTTCAAAAACTTTTTCAGCTTCATATAAATTGAATTCTGGCAAGAAGATAGAATCAATATCATATCTTACGTAAACTCAGGAACCTCCGAAAGCAGGGCCCTTATTTGATTCCCTCGCTCTACAATACGATCCTGCAAGGTAAAAAATAGGAATTTGGAGTGTGTTTAGATCATTATCAGTGACCACCTAAATTGATGTCATTCTGTTCTCCTATGATGATGACCGTATCCCGTTTGGTCAGAGTTTTTGTGTGGGTGTCCTACACATTGGTCACGTCGGCAAACCTCTAGTTAGGTTTAAACACACTCGTGACAGAGAAATTGGATGGGAGTTTCTCGCTGAGCAGGGAGGATATTTGTCGAAAATAATGTTCGAATGTTTGTTTCTCGATGAAATTCTTCAGTTTCTTTTAGAATCATCACATCAGCACCATTAAAATGTACATCATTGTCTCAAAAGGAAAGATTTAGAAATAGTAGGTTAATATTTTTTAATTGATTTTGAAAATTAATATCGATCCAATAGAATCTACAGCATCAAAATTTAATATGAATGCACTTTTAATTTCAATTTTACTGAAAATATGATTAGGTTTATTAGTAATGTTTGTTTAATGAAAGGTGCTTGCGATTTTATACAATTATTTAAATTTCAGTATTATATTGTCCTGAAGGAACTGTAACAATATGAGTTTCTTTTTTATGTTGATAATGTAATTTATTATTTCTTGAAGTTATATTAGGTGTTAATCATGTAGAATAGAATTCAACACATGCAACTGTAGGAATATTATATTGTGGTCTTCTATGTAATTCTTTCTTATTCTGTAAGTCTTTTATGTAATTCTGAAGATGATCCGCTTTGCTTCAATATTTTTCTCATTTAAATGAGTAAAAAATTAGGTATGGGATCACAAAATACGGTTAAAAATATAAAAAAAAATGATTACCATCTGATATTCGATGTGCTATTACAGAACCTAGTGGATGTGGTAAAACGTCTTTATTGATTATAATTATATTATAAGTCCAGGATGGTTAAGTTATATATATATATATATATATATATATATATATATATATATATATATATATATTGTAACACTCCCGGTTACCTGGGGAACCGGATAGCGGCCCTGACGCTAGCTCAAGTCGGTGATGGAAGGAATTGTTACACAGTACGATGGAAACACAAAAATAAACACTTGTTCACTGGTAAAAATTGACATTTATTCCTGGGCAATATGATTAAAATGCCCCAGGGAAGTTACACTCTTAAATTGAATAAAAAAGAATAGTGGGAAAATTAGATGAAGAGAAAAAAAAATTGAAAAGTTAGTTTTAGGAGTTAAGCTTAAAAAACTAAGAAGAATTATAACTAACAATTACAATGGGTGAAATTATTACTGGTCAATGTGTCAGAGCGTGACACCGCATTACGAAACATTTACACAATAGGGCGGTAGCCCTGAACGATACTGCCTGGAGAAGGGTCTTTGTGCGGCCGGGGTCGGCGGCGGCTCGGTCGAGGGCGGCGGCTGGGCGTCCTTCAGAAAAATGCAGCGGAGGTCAGTAACCCTCCGGGCTACAGCTGGCGGTCGGTTGTGACGTCACCAAAAGGCGGCGACGCGTGGGCGTCGTTGACGGCGCCCTTCGTAGTCTAGCTGAACTGGCTGATCTGGAAGTTCTAGTAGAAGCTGGTAGTACTAGCTGAACTGGCCGGACGATCTCAGGAACGGAGTGGTCAACTATGCGTCTCTCTCTGACTTTTATGATAATTGTCGAACACAACTTCGGACAGTTTAAAATTCGATTGGAGAAACATTCGCCTCTCTTCACGACGAAAACCCACCCCAGAGAAAATTCTCTCTCCACTGCAGTCGGCTCACAGCTCAAAACTCGCAGTAAAATAACATAAGTCCCCACATAGGCATATTCGCCCGAATAATTCCCACCCCCATATAAGTTCCTCTCTCAACTGTCCTCAGTCTAATATTCAAGCTCAAAAAATAATAAGTTTTCCAGAGACACACTGGTCATTCCCCGATGCCTAATACTCTGGCCCCGTCTGAATAATGAAAAATTTCTAAGTCCGGCAGAGGCGCATTTGCCTTTGCCCGAAGAATAGCTCCCAGCAAGAAGCTTCTGCCCCGACTGCCCTGCCGGTTCTCCTGCTCTGGCCCTTCTGATTTTCTCTCCGTCGAAATCTTATAAGGTTAACTTTTCCCCCCACCCAATTCCTCTTATGTGCCATAGCTCCTTATAAAAGTCAAGTCACTATTGGCCCTAGGTTGTTGCGCATCACGCTATTTTCAGCCAATCGCCACGCGAGAAGACACAGAACTTTCCGCTCTCCGTGCCAGCTGCAAGCATGCAGTGTTATTCCAATTCCTTCTAGAACATCGGCCCGTGCTTGCATCAGGGTGCGCGTTCGCGTGAAAGAAATATGGATTTGGGTTTCCCCGAAACGAGCGGGCGATCTCGCAATTTCGTAGCCGGCACAGTGAACACGTGTGCCCAGTGAATCTGTCTGCGCCGACCCTCTTAACGACTTTCTTAATGCGCCGGAGGCGGTAGGGACTGTCGCGATAAGCGGAGTCGCGCACGTGTGACCGTCTGCGTAATCTCTCGGCAGAAATCCTGGGTGGCCGAGTCTGTTTGTTTAAATTTTGATCCGGCGTATTTCATTTATAAAATTATGATGAAATCGGTTTCGCCACAATATATATATATATATATATATATATATATATATATATATATATATATATATATATATATTCAAGCTAACTCACCTATGCCCAAACTTACCACCTTCAACAGCAGCACGCATGAGCCGTAAGCGTGTTATCAAGATTTTGCTCTTGAAGCGAGCTTAAAAATCTAGGGAGCAGGATCTTCAGGGTGCGAGAAAGGTTCGAACCCTCGACACAATAAAATTACAAAGATTGCACAAGCACAAGCGTATAATTTACTCATAAACGTTTAGTGACATAATTTCGTGACAAAACACAAAAAATATAGAATCACACCTTTACAAAGAATGAGCAGAACACAAATGGAAACCTTTACAAAACACACATATGAATGAACACATATAATTTACACCAAAATTGAGACTCCGAAATGATTACCCTAATCTCCACTGGGAATTCCCTAGGAAAATTAAATGTATCTAAATCTATGCTATTCTGTTTACATTGCACATGAAACCAAAATTTCAATTTACTATCTCCTGCTTCAAAATATTACATGAAAAGAAAAAAATGTGTGCAAGTGCACTACTGTCATTTGCAATTTAACTGTGGCTGAAAATAACAGAATAATAAATGTCCTAAGTATAATATTTTATGCAGGCAATAGTGCGTCAAAATGTCTCCTACTATGATACTGCAATTCGTTGTCACCCGTGTCCTCAATTTCTTAACACTTTCCTATACTAATTTTTCCCTGCCAACGTGAACTTGACCTATTTTCCGCGCCCTAACCGTTACCTCGTGGACTTCCCACTTTTGGATTTGATGGTCGTGCGCTGGTCTCTGCGTCGACGTCGCTCGGTCCCAGCTTCTGCGTCGTAAAGAGACGGGATTCGCCTCTGCCGTCTACATTGTCTTCTTGCGTCCTTTTCCGTTCTTCTTCCTAGCCGTTCCGTCTTCTTCCTCGTGCGCCAGGGTCCTCGGCCTCTTCTTCCTCCTCGTTTGCTACCGGCGCCTCTGACTACCCCCACGTTGCGAAAATGTCCCTTGCACTTCGCCGAATACTCGTGCAAGTTCCTCGCTCGTTGCTACTTTTACTTTGCTAAACCAGAACTTTCAATGCTTCTCTCACAACGGGTAACTTTTACTTCCCGTGTCGTTAATTGAAGGAATACTTTACTGAATCTGCACTATCTCGCGGACGACTGACTAGAACGTCTGTTCGACGCCGAATACTCCTACCTAGTAGTCGTTGCCTTTTATATTTCAGGATTAGAGAACAAAAACAAATATTAATCATGGAAAATCACTTTATTGTTTTTCAAAATATTCCCCATGAAGATCACTCAGAATTGACTGTTCTGAGTTGTTCTAGTGATACGGATGCGACATGTCCAGTTTTTCCGAAAAAACAGGCAACCATCTGTTTGGAAGTGTTTCGTGCGCGAACAACTTTTGTTGGATTTTGCTCATCTTGAAACACCCATACAGTCTACTGCTGTTTACTTTCGGGCTCATACGCGTAAATCCACTATTCATCACTTGTCACGATGTCATAGACGTATTTCGAAGCTCCGCGATCGTATTTTTGAGCATTTCTTTCGACCAATCGACACGAGCCTTTTTTGAGCGATTGACAAATTGTGTGGGATCCAACGCGAACAAATGTTTTTGACAGTCAAATGTTCATGCAATATTGAATGTATGCTGTTCCCACTAATGCCTAAGGTTGTCTCAATCTCACGATAGGTCACATGACGATCTTGCAGTATCAGTTCACGTACAGCATCAATGGTTTTCGGAACAACAACTGATTTTGGACGACCATCGCGAACTTCGTCTTGGAGTGAACTACGACCACGATTGAACTCACCATACCATCGATAAACACTGGTCCTTAATGGAGTTCCATCGCCAAAAATTGAATTAAGTCCATCCATACACTGTTGTTGAGTTAATCCACGTCGAAACTTGTAAAAATTAATCGCACGAAAATGTTCACGATTTAATTCCATTTTGGGGCCAAGATGAATCTTTTAAGTTACTGTAAACAACACAAATAGCGCTCGTATGTCAAAATGTTCTGAGTACGTATAACCTCAAAACATCCAACTTTACGATATAGCTGTCAGTTGCCAGATTGCAACACCAGGGTTGCCAAATCCCGAAACATAAAAGGCAACCTTCGTATAGTTTTTACTTTATCACCCCAGTTCCCGGCACCAATTTCGCTTCTTCAAGCTTACACTATTTATTACCGGCCACTGTCACAGATAATTCACTGCCTAATGATGTATCTTCCGTTATTTTACTTCACTTTGTTCCTTTTTTCACCGCGCGCATCAACACCGCTTCGCTCTCTTTCGAGTTCTGTTCCACACTAACCGTCGTCGTCTCGCCGCCTTCTCGCGCCTGACCCGTTCCCTGATCTCGTCCGCTACTCGCTGCCGTTACCGAGTTATTCAAAATACCTGTATTTTGAACAAATGTCCCGCATATATATATAGAAAATATTTTCAACAAGATAAATAATAAGCGTTTATGAATAAATGTAATAAGCTTGAAAATGATACAACATTTAAAAGTCATCAAGATGATACCACTTGTGAAGAACGTTCATTAGCATTATTCGATGATCACGATATTGCAAGAGAATACTTTACACCAGGTAGGTATAACGATATTGGTTGTTGGTATTTATCGCACACATATTCAAATTTACTAAGTAATTGATTAGAGATAATTTAATATTTTTAAATATATTAAGAGCCTTTATTAGACCTTTATGTATTAGGAGCCTTTATTAGATAGACCTAAATATATATCATATTTATCACGAATTTGAGATGGTGATATGAAATTTGGATAGTTTAAAAATGTATGACAATTATGTTATGATGAACCATTTGTTTGTATAACAATGGACATGACACGAAATCAAATGATAGAAATTAAATACAATCGTTTTTTAGAGAAATAGCTACACAATATCTACAGACGTACTATAAAATTATATCTGTTAATTTGATATTAGTATATTAATTGATATTAATCAAAAACAGACGCAATATCTTTTTAAACACAAAAACAGTTGCAATTTACAATCCTGTCTGTTCAACTTGAAATTAGTATTGAAACACAAAATCAGTCGCAATATCAGTTTAAACACAAAAAACAGACGTAATATTGTTATTTTTGCTATATAAGTGTTTGCAAAATATAAACCAAAACAAATAAGAGAACAAAAGGAAAAATAAGATACGAGAATGGACACATTACCGTAACCAATATGAAAAATGTAAAATAGATTAACCTGTCATAGATAAAATACACGATTTAGATGGTAAAGTAGAGAATGACCGTAAAGAAGTTATTCAAACTATTAAACATACTCACGATACACAAATAAATATTACAAAAAGTAAAAAAAAACTAATATTTAATATAGATGCTGATTAAAATAAAAGAATGTTTGTTCCTGCAGTCACTGGAACCATGGTTCCTAAGGAAAATTACGTATGGGAATAGAACCTGAATGGTAAGCTTAAAAAAATATCGTATATTTTAATACTAATAAATGTCAAGAGTGAAACCTATAACATTTACGTTATCGCCAGATGATGTTACAAATATTAATGATATTTTTGATGATTTTTTAACAGCTAAACAAATAAAAGGTAGAAAGTATAAAGAAAGAATCTCTTATGTATTTAAATTTATCATGACCACAAAAATTACAATCCAGAAAAAATGGTGCATTATTATCTGTATTAGCACCATTATTAATAAGTGGTGCGAAAGCTATTTATGATGGAGTTCAGTCAAATAGAAGAATAAGTCTGAATTAGAATAAATGAACGTAACTTATTATTATTATTATTATTATTATTATTAAACTTTTATTAAACTTATTATTAAACTATTATTATTATAAACTTATTACGTAAAGTAGGTGCTGGAATAGATAACGATGATGTAACGATGAAATAGTTAAATAATATATCACATTTGATAACACGATCATATCTTTTTGTTTCGTTTGGTGATTAAAGTAGAAAAAATAATTATTCTTTCTTTTAAAATCAACAATTTTATCATCCAATCAATAATCATACAAAGCAAATATTGATTTAAAAGATTAACTTGTCTGTGTATTATAATTAAGTGATGTTGCGAACAAAAGAAGTAAAACAATCTACTATTTAAAAAAATGAGTTCAAATATAAATTGAACCAAATGATACAAATTATGCAGCTAAATATTGATTTTCATTATAAACAATTACGTAACGTATATGCTAATTGTTCTGAAGATGATGCTGTAACTGTCAAACAATTAAAATGCAGAACACATCGTATACCGAATCCTATGCAAGATTATGATCCAGTAAATTTACGATATTTGATAAATAATGGTTGAGAATACACTTGCATCATTGATAAATAATAGAGAATGTGTGTTTTTAATTTTTAATTTGTGTTGTCTTTGTCCGGGAGAGACAAAGAACTCACGTACAGGTATACACAAATAGAATATATTGAATTTTCATACAATCATGGTTTGAAGTAAATATAGATATTAAATATATTTACATTTCGGTTATTTCGGAAGACGGTGAAGAAAATGGATATGAGTTAACGCAATCATTACGATTTAATGAAGGAGATGAAATAATTTTCCCAATCTGCGAATATGTTAAGAATACACCTCTTTCTTATAAATTATATTTTCAAGCAATAATTCATTTAGAATTATAAGTTATATAAATGGATACTTATTGCCTGAAAATTAAAACAAAATTTGATACGTTTCAAATTAAACCAAAAACATCAAAAATGAATATCTAGAACAGTTGGTATTCATGCTGTTTGTAAAAAGAAAAAAAGAAAATTTGTAAAATAACTACATATTTCAGAAACTATTGTGGATTAATTACATAAACCCATGCTAAGAAAGACGTAAAGTAATTATGACGCAAAGTTGTAACATTACGAATTGATGAATTATGGCAAGCAAATTTAGTAGAATCGAATTCCGGACAATTAAAATGTATATCAAAAATAAATAACGGATATGCGTATATTTTAACACTAATTGATATGCTTTAAAATTATCCATGGGCATTGACTGCCATGAATATTATACTCTGTAAGAGAATACATCATTAACAACCAGATAGTGGTAAATAAATTTATAAGCAAGATTTTTCAATAGCATATGAAACAGTATTAAATACACAATTATTCTATTTTTTATTACTTAAATCATCTGAAGATGTACGATTAATTCGTACATTAATTTAATGAATATACTCCAAAATTAATAGATGAATAGAATAATACCACACAATAGTATTTAAATAAAACCTATTTTAATATGTCAATAAATTTAGTGAAAAAATATTAAAAACTGTGTATAAAAGAGATAAAACAATTATTGTACCGAAAAACCAAATTGGTGACAAAGAAAGAGTATGAAAATTAAGATCTGTGTTTGATCTGTGATGCTGGTATTTGGTCGACGGAAATATTTGAAATTGTTAAAATCATTCACAATAAAATCAAGATATCTATATAATAGAAAAAGTTTTAAAAACAAAAGTAAATAAAGTATATGTAAATTGGTTAAGATTTGGCCAAACGCATAATTCACGGATAGAAAAATCAAATATTGTATACTTTGGAGGGTTATAAAGGAGGAGGTGAAATTATACATCGTACATTATTTCATTCTAAATATCTTTTAATGTAAAAACAAATTTTGTTAAAAAATAAACTTTTAATAAAATGATGATAATGTACAAAATTACTATCACCGATAATGAATCTAAAGAAGAATATTTAGATCAACGTACATACGTTATTTGATTGAATGAAAAAATTATTATTCTAATGCTACGAAATTATTCGGAGTCAATTTGACTCTAATTTTTTAAATTAAAAATGAATTACATATTATTATTTCGTGATGGAATCGTGGGCAAAATTTTATTCATCATTATCGATTTCAGTTCGTGCATCATCATCTATTTCGATATCATCTATTTGAATATCATATTTATTTGTGAATTAGTACCATCATCAATTTGAGTATTTTCATCTATTTGAGTATCATCTCCAATATTTTGATCAATTTGAGTATTTTCGCCTCCAATACTTTAATCATTTAATTGATCATCAATTTTAGTATTTTCATCATCTATTTGATTATAATCTACTTTAGTATCATCTGCATACGACGTTTGATTCGCATATACTAAAAATTAATACTTTTTACCATCTCAACAAATAGTTTGACGTAAATCAAAGTTTGGTGAGTGCATAAGACTCAAATCTTAGATTACTTAATCTTTTAACTATCGCCATTTATAAGATAAAAATAATATGTTTTTGAAACATTCTTATCACTTAAAGTAATGTATATTTTAACACTGTCATTTAGTCGATAAAAGACATCTGAATAAAAAGGTTCTATACAAATGGTGATGAATTGAATGCAGCTGTATTGGTATTGTTAGTGTAATAATATTACAGGTGTTCAAAAATGCAGAAAGGAGATCTTATTAAAATTGGAAAGGAGCATCAATACAAAAAAAATTTAATTTTCATTATGATATATTTTCATCCAATAGGACATCTGGAAATGAAATAAACGCGTATAAAATTAAAGGAGCGTGGAATAATAGAATTGGAGATTTACTTTAATTAATAATCACCATGACTTAGAAAACTATTTAAAAACAATAGCGTCAGATGTATTAAAAATTGTTGAAAAGAAATATGCTCATGTTCACATTAGTAGAAGGAGGCCTTCAATGTAAACATTGCGTTTTCTTTGAGAACTAAAAGTTTTACATTTTATGGTGTTGGAAATATTCTTAGTCTCATAATCGCCACATAGAAAGTTACATTATCAAGTTGTAATAGTGATTGATTGATAGGACGAGTTCTCGTGAACGGTGGTGTTGGGAGGGCGTGTCCGCTACTACGCGGTGTCTCCTGACTTCCAAGTTGTGCGTTTAATTATAGTTATTGTTGTGCATCCACAAATTGTGTTTTGTGTTTCGACAGGTGATTTGCGTTTTCGTGATTAATTATATTTCCTGTTTACGAAATTCTGTATTCTTGAAAACTATTGTTTTCAAGAAAATAATGTTGCCTCCATAAGAAGCAAATAATCGATATGACTACGGAGAACAACTATCAGCCAGAATCTGAATTCATAATGGATTCGTCAACTACAAGTCAAGCTGAACTACAAATTCAATTGATTCTTCAACAACAACAGCAGCAACAACAACTCATATTACATCAAATGTAACAAGGAACAGTGATAGCAATGCCTTTGCCATTATTCCCTTCTGCAGTACAGTCGTCAAGTTCAACCGATGTAATAAATCCAGAACTTAATCGATCTGACAGTAATTTAAATAGTGATAACAATACCCATAAATCGCAAGTTGTTGTAAACAAGCGCAAGAGATGTAAATCAAACAGCCCTGAAAGTCAAAAACAATCGAAACGTCAAAGTGCAAATGTAACTAACATACCAACAGACAATAGATTTTCAGATCTCGAAGTAATTAATGACGATGAACCCAATAACAAAATATTCAACGACTATCACAAATCCAACTACATTCAGAAGGTGCAAATGCCACCTCCAATATTTCTCCCTGGGGTAAATAACTTCCACGCAATGACAGAAACTTTACAAAAAGCCGTGAATAAAGAAGAGTATTGCTGCAAACTTGTGGGCCAATATACATTTAAAATTTTACCGGCAACACCAGAAGCTTATCGATCACTTACTAAATACCTTATTAAAGAGAAAATTGTGTTTCACAGTTATCAGCTAAAACAAGAAAGGGCATTTAGAATAGTATTACAAAATATCCACCCTACAGTAAATGTTAATGAATTGAAAACAGAAATAGAAGAAAACGGTCACACTGTAAGAAATATCAGCAACTGCAAACACTGTGCAACAAAAATTCCCTTACCGGTAATTTTATTCCTATAGAACCAAAAGATAATAACAAAGACGTTTATAAATCGCAGTACCTGCAAAATACCAAAATAATAATTGAAGCTCCAAGAGTAAAGCGAGATCTTGTGCAGTGCCATCGCTGCCAAAGCTGGGAGCACACAAAGCACTACTGCAATTATCCTTATAGGTGTGTAGTATGTGGGGAGAATCACGATATCAAAAACTGATAAAAAGAAACACAAGACGATTCTCCCAAAATGTGCTCTTTGTGATGGTCCACATACGGCGAGTTATAAAGGATGTGAAATTTATCAAAAAATACTTACTAAAAATATCCACACGCAACAAAAACTCCCCAACATTCAAACTATATCGCTTTACAAACTCAAGTGAATACAGATCAAGAAAACTTCTCACAACTGAGAGCTACTTCATCAAATAATTTACATCAACGTGGTACTTACGCACAAGCACTGAACAGATCACAACAGAGGGATAGCTTGAACAAGAATGCATTAATCATGGAGTCTAATAATCAATTATTCTCAATAATACAGCATTCTTTCGAAAGATGTGAAACTATACTAAACAGACAAGCAGAACAGATAAATGCACTTTTAAATCTTGTGTCAAAACTACTAACTAAATTATGAACAAATCATATAAAATAGCAGTATGGAACGCCAATGGCTTGTTACAACACCGAGATGAAGTTAAGTGTTTTCTTCAGTTACAAATACAGATATAATGCTAATTTCAGAAACTCATTTCACTAATGTCACTAAATCATATATTTGCAGGCAACATCCATTCAAGTAAGCGATGCATTCGGAACATTGAATATTGCAGCTACATAGTGCCCCCCAAAACATAAAATTCAGAATTCACAGTTCACAAGTTTCTTCAAAACACTTGGACCACGATTTATTTCTGGCGGTGACTACAATTCTAAGCATCCTTTGTGGGGCTCCAGAGGAACATCTCCAAACGGGAAATCTCTATATGAATCTATAATAAACGAAAAATTATCCACTTACTCTTCTGGACAACCCACTTATTGGCCGTCTGACATTAAAAAAATTCCTGATATTTTAGATTTCTTTATTGTAAAGGGAGTAAACCAAAGTTACATTCGCACCTACTGGTCACAAGATCTATCGTCTGATCATTCACCAGTTCTACTAATCATCAGCTCGTTCATTATTAAAGACAACAAACAAAGCTCAATTCATAACAATAAAAGAGGTTGGAAATACTTCTCAGAATGGCGAATTAATAACAGCACCGCTAATCTATCATTGAAAAGTGCTCTCGATGTAAATGAAGCAATAGAATACGTAACAAGACAAATTCATCAAGCTGCATGGTATTCGACACCAGAAATTAAGCAATATAAAAAAACAAATATCCCACAATTAATAAGGGAAAAGGTGATAGCAAAACGCAAATTAAAAAAACAATGGCAAATCACTAAAGAGCCAGCAACTAATAGAAAACTAAATTCTGCTTCACAAAACCTCAAAAGATTACTTCGAGAACACCGTAACAACGCTCTACAAGATAAACGTATAAAATTGATTCCAAATTCAAATTCAGAGTACTCTCTTTGGAAAACCACAAAATGCTTGAAGAGACCGATACAACCTATTCCTCCGATCAGAAAAACTGATGGTACATGGGCTAAAAGCGACGAAGACAAAACTGAATGCTTTGCCTCCCATTTCTCTAACGTCTTTCAACCATTTTCTCCACAAATATCTACAGCAGAAGAGTAAGAAATTAACAACTTCCTAGATTTACCGTTGGAACTAGCTCCACAAATCAAGCCCGTAAGTGCTCGAGAAATTGAAACATTAATCAAAATTTTACCAACAAACCAATGCATGAAGTAGTATCATGCAGACCTATTAGTCTTCTACCAACACTATCCAAATGTTTTGAGAAATTACTACTGTCACGTTTGAATCCACTTCTACAAGAAAAAAGAAATAATACCTCATCATCAATTTGGGTTCAGACAAAGGCATTCGACTATAGAACAAATCCATCGAGTAGTAAACGAAATTAGTGAATCGCTAGAAAATAAAGAATATTGCTCTGCTGTGTTTCTCGACATAAGCCAGGCATTTGATAAGGTCTGGCACCCAGGTTTATTGTATAAAATTAAGCAAAACTTACCATATCCTTACTATCTCTTATTAAAATCGTACCTCACGGAGAGATATTTTCAAATAAAATTTAACGTGTAACTTCATAACTTATCGCTATAAATTCCGGGGTGACACAAGGAAGTGTGCTTGCACCTTTCCTTTACACATTATACACCGCTGACATTCCGACATCTGAAAACGCATTGACAGCAACCTACGCGCACTACACAGCCATCTTAGCTCGACATAAAGATCCAGCAGAAGCATCACGTCTCGTAGAACATCTGCAATCCATTCACAAGTGGCAGAAATGCAGGCGCCTCAAGACAAATGATAAGAAGTCTGCCTAAATTACCTTCAGTCTTAAGCACGAAACATGCCCTTCTATAAAAATCGGATCACAACCTATTCCTCAAAACGGCTCATCAAAATATCTTGGAATTACACTGGACAGAAGAATTACATGGAAAACACATATAAAGAATAAAAGAAAAGAATTAGACCTCAAAATTATCAGATTAAACTGACTATTAGGAAAAAACTCATCCTTAAGCATCGCAAACAAAATTCTTCTGTATAAAGCTTTACTAAAACCAGTCTGGACATATGGAATACAACTTTGGGGAGCAGCTCAAAATTCAAATATTGAAATATTACGTTTCCAATCTAAAAGCTTAAGAAAATATGTAAATGCTCCTTGGTTCGTATCAAACGCCACAATACACCGATACTTACAAATGACAACAATAAAAGAAGAAATTAACAAGACCAGCGCAAAATACTTACAACGACTACATCACCATCAAATTATTCTCGCCATTAACTTACTAGACAATAGAGACATCATCAGACGACTTAAACGATATCATACTTTACACCTGACATATCCACTACAAATTGTTGTTAATCTGAAAAAATGTAATATTAGAAGTACGGTCAATGGACCTTACTCCTCTCATGTTACTCAAATTGTAATTTTGCAATTTTGCCAAATGTTTCTACCGAAACAAATTGCAAAATAAAATATTATTATAAAAAATGTTCACATTAGTATCATCAGTACAATATGTAGATTAACAATTAGTGGGGCTACAAATAGCACAGACTTACTCGCACTAGTTAGATTTCTAATTTTTTGGGTTCCGCCTAGCTTTTCTGTCTTACACATATTTTTGCCAGCACCCGTCCTCTTTTGCATGCTGCCATCTATCTCTGCCCAAAGTATATTTTTTTAAAGTTTCTAAGTTTTTCGGTTTACTAACAGTGAAACCGGAATATCACTTTTAGAATATAAAAGAAGCGTAAAATCTGGTACTAAATGGCAATTTTGATTAGAGCCGCTTTCAAGAAAATGAAGTTCAAGCATTACAAGTAAAAGGGAAATTTTATTGTTTTTTCACAGAAAAAATTGTGAGTTTTCGAAAAACTTGATTAGAAGGACTTTGAAGCACATTCACTCACTAATGCAATAGTGCTTACAAATAGGGATATAATTACGTTTGTGTAATTGAAAAAAAAACAAATTTACAGCAAAATGAATCTTATCTCATCACAGAGATTAGCATTAACCGTTCAAAAACTACGACGAAAAAATTTGAAGCGCTTTTGAGAAAATCTTGATTTGTTATATTTTAAATTGAACATATTGCACCCAATATTCCACGAAAACTACTAAATTTTTTAGAAAAATGAGTAAGAATTTAATAAAAGATTAAATTATGAACAATAAATTTTATTTCAAGGAAAAATCATAGTTTTGTAGTTGTAGGAAGACGCAAAAAATTCAAACTTTTGAAACTTTCAAACATTCAGTGTTAACGCTTGAAACCGGACCTATGCCACTTTTATAAATACATTTTACTCCATTCTTACAAGACATTTAAAAAATGTAGCCGTTTTTGAGAAGATTGTGAAAATGTCTCAGGGGTTCATGTAACGTCCATCAAATTTTGACGAAAGTTTCTCAAAATCGCAGCGCCTCGTGTCGAGCCAGATCGACCGGGGAATATACACTTTGGAAAATATCCTACGTATGGTATAGACACTAGTGGTGTTAACAGACGGACACGCGGACGGACGAACAGAGAGACGAGCAGACGTTTAAAAAACACTTTTTCGGTATCAGGGGACCCCAAAACGTGAATTTCTTTTGAAATCTCGAAGTCGATTTTCCGCAGCATTACGTAACTTTCTATACACTACGTACACTCTTTGAAACATAAAGTTTCGCGTCGAAAATGCCTTGGCCCGATATGTTGATGGCTCTGGACATCCCTGCTTGCCGACAGCGCTATCTAACGTTTATTTCCGAAACTACGTTCTGTAGATCGTACTATGAAGATTTAATTTATCTCATTGGAGAGCGTTTAAAATATTTTAACATCCATTGAGAGCAAAATAGTTGTAGCACTGAGGAAAAAGACTTTCGTGATTCCTGCCAGTAAAACAGAACTGACATTACCTTTGGTAAACGTGATTTTGCTTTAAAGTTTCGTTAATATAAAATGTGTTGTTATATGGGATACGTTAGAAGGGCGAAAGAATGGCTCAGTATCAAAGTGTTGTTCTAGAGCTTGTAAAGTCGCGGGTTCGGTTCCCACTCTGCGTAGATATTTTATTCATCCTACAGAGCATTAAAATGCACTAAATTACATTTTACATTTGTCGTGACAATTTTATGCATACAACGGTGAAAATTCTCTGTCGCGAAGAAGGCAAATATTTCAATTGTGAAGAAATTAGAAAATTGATTATTTTTATTAAAAATTAAAAATTGTGCATTATGTAGTGTGGAGATAACAATAATATATGTTAGTCCTGTACCGCTCGAGCCTTTTTATATCCTGTACCGCTCGAGCTATCGCACAACGTTTTGGAGATTTCTAAAATATTTCAGCCAGCATGAGCAGGACCAATAACACCAAAGCATTACATAAATATTATATTTGAAAACTAAGCCAAAAGTCCCCAACTCACGTGGAACAATCAAAATATGTAAAAATTATATGTTGGCCGATAACACTTAATTCAGGGCTCTAGTTTGAAAATGGGACTTTTCCATTCCAGTCTGTTTTGAGAAAAACAAAAAAAATGTCATATCATTTGTTTAAAACATTCTGATGCTAAATGTTTGGGATTAATTCTCTTGGCTAGTGAAAGTAATCACAATAGAATAAGATAATTTAAGAATCTCTAGTCATTACGAAGAAAGTTGAACTAAAAATTTAAAAAAGTCTAATTTTAAAATTTAATTTAAATATTTTTGTATTTTTGGTGAAAACTTTTTTTTGGTGAAAAAGTATTTTTACAATAGTGTTAATTTTTTCATTTCGATTTCAATATATCATGTGAAATTTTTTATCAAATATGAAGATCAGCAGCCCCTAACTGCTGACGTTCACAACACTAATCATTTTCAGTATCAGCTTAATCAATGCTTAGGCCAGTTTGATTTCTATAGAATGACACATGTTCTGGATTGGAAAGATCGTACTTTGCAACGAAATGAAGATTATGGGAAGATCGCGTTCTGATATTAACACATTATTCATAACGCGATCATTCCATAATCTTCAAGAGCCCTCTGGAGTGAACGACAAACGCGTTTTGTTACAAATCATTTTATAAACCGACGCGTAATTGCAACGGACCCCTATTGAAACCAGTATCTAATTTTTCACCTTCGGTGAAAAAGTTGCGTTTTGAAACTAGACCTCTCAATTCGCCGATTCTCGCAATATTAGAACAATTTTGCATTTATTCCAGTAGAAATGACATTTGATGCATTCGGAGATAACGATCGGGCATTGCCTGCATCCATTCGTCATTCGTATTAGTTCTGTGAAAGGAAACAATCTGAATATGTTTTCCGCACCCGATACGGAGGCAGGTATCATAGATAACATCGTCAAGCAACATGAGATAGCTTCAGTATTCTTCTAAATGCTTTGAAACCTGTAATAATGCAAAGCCAACTTCTTAGATAAATGAACACATCATAATAATAATAATAATAATAATAATAATAATAATAATAATAATAATAATAACAACTTACATTTGAGGAAATCAGAATATAAATTTTGGTGAAATTTAAGACTGAACAAAAATGCCTAAATTGTTTTGTGCTGGCCAAAGTTAAGAAGGCGCCCGGCAGGCTTCCGACTGTTCCTGCAAGTCGCTCCTGAACTATTGAATGAAATCACACTCCACATACGAAATTTGAAAAAAAACACTATGTGATAAGTATATATGTCCCTAAAAATACCTGGGAAATGTCACTGGCTAAACTCAGTTGACAGATTTCTGAGGCAAAAGTTTTCAGAAAGCCATTCAAATACCGCCCGCGAGCGCGATGCATAGATACATCAAGAAGAAATTAACGTTAATATATTGCTCTATTATTTTTACTTTTACAAAAATTAAATGATTTTTATCTCGTAAAGCGCCAAAAATGACCATGAAAATGCGCTCGTAAAATAAAAAAAAATCACCATCAAAAGGAAGACAAGAGAAGATACATTAGGAAGGCAATCACGCATCAAGAAAGAATTTTAGCAACTCGAATTCATTTCCAATTTGTTCATTAGGATAAGTTCAATTGTTGTGAGGCAAAAGTATATTCAAAATTTAAACTAAAACAAACTTTATTTTTTCGACGGGGGATGCACAAACTACATTATTCTTTTTATTTGTTATCTGTTCAAAAGTTGTGTGTTCAACAGGGAGTCTCAGCAACTAAGGGCCATTCCCATAACTTCTAAACGGTTCACGATATCGAAATGTAGTTTTCGCTCAACAATGTGAAATCATGAAGCAAGCAATGTGCCGTAGAATATTGTTAAAAATATTGTTAGTTTCCGAAAAATTTAATCATCTTTAATTTTTTAAATGGAACCATGTATTTATCTCACTAGCAATAGATAGATCATAAATAGACGACTGCAATGATGTAACACATGTTAATGCTTTGATAGTATTTTGAAAAGAAAATTATACTTTCCGCCATGAGATTTTAAATTAAATATATAAGATTTACATTGTAAATATACAACCCTTTCAACTGTCTCCTTTTGGGAAGGTTGCCTTCGTGGTGCGGCCACTTTTACGGGGAGAGTGGAGAGGCCGTGAAGGTCACGTTCGCCAAAAGCGACAGTTGCGACGGCAGCTACAGAACAAATTGCACGTTCAATTTTAAATCTCAGTCCATAAAGTATAATTTTATGCACAAAACACGATAAAAATATTAGTAAAATTACATCATTGCATTCCTCTTTTTAAGATCTATGTATTGCTAGTGAGAAAAATATATGGTTCCATTTAAAAATCAAAGATGATTAAATTTGTCGAAAACTAAAAATATTACAAACAATATCTCTACACCATATTACTTGCCGCATGTTCCACATAGTTGAGCGAAAATGTAAGCCGATATCGGGAACCGTTTAGAAGTTATGAGGGTTGCCCATAGTTGGTAGGACTCCCTGTATGCAAGCAATATATATGTATTTCAGTAATTCGTGTTGTAATTTCGTTTGATAGAAGACATGCCATGTATCAACATTATTTGTAATTGTGGAAATATGTTGGAGACATTTCAAACATTCCGAAATTTTGCCCAATAATATTTATGTAACTAATTAAGGTAGAAAAGTGTTTGTTTGGCTCATTGGTAGAATCGTTTCTTTCTGAACTCTATACAACAGAATCGAATCCAGTGTGTGTCCGTTTCTTTCTTTTTTTGTTGTTGTTATTTTTCTTATCCGTGACTTTTTGTCAAATGAACTGTATTACAGTACTCTCTCTATTGTGTAAATAAAGTGTTATTTTGATTTTAAAACAAAATAACTCTGAAAAGGGCTCTTTATCTTTCTATAAATATTTGTTTTTAATTCTCCAAATTACATATTTGTTAAAATTTTATTCTATTTTTTACATTAATTGTTTATTTATAAATATCTTATTCTAGAAAATATAAGAAATATATTAATAATGAATCCAAACTGCTAATGAGAAACGACTGAGCAGGGGACTTGCTTTACGTACTGAGAATCATAGCGGCTTCCTTGGGGCCTGAAAACGCGAACGGGTCCATCTTTTGCGGAGGAGAATATACTCTCATCAGAGAAAATGACATCAGCCCAGTCTCGATGTAAAGTTTCCTCCGCAAATGCCAGCCGATAGAGCTGGTGTTCTTCTGTCAGCTTCGGTGTTCGAGCTGCATTTCTGGATCGCAGACCAGCCTCCGAAAGTCTGTTGCGTATTGTTCTAGAAAATCCAGGAAATCTGGTGGTTCTTTGCAGTTGTGAAGAAGTTTGAAAAGGGTTTTCCACCGCTGCTTGCATCAAAAGTTCATCTTGAGCAGCATCTGAAATACTCCAAAGCCCCCTTCCTAGTTTCCTCCCAGATTCTCCCGTCTCTCGATAACGTTTAATCCAATCCTGAGCGGTTCGTGCGCAAATGCCATACCGACTCGCCGCCTCTGAAACAGAGAGGTGACCCTCTTCTACTAATGCGATAACTCGCTCTCGTGCGGCTTGGCTATGGTGAGCAATGTCGAAAAATGAATGCGGAGTAGTTCAATTTGCTTAGCAGCAATTTTCTTTTCTTACCTAGTGGCAACGCTGCAGAGCCCTTTATCTCCTTTTGACCTGCAGTCAAATACACGGAA
Source organism: Gryllus longicercus (assembly GCA_038098605.1). NCBI lineage: Eukaryota > Metazoa > Arthropoda > Insecta > Orthoptera > Gryllidae > Gryllus > Gryllus longicercus. The sequence continues at coordinate 4,054,485 of JAZDUA010000054.1, read as the reverse complement.
GTACTGCGAAGGTCAGATTCAAGTCGGTAGTACTGTGAGGCTTAGGAGAGATAATCGATAATCTCTCTCTTTTTTTTTAATTTATTTTCTTCCTGTTCGGCAGTTATGCCTTTCAGGGGTTTGTACATAATTTTAATACATAACATTTGGGCATACAACCTCTCACTCTTGTATATTACTACTAACTAATTTACATCGTTTCATACTTACATATATATATATATATATATATATATATATATATATATATATATATATTTAACATATCTAGATAATTTACACATAATACATTCTTGATATTTTACACAATTTGTTGTTTTTTTTGTTTTTTTTTATATTGAAGCGAAAAAAAAAGAAAATACATATTTTTATTTTTAACATATATTCTTACAGAGGATACTTTTTTTCATGGGGGTTTGAACATATCTTTCGGATATCGTGAGTTTATTCTCTTGGAATTGTTTAATGTTTTTCCCATTGTAAATTTTATGCTGCAAGGAGAAGATGGAAGAAGTGTAAAAAATTTGTCACAGTTATTTCTTATATATTCGTTTAGGGACTCTATTTGAAGTTCTCTTTGAATGTGTGTATTAGAAATGAACCAAGGAGCCTTTGCACATTTTCTTAAAAATTTGTTTTGTATGATTTGAAGTTTTTGAATGTTGGTTTTTGCTGTGTTATTCCAGACTGGACAAGCATAAGTGATTGATGGCTAATTATCGATTTAAATATTAAAATTGCGCATTCCAAATTTAAGGCTGAGCGAAAATTGATTAATGGATATAGTTTTGATATTTTGGCATATGTTGCACTTGTTGTTAGTTCTATGTGCTTTTTCCAGGTTAACCTGCTATCAATGTGAACCCCAAGATATTTCACTGGTGTATCAGATGCTAACCACGGGATGAGAGTATTATTTAATACTAGTGGGCGAGGTAACTTTGGTTTACAAAGTGTAAAAATTTTTGCCTGGGTTTTAGTTGGGTTTATTTTTATTCTCCATTGTTGAGCCCACTTTAGAAAACATGAGATATCTGCCTCGATGTGATCTTTTGGTACATTTATATCTGCATGTGTTGTGTATATTGCAGTATCGTCTGCAAATAGTGCCGGATTTGAGTCTTCTAATGTGGGAATGTCTGAAAAATAAACATTGAAGAAGAGTGGTGATAGTGCAGAGCCTTGAGGTACGCCTGCTCTTATTGTTCTAGTTTGTGAAAGTGCACAGTTTATTTTAACTCTGAACGTTCGGTCTGTAATAAAACTATTAATAATGTCCTGCAAATAGAAAGGTACTCCCAACTGTTAGAGTTTGAATAGTAGCCCAGTATGCCAAACTTTATCGAATGCTTTTTCTACATCTAAAAACAGTCCAATTGTATGTTGTTTGTTATGGAATCCATTTGCAATATGTTCTACGAGGCGGATGAGTTGATGAGTTGTAAAATAATTTTGCCTAAACCCGAACTGTTCATCTGGTAATGCCCTTATTTCTATAAGGTATTTGGTAAGCCTTGTTTGTATTAGTTTCTCGAATATTTTTGATAAAGAGGATAATAAGCTAATTGGCCTATAGCTCGTTACTTCTTTAGGATTTTTTCCCGGTTTACTGATTGGAAGGACAATGGCCTGCTTCCATGATATTGGATAATACCCAATTCGAAGTGCTGAGTTATAAACTGCTGCTAGGACTGCAATCGAGCTTCTTGGTAGTTCTTTCAAGACTCTATTTGTTATTCTGTCGGGGCCTGGGGCCTTCGTAATTTAAAGATTTTTTATAATAGTGGTGATTTCGTTGGGGCTAATAAACTTAATTGGGGTGGGAACTCTGTAATACGTGTGTGTCATATGCTCTTCAATTATTTTGTTATGCTTCACATCGGTCATTGGCTTGGGGGTGAAAGTATTTTCAAAATTTTCGGCAATATAATCAGCCTTATCTTGGTCCGTATGTACCCAACCTCCTGTTTGAGTGCTCAGAGGAGGAATATTTGTTTTTTCCCTTGTTATATTTTTTATTGTTGTCCATAGCCGTTTTGAATTTGGATGTATTTGGGATAGATGAGTTTTGAAGTTAGAATATCTTAAATTATCTAATTCGATTTTAATTATCCTCGCTAGTTTATTTATTTTTCTTTTGTAATTAATGTTTCTATTTATTTGCCATTCCCTCCTCAGTTTTCGTTTTTCATGAATCAGATTCAATAGTTGTTTTGGTAAATTCCTATAGGGTCTGTAAGATGGAGGGGATGATACAGTACTCTCATCTAAATTTTTATGTATTGCATTATTTTTCTGTTTATCTCTGATTCAAGTTGGGTATAATTTTTTATTGAATTCGGAAATTTTAGATTTTGTGACATTAGATAGTTAAATTTATTCCAGTTGATGTTTTTGTTATTGGGTTTATTAATGTTTGTTATTGAAATTTTGCCTTTGAAGGAGCCAATAACCGGATTATGATCCGAATCTAGATCCGGAACAACCGTTTGATAAATTTGGAAATTGATTCCTTTCGAGATTATTATATCTAGGATATCTGGGATGATTCTATTGTTGTAAGAATAGTGAGTTGGTTCACTGGGTGCTTGGATACTTAAATTGTTGTTAATAATTAGTTGTAATAGCTTTCTGCCTTGTGATGAAGTTGAATTGCAACGCCAAGCAGTGTTCTTACTATTTAGGTCTCCTATTATAAGAACTTTAGAATGCTTCTGAATATTTTTTTTTATAAATATCTTGTGGGAAAGGGTAGTTTGGTGGTTTATATGCTGATACAATCACGATTTCCTCATTATTCACGTAAGTTATACTTGCTACCGTTTCTAGACTTTTGTCGGATGAAATATCTATTTGGAAATGTTTAATGCTTTTGTGAATTAAGATTGCAACTCCTCCCGAGGCACAATGCGTTAATCTATCGTTTCTATATATTGCGTACCCATTAATTTTAAATTTTTCACCTGGCAGTAAATGGGTTCCAGTTATGCAAGCAATTTTTATTTTATATTCATTTAAAAAGTGATTGAACGAATTTGTTTGTCGTTTTATGCCATTGGCATTCCAGTTTAATATCCTCATTTCATCATTATTATTTAATGCCATTAATAAGAGCAGGAACTAATGATTGAATCATTGTTTGTAATTGAGGGACTATTATTGCTAATATTTGGTTTACTATTGTGCTAATTAAGTTTAAATGGTTTGCATTATTAGGGCTTTGGGTTCTCCAATTTGAATTTGAGTTTGGATTTTCGTAATTTGGAGGACGCAAAGGCATGTTTACTTGAGGCAGTGGGGGAAAGTTTTGAATGTTATCACCTGGTGGCGGCCTCCTTGGAGGTTGCACACTCCGAGTGGTTGTATTAGAAGCTTGAGCACTGTAGAGGCCTTGCCATTGCTTACGTCCATTCTCTGCCTCTAAATTTTTGGCAGCCACGATAATTTGCTGTGTGATTTAAACCACAGTTAACACAAATATGTTGTTCTCTTTTTGATCTATTACACTGCGAATAATGATGGGATCCATCACAACGAACACACCTTGGACTTAATTTACAGTTTGCTTGGGTGTGTTTGAATCTCTGGCAACGCTTACATTGTATTACTTTGTTTGGAGCACTTCGCATCCGCACTTTAATTACAGAATAAAATAATTTAGTTTCATTAAATATTGATTTAGCATTTTCAGTTTCCATTAAATCTATAGCACAGGACCACAGAGGTTCTCTATTTTTGTTATATAGCCTTGTTACGCCGTTTACTGGGTAATTAAGTCTTGTTAATTCATCAAATATTTCTTTCTGAGAGTAAACTACAGGTATACCATATACCATAAATTATAACTGAGAGCTTGGAATGATAGGGATCTCTGAAGGAATGATATTGTATATTATTTTCATCGCAAAATTTTCTGTAACCTCTGTAGTCTTCAATTGTTACAAACTTCACTTTATAAAAATCTTTTTGTTGTTTAATAGTAAAATCGTTTTTTGCTATTTTTTTAATGTCACTAACTAGAAGTAGATATCCATAACCGTTAACATTATGAATGAATATTGGTGGAATTTTTACAGCTTTATCACTTTCAGTATTAGCATGATTGTCTAAATTTCTAAGCACTTCATAGCGTGAACTTACTGGTATATTGTACCTGATATTCTCCTCTGTTCCGTGGTCAAAGCCAAACCTTTTCCTCTTGTTTGAATCGGAGCACTCGTTGCCGTTGAAACCCAAGTTCTGTGATGAGTTTTCTTGAAGGTCACCCACTGATAATGGCGGTTGCGCTGGCTGTGGACAGGCGCCCACTGATGATGAGGATGATAATGGGAACCCCTGACCGTAGAATTCACCGCCGTTTGGATTTTCGTTAGTCACTTCCATTGACTGCACTATTAACCCTGAGGTTTCTAGTAGCCCCCCGGAGGTGGCACTATCCACACTCATTTGGTCAGATAAATCGTTGCACTATAAGTACTAATCTAAGTACTAATCGTTGCACTATAAGTAATAATACTCACTAAGATCTTAATACATGGTGCGCGGCGGCCCGCGCAGGTCGAGAGCGCACTGACAACGCGGCCTCAACGTAAGTTACGAGCTGCCTCAAGACGAAGTGTTCTCGGCGGCTCGAACCGGGGATAATCTCTCTCAACAAAAGAAATGAGTTAATTCCACTGTCTTATGAACGAGAATATTGTAGCAAGCACAATGACATCGCTAATATGGCTAGTTGGCAGTCTGATGTTTAACTAGAAGCAGTCATATTTTGCGTTAAATTGGTAGAAATTGTTTTTGAAATAAAAAAAATCGCTATTTTCTCCATTCTTTGTTATTTACAATCTGTATTAAATTTTTTGTGCATAATAAACGTTCAATACACATAATGGATATCTACTTACATATGAAATAGATGTTTGTATGATATTGTAATGACCTTCAATAGTATGACAAAGTCTCGGTATATTTGTCCTTCAAAATTATTTTTCCGCAAATTGTATTTTGAATTTTTTTTTAATTCACAGCTACGAAATCTCAATACCCACATAACTAAGGTCTCCCGCATGAAGGCAAAGGATCTCAGAAATATTCATCATCAGAATCAATGAGCCACATTTATCATCAAAACCATCTTATTTACTTCAGTGTAGACATTGCATTTCAAAGCCTTGTCACACTAAGAATTATTGTAATTACAGAACATCAACAGTTCCATAATCTTTATTCACATTATATATATCAATAGCATATGGGAGTCTATGCACAGAATATTTTTTAATTTATTTATATATAGTAGTATAGTAGAAATAAAAGTCATATCAAAGCAAACAGATGTCAAAACGCGATTTAATGAATTATATACAGATTCAAACACAAGTCGAATTTTCTTGTTAGTATATCACTATGATTTTGTGATATTGTTAAACGAATTGTCTTTCCGAGGTTTTAGGAGTTCCATTTCATGGTTTTATTGAGTAAAAATGAAAATAATACGCAATATTTTAACGTTCTTTATTCGCAATTTAAGATTATTATCTATAAAATTATAGAAGCTTATATTATTTTGGTCTCCTACGAGTATTACCGCTTTTTGAGAATTGATTGGTTTCATTCCTTATTCGCGATCGAGAATTTTGCTTAAATAATACATAACATGGACAAGACATATATAGGATGTTGTAATTTGGTGGATTTTATAGCACTGTAGAATGGATAAAGGATCTACGAAGACTGGGAACCGAACCTGCTACTTCACGAGTTCTAGAACACCACTTCGACACAGCCATTCTTTCGCCCTTCTAACACATCTCATATAACAACACATTTTATATTAACGAAACTTTAAAGCAAAATCACGTTTACCATCAGTTCTGTTTTACTGGCAGGAATCACGAAAATCTTTTTCCTCTGTACTATTACTATTTATCTCTCAACGGTCGTTAAAGTATATTATACGCTCTGCAATAAATTTAATCTTTATAGTTGGATCTACAGAACGTAGTTTCGAAAATAAACGTTAGATAGTGGTGTCGGCAAGCAGGGATGTCCACCGCCATCAACCTCTCGGGCCAAGGCATTTTTGACGCGAAATTTTATGTTTCCAAGAGTGTACATTACACTACATATGTAGGTTAGTATACAGTGGGTTGCCAAATTATTATGATCACTTAAATTTTTTTCTATTTTGACATTCTTTTTATATGAGCCCTTTATTATACTACAGAAAGATCGTTATGTCGATTTCCTATAGCTGTTTTGTCATCTGGTGTCTAGTTTCAGATATTGGCATACCTGTAAAGCAATTGTCTCACCGGTTTTATCATTACTTTCTGAACACATTATTTAGCAGCTGTTTTATGTTTGCGTTTTATAAACGATTCATTACAAACGATTTTCCACAGTTTGTACAACCACGGCTGGACACTTGATTAATCCTGGAGTTTAGACAAAGAGGCCCTTGTCATTGGTTTTTGGCTCCAAATGTCAGACACTTCCCCCTCCCCCCCCCAAGAGTTTCTTTCTCGTCATCTCAAAGAGGCGGATCAATTTCTGAGGTGTAAAATGACACTGCCTACAAACCATGGAAAGAGGGAGAGGTACGAGGAGAGGGTAGAAGTGATTGGTAAGCTCGGGCGCGAGAACGAGAAGCATGTATGGCATTATTTCTTTCAAATTCTTAACCGTGAAACGCAAGCCTAATTTACGGTAACTATTGCTGTAGGAATAACAATTGTTTTTTATAAACATTTTTAATGTTAATTATTGCAAAGAAAGAGACACAAAATATTGTAGTATAATCATTTACGGGAAACACTCAACAATATAATACATTATTTAATAAATAAAGATTTTCTACCAAGCATGTTAGTATTCGCGATCAAATTTTAAAGACAATTTGAATTTTTACGTTACTACACCGTTACTATCGATATACATTTTCCAAAGTTGACAATTTTCTATAATGATACTGAAGGGATTACCGCTAATCTCAGTGATTTTACTTGCAAAATTGTAATAGCTGATATTGTTAATAAATCATGCAAATAATTTTAAAAGCAATTTTTATTTTTGAAATCTTCACTCAAGTTAAATATTATTTATTGATGACCACTTGCTAAAAGAAGAATAAATTTGAAAATCTTAAAATGTTACTAATCAATATAGTTTTCTTAAAACGAGCCATTAAGATGATGAAAGTAATAAAAACGTCTTTGAAGAACCTTTAAAGAAATTCGTAGTTTGTTTTTAAAAATGCCGGCATCATTTTTCAATTGAAATTTTCAAACGGAACTCAGTGTCCTTGAATGTGTTATCTTTCCAACTTATATTAAGTTTCAGAGAACACATGTTCATATATTAATTGTAATTATACATTTTATTCCCGTTCATAACCATTCATTCAAAGTAGGTAAATATCAAGTGAAAAAAGGAGCTACCAGAAAATCAAAAATACCATCAGGCTTCAGATTCATCAGACCTCCTTAAAAACGTCGAAATTGCAGAGTTAACTTCTGGTCTTAAAAGGGCATGTGGAAGAAAGGTAATTTTGAAACATTCCAGATTTTGGCAGAGAAATCCACTTTTATTAAAAGACGACCGGAGAAAAAATGTATCCTGACTGGATTATTCAGATTGTAAAACACTCCACAAAAGTTATGGTTTGGTCGGTAATCAGTAGCAAAGGCCCTGGGAGGTTGTATATTTTGGAAGGTACCATGAGTCAGAATCAGTTTTAAAAGGACTTCAAAAGGAATTGTTACGGATACTTCAGGAATGGTTTCCTAATGATAAAACCTTTTTTTTAAATTTATTTCTGCCTGCTCGGCATTTCTGCCTTTCAGAGGTGTTCATTATACAATATTCTACACATTAACTTTTAGGGATGGACATCCGCATGCGTTACCTCCTCTCTCAGGGGTCTGATGATACATTGTACTTTGAGAAGAAACTGCGGATGACAGTTTTTGGAGTTATATGTAATAATTATGAAGACAGAGTGTCAGTGGGTGGGATTTTTGGAAAGTGGAAGATGGGTAAATGATTTACGGTGGACGAAGGGAGTCTTTAGGGAATCGTGATCTTATTCTCTTTGATGAACTATACGTTTTACTTACCTTGAATATTGTTGTACTGCGCAATTGGGGAAGGGATGAGAAGAATTTATGAGTCATAAGATTTATATAGTCATTAATGGATGATATATTTAGTTCATTTTGGATTTGCATGTTGCTTATGAACCATGGAGCTTTAATGATCTTTCTGAGAAATTTATTTTGTATTATTTCTATTTTATTTAGGTTTGTTTTTGCGGCGTTATTCCAGATCGGGCAGGCATATGTGAGGGTTGGTCTTATTATTGTTTTATAGACGATTAAGCCGCAGTCAGTGCTAAGTCCGAAATTTCTATTTATTATTGGATATAGTTTAGATATTTTTGCATAAGCTTTATCTGCTATAGATTTGATATGTTGTTTCCAGTTTAGTTTGGTGTCAAGAAGTACTCCTAAGTATTTTGCTGGTGTATTTCCACTCATCCATTCTACATTTGTGTTTTGGAAGCTGAGAAGGGGTGTTTGAGGAGGTTTGCGGAGTGTGAACATTTTTGCTTGAGTTTTAGATGCGTTAATCTTTATTTTCCAGTTTGAGGCCCATTTAATGAAATTATTTAGGTCAATCTGTACGTTGTCGAAGGCGCAGCTAATGTCTGAATGAGAGGTAAAAAGTGCTGTGTCATCTGCGTAAAGGGCAATTTCTGTATAGTCTAACTGTGGTAAATCCGACGTGAAAACAGTAAAGAGAAGTGCAGAAAAACAAGAACCTTGAGGGACTCCTGCATTAATTTCAAATCTGTTTGAGAGACTTGAGTTAATACGGACGGAAAAAATCTATCTTTTAGAAAACTTCTGATTAGATGGAGTAGATATATGGGAGTTCCTAGTTGGCACAGTTTGTACAAAAGACCTTTATGCCAGAGTTTATCAAAGGCTTTCTCAATGTCTAGGAAAACTTCAATTGTGTATTTCTTGCTGTGAAATGAATTTGCAATATATTCAGTTAAACGGAGCAATTGGTGGGTGGTGCTATGTTGTGATCTGAATCCGAACTGAAAGTCCGGGATAGCGCTAATTTTTGTTAGGTAAGTAGATAATCTGCTGTGAATTAATTTTTCAAATACCTTTGCGATTAAGGGTAGGAGTCTTATTGGTCTGTAGCTTGTAGGAAAGCGAGGATCTTTGCCTGGTTTACAGAAGGGTAAAATTATAGAGAATTTCCAATCTTTTGGAAAGTGGCCCAGTCTTAGACAGGAATTAAATAAGGCGGTTAAAATAGCTATTGCTCTTTTGGGTAATTCTTTAAGAGCTCTGTTGTTAATATGATCGTGACCTGCTGATTTTCGGGTTTTCAATTGCTTAATAAATTTAGATGTTTCAGATGGGGATATCAATTTCCTTTTATCTGGGACATTATAGTCTGGTAACAGATTACTAATTATTTTTTTGCAATATAATTAGTAAAGGAAGAATTTATATTTGGGTTTGGAGTAAAACTGCTTTGCAGATATTTACCTAACATATTGGCTTTCATATGATCCGTATAAGCTACATTTGAGTTGTGTTTCAGGATAGGAATATCAGTAGTTTCTTTACATAGGGTCGATTGCGAAAGCGATGTCTGAGACGCTGCTTCTTAGAGCCGTCGCCTGAATACCCGATTTCGCGTGCCAAATCGTTGTCTCGCCGCCATATTGGAACCATGGTTCGAGCAATGGCTCCAATATACGGAGCATCGGTGGGGGTATATCTGAAGCCGATGACTCAACGCGTCAGCGAGGTTCGCGCCATTCGGTCTGTGTCTGCCTTGCTTGCTGTACCTGCCCCACGTGCATTATGAATGATTTAAGGAGAATGCGTGAAATTCGCGATCGTGAAAACCGACGAAGATTACTGCATCCTCGCATGCATATGCTGCGGGATCGCAGTAATCCTTTGGAGGAATACAACGATCACGAATTTCGTCGCAGATTTCGATTTTCGAAGGAAACTGTAATATATCTCGCAAGAGAATTGCGCGAAAACCTCGTGAAAGACAGGCGCGGTTCAGGACTTCCTGTACACCTGCAATTACTAATTGTACTTAGGTGAGTATAGTTTAATTTATGTAGTAATAATATTTTTATTTGAGTTGTTTTGCGAACTGAAAAACAATGGTGTATTACAGATTTTTTGCCACCAATGCCTTCAACATTGTCCTGGGCGATCTTGTGAATGTACACGAGAGCAAGGTGTGTCGCCTAATTAAATCTGTTTCGGAGGCAATTTGCCTCGTCTTGAAAACTAGATATGTGTACTTTCCACCCAGGCGGGAACACATACGGATAAAAGCAGGATTTGCACAATTATCCAGGTAAGTTGGATCATGAAACTTTTAAACATTTTATTACGTCAGTAAACCCACAAATATTTATCACGGCTTCACTTAATACTGTTTCTTTGCAATTTTCCTGTCAACATTGCAAATGTAATAAACATTTAGTAGTGTGCAATGAAATTATTCCAAAGGCTTTGATGTAATGTACTGTTCATGTAAATCATTAGAAATTATGCATATTAAAAAATGTAGCTTTCAGTAATTTCCAATACTAACAAAACTGTAAGTCAGCAAATAAAAATACATTTTATATTGAGCTTAAATTTAAAGTTCTTTATAAGAAAACATCGAGTTCGCTGGATACTTTCATGTTCTTTGTGCTTTGCAATGTAATAACACAATTCACATTTGTGTTTGAAACAAGATATTAACCCAAATTGTTACCCTTGCAGAGACAACTTTCCATGTGTTATCGGTGCTATTGATTGCACACACATTAAAATTGTATGCCCTGCTAGAGAGTTAGCCGAACGATTCTACAATCGTAAATGTTGTTATTCCATTAACTGCCAGGTATGATAATTTAACAGTCATTTTATAATTCTTTTCAAATTAGTTAGTATGCTTCAAAATAAATGTATTAATTTTCAGGTGGTGTGCGACAATGACATGAACATTACAAATATTGTCGCAAGATGGCCAGGCTCCACTCATGACAGCAGAATCTTTCGGAATTCAACTTTAAAAGACGTGCTAGAGAGTGGCGTGTACAATGCCCACCTTATTGGCGACAGTGGGTACCCATGTACACGCTACCTTCTGACCCCAGTTCTTCGTGAAAGGACTGCGGCAGAAGGTAGATACAATGCCGCTCACAAACGAGCAAGAAACATTATTGAGAGGGTTTTTGGAAGCTGGAAAAGGCGGTTTCCATGCCTCCAAACTCCTCTCAGAGTGAAATTAGTGACTGTGCAACGAATTATTGTGGCAACCGCTGTATTGCACAATGTTGCTATAAGAAGAAGGGAGGAAGAATTTAATGATGTTGTGGAGGAAGAAGAAGAGGAAAATGTTGTAGAAAATGCCAGGGATGAGGAGCAGGGAGTGGCAGGGATGAGAACAATTATTGCAAATCATTTTTCATAATAAAACTATTTTATTAAATTAATCAGTGTTTTATTTCTGACAGTCATCTTGGCTTTTCAAGTATCCTGAAAAATAAAACTACAATTAGTACCAGAATGGAAAGTGAAGAAATAGTAAAGATGTAGTTATTAACTTATAACAATTGGGTGGGTCCAATGAAAAATTGCCAATACACATTAATCAGTTCTTTCCTAACTGGCCACAAAAGTAATAATATTAGCATTTGTTTTATATTGACCCTGAAAAAAAGGAAAGGGAAAACCTGTTGCTAATATGAACACTGTTGTAAATTTAGTCATGGAAATTTTTTTTACTGAATTGTTTTAAGCAATTCGCCAATCTTGTTTGCAGACCCTCTTCCTTGCCAGATTTAAATTTTTCAGTAAAGTCTAACAAATGTGGTGCCAGTAGGGAATACGATTGATGTTACAATTAGACTAATTGTTTCAAATCATTGTTTCCAACTCACCTAAAGTGTCTCGGCAACTTTGCAAAAGCAATCTGGCATTCACCCCAGAAGGTGGTCAGATTAGTGGCAACAACCACACAATCTTGCCCCCTCCTGATCTTGAAAGAAAAACCCTCCTAATGTATCTGGCAAAAACCTTCAGACAGACTGCAATTTGAGGTATACTCCAGCGGTAGGCCCTCAGATTCTTCAGCAGAAGAAATAAACAGCTACACAGAATCCCACTGCACCTGCAAATTGGGAATCTCTGGCAGCATCAAAGGCACTTAAGCCATTACGCCTTCACATGCAGGCAGAGGCTCACGAATCAAAACTTACATTAATAATAATAATAATAATAATAATAATAATAATAATAATAATAATAATAATAATAATAATAATTGTTAGCGAAGATACCACCTGCGGTATTACGGTGCGACCTGCACCGTAAGAAGATAGCGACAGTGGCTCCGCCACTTCTTCCAGTTGTGTTAACCACCGCGACCGTAGTTGCTGTTCACGCGTCGTTAAGCACTGATCGTGTTTCATTGTATTTGTTTCATATCGGTCAATAAAAGACCTTATTGTGTTATTTAGAAGTGCGTGTTTCATTCGATAGCCCTCCACAACTCTATCAGGTTATGAACCCAGCCGTATAAATGGGCTATTCCACGACAAAAAGGACTTCTTTGTTCGATAGTGATTGCAAAATAGAAACGACCAAGTCGCAAGCATTGAGTATGCAACAAGTGCCAAATTGCAAGAATACGGCACGACTAGCGTGAACAAAAGTGGTGCATTACTTGTGTGAACAGACAAGCTGAGTCATTCGTTGACAAAAGCGTGACATCGGTCGTGATTCGAAAATCGCCCGATTCCTTCGCGTCGGCGGCCATACTTGTTATTGATGTAAACAATTTTGGCGCGCACTGAAGTGACGTTCGCGATCGAATTGAACAGTTTTTCCTAGACGTTTGAATTGTTCTGAGTGTGCGATCGCGCGGTAACGCACCTCCAGACACTTTATTTGTTTTTTCGCGGACTTTAGTAATTTGTTTGCCGAAACGCGACAAAACCTGAAAGTGACAGTGCGACACGATGAGTTCGAACAGTGTTATTCGCATCGAGGCGCTCGGACGCGACAACTATGACACCTGGAAGCTGCAGATGCGGGCGTTACTCGTGAAGAACGATGCGTGGGACTATGTGAGTGACGTTGCAGTGAAACCAGAACCGGGAAACGACAACGCTAACGCCATTAGAGAGTGGAGAACAAAGGATGAAAAGGCTTTATCAGACCTGATCCTGTCAATTAGCGCAAGTCAACTGAATTTGGTAAAGAACTGCACGACATCACGTGAGTTATGGCTAAAATTAGAAAATACATTTCAATCTAAAGGGCGTGCGCGAAAGGCAACCCTACTCAAAAGTCTCACTTTACACAAAATGAGTGAGGGGGCAGATGTTCGTGAGCACCTTCAGGGTTTCTTTGATTCAGTTGACAAGTTAGCAGATATGGACGTGAATATCAATCCGGATCAATTGGCGATAATGATGTTATATAGTTTACCATCAAGCTATGAAAATCTCAGAGTCGCTATCGAGAGTCGAGATGAACTGCCTACGCCTGAAAATCTACGCACCAAAATCATCGAAGAGTACGAGGCCAGGAGAAACGGAGCAACTTCAAGTTCATCGCAAGGGGCTATGTACGTCAACAAGAAGAAGATGAAGAAACCGAAGGAAAACAAGAAGGACAAAGAAGAATATAAAAAGGAAGGGTCGTTTAAATACAAATGCTACAAGTGCCACGAGAAAGGTCACAAAGCCGCAGATTGCCCAAATGACAAACAGACAGGAGGTAAAAAGAAGTCGAATCTCTCCTTCTTAGCAGTCGAAGAAGATACCGAGAGTTGTCAAGCTGTGAGCGGAAATGCAAGAGATGTTTGGTGCCTAGACAGTGGGTGCACTTCGCATCTTTGTAAAGACGTTAATGTTTTTAAAAGTATTCAGGAACAAAAAACTAGCGGATTGAGGTTAGCCAACAACGCATCGACCGACATAAAGGGCAAAGGTGTTGCTGAAATCGTGACCTGGCAAGACGATGAAAAATGTAACGTGACCCTGAATAACGCACTCCATGTACCAGAACTTAGGATGAACTTGTTGTAGGTATCGAAAATCACGGACAGTGGTTACAGAGTAATTTTCGAGAAGGAGAAGGCTATGGTAACAGATACAGAAGGCGCAACGAAGCTGATCGCCAATCGAGTTGACAATCTATATTTCGTGAAGGGCGAACCATCGGAGGACTGCAATTCCGTAAAACCTGTTGGTGAGGATAGAGAAGCTCCTAGGGCATCGAGTTCAGCCCAGGTTTGGCATCAACGAATGGGCCACGTCAATTACCATGACCTTCTTAGCGCATCGAAAAACGGAGCAGTTCGAGGAATGGACTTCGAACACGTGCCTGAAGATAAGAACTGCGAAGTTTGTCTTCAGGGGAAGATGACCAGGCTTCCATTTCCAAAAGAATCGACCAGAACCACGACCAAAGAATTAATTTTAGAATTAATTCACACCGACATTTGTGGCCCGATGCGCACCCAGTCAAACGGAGGATCTACGTATTTCATCACGTTTATCGACGATCACACACGTTGGACAGAGGTGAGATTTCTGAAATCGAAGGGACAAGCTCTCGAAGAGTTTAAAAGTTTCAAGACATTCGTAGAAAAGCAACACGGCGTAAAAATTAAGAGTATTCAATCTGACAATGGTCGGGAATATGTCAATAAAGAATTCGATGACTTTCTGAAGGCAGAGGGGATTCAGCGCCGATTGACGACTTCATACACACCGGAGCAGAACGGGATAGCGGAAAGGAAAAATAGATCCTTGGTGGAAACGGCCCGTTGCCTCATGTTCCAGTCCGGTTTGAAGCAATCGTTTTGGGCTGAGGCGATTTCTACAGCAAATCACATACGGAATCGATGTCCAACGAAAAAGTTAAAGGGCCGAACCCCGTATGAAGCCTGGCTCGGTAAGGTACCATCGGTCAAGCACTTCAAGGTGTTCGGATGTCGTGTATTGTGCTTGAACAAAAATCTGACGAAGGGAAAGTTCCAGGTACGAAGTCAAGAAGGAATATTCATCGGGTACGCTGAAGAATCCAAGGCGTACAGAGTATGGATGCCTAGCTCTCGAACCGTTGAAGTGACCAGAGATGTGAAGTTTCTGGAAGACAGCGTCAAGGCACCGGAAACAGCTTCCCAAGAACTTGATCGGTCGAACGAACATCATGGCCAGGAGTGGATTGATGTTGAGATCAACACTGAAGATATCTCGGAACAGCCCAACAGAGAAAACGACGATTTCGAGACGCCTGCAGAATCCCCTTTCATGACACCCGTTGATTCTGAGGATGAAGGTGGATTCAGAGGATTCCCAGGACGTGCTGAAAACGATGAAGATGAAATCGAAGAGCATGTAGAACCGGTACAGCGTCGAAAACGTGGACGTCCCCCTATTATCCGGACAGGAAAACCCGGAAGACCACGAAAAGGGTACGTCGAAGACAAGATTGAAGAGGCTGAGTCCGCTTGCACGGCCGAGATTTCCTTGACCAAAGCTGTTTCAGGTCCGCATTCTATGGCTTGGAAGGAAGCCATGGCGTCTGAGGTCAGGTCGCTGATCAAGAATAACACTTGGGAGTTGGTGAGGCGACCTAAGCATTCGAAGGTCATTGGAAGCAGATTCGTTCTGCGCAACAAATATAAACCTGACGGAAGCATCGAAAAACCAAAGGCACGCGTCGTGGCACGTGGGTTCTCACAGGTTCCTGGGATCGATTTCCACGACACATTTGCCCCTGTGGCAAGGTTGAGTTCGGTACGAGCTGCCGTAGCTGTTGCTGTCGAGAAGGACTTGAAGATCAGGCAGCTTGACATCACAACAGCATATCTGAACGGGAACGTCGAAGAGGACATCTATATGGAGACGCCTGACCATTTGAAGGAGATCTTGGAGCTCATAGTCGAGACTGAGAAGGAAAATCAATTCGTGAGAAGAGAAGCCGAGAAGATGTTGAGTCGTCTTCGTAAGTTCGATGCAGTATGCCATCTCAACAAAGCCATCTACGGACTACGTCAAGCTGGGCGAGCGTGGCATAAACGGCTAAATGAGGAACTTCGTGCACTTGGGGCGACGCCTTCGGAGGCAGATCCTTGTGTTTATCGCGTCGGACAGGATGATCGTACATGCTACGTGATCGTATACGTCGATGATATCTTGGTGATGTCTTCGAGTGATACCGAAATCGATCAAATCATCAAACGACTTGGGACGGAATTCGATGTTAAGGACCTGGGTGACCTCAGATATTGTTTGGGGCTGCAATTCTCCAGAGGCAAGAACCACATGGCAGTTTGTCAGACAAAATATATCGATGACCTACTTGAAAGGTTTAATATGATCGATTGCAACCCTGTTTCTACTCCCTTGGATCCTGCCGTCAAACTCGTGAGAGAAGAGAGTCATTGTCAGTCGGATGCTCCTTATAGAAGTTTAGTAGGGGCTTTGATGTACTTGTCTGTAGGGACGAGGCCGGACATAGCGCACGCTGTGAGTCACTTGAGTCAGTTCAACGAGTGCTACGGGGATTCGCATTGGAAGGCCGCCAAAAGGGTGCTTCGTTATTTGAAAGGGACTAGAGATATTGGACTCGTTTATCATCGATCAAGAGGACCTCCGGAAATGTACACTGATGCTGATTGGGGCAACTGCGTTGTCGACCGTAAATCATACACAGGCTACGTTTTTATGGTCAGTGGAGGGGCCGTAAGTTGGGAGTCCAAGAAGCAGCAAACAGTGGCCTTATCGTCTACCGAGGCCGAATACATGGCACTCTCAGAAGCTACGACAGAGGCCTTGTATATAAAGCAGCTGATGAAGGATTTTGGAGTAGATCTGACTACGGTAATCATAAAGAACGACAACAATGGTGCAAAGCTGTTGGCTGAGAATCCGGTGTTCCATGCTCGTACAAAGCATGTAGAGCTGAGACACCATTTTGTTCGAGATGCTGTTGGAAGAAAATTGGTTCAAGTTCAGCACGTTCCGTCCGAAAGGATGACCGCAGACATATTGACAAAGGGTCTCTCTAGCACAAACCATAAGAAATGTATGAAGATGCTTGGTTTGGAACATTTTCACGTTCTGGGAGCGGATCTTACATTGCAGTTCGAGGGGAAGTGTTAGCGAAGATACCACTAGATGGTGCGACCTGCACCGTAAGAAGATAGCGACAGTGGCTCCGCCACTTCTTCCAGTTGTGTTAACCACCGCGACCGTAGTTGCTGTTCACGCGTCGTTAAGCACTGATCGTGTTTCATTGTATTTGTTTCATATCGGTCAATAAAAGACCTTATTGTGTTATTTAGAAGTGCGTGTTTCATTCGATAGCCCTCCACAACTCTATCAATAATAATAATAATAATAATAATAATAATAATAATAATAATAAAGTAACACCATATCAATAATCATATTAGTTAAAATGGACTTAACATCCAATCATTTTACAAATTTATTTTAAACTTTCTTAATATTACTTACTTATTAATGTTAATCACATTTTTAGTATTACTAGTATACTTATTTAAATAAAATGGATTTAAAATGAATTATAAGTGAAAACAATACCAATAAGACAATTTAATCTACATTGGCACGTGTGTCTCTCGTCTTGGCCTTCAGAAATTCCTGATAGCAGTGTGCAGCCTCCCTCTGGAGCTGTAAAATAGCAAACCTCTCGTCCTGTTCCTTCACCATTGCTGCATATACCTCCTTCTTCGCTGCATGTATCTCCTTCTTCGCTGCACGTTCCTCCATCTCCGCTGCATGTTCCTTACGTCTCATTTCGTGTTGCTCTTCTGCCATCTTTAACATTCTGCTATCAAAGTCCTCTTGTTTCCTGCAGAAGAACACATGTACTTCAGGTCTCAATAATATCTTGCTTTCTTTTAACCTTGTCAAACTGCTATTTTTAATTCTATATAAAGATTACTAATTGAAATTCATGGATATTTTTCCATATATAAAAACATTAACCCATTGTAATGAGATGGATGACCCTTATCTTACAATTACACTTTCCATTGTTTGAGAAATGTATAGGATTGCATAATTGTTTCCTAATCAGATCAACTTCACTGTACTCCATTTGGTATAATTTCATTTAATTGTTTTTGTTGCTTTCAATGTTCCCTACAATCAATTATAATTCTAAATTAATTAAAACATGCCACTTATGTGTTCCTTCTGAACAAACCATGAATAAGGGTGACCACCCCATTTCCTGACTTTTCCTTTTCTGTTCCTGATAAGATATGGAATTTCAAACTAGTTAAAGAAAATATTACAAGTATCATACCGTAGACTAAGGAGGTATATATCATTACTCTATGGTGATACCAATTGGTCAGCTCTCTGATTAGATGTAACAAAGTACAAATTAACAATAACATCATCATAAAATAAAAACTCAGTAAAAAAATAACAATTGTTGGCATCTCCATCATTTCGTACTAATGGTTTTAAGGAATAATATCTACTCTCAAACTTTTCCCAGAACTCTAAAGATTCTTCTACAAATTACCTGATTTTCCCCAGTTATCCAGAAAGTGACCACCCAGTCAATACAATTTTAGTACTGAATCTAATTGGAATGTTTTGAAAAAATATTTTGCATCAATTTTGCCAATATTTATTCATACCTATGTATCAAAACTAGATTGTTCACGTTTTAATAGTGTAAAATCGAACAGAGAGCCCGGAATTGGAAAACTAATGCAGAGAAATGAATAGTAGAGTGGAGCTCTAACACTAAACAGTTTCTGAAGTACTACATAATTATACCAAAGGTAAATATATACAGAAATTGAAGCTCTTGCACTATTAGAATGAAAATTTATACTGTAATAGATTCATATTCATAACTTCTTGGTCAATGTAACTTTATCTTAATAGGGTACATCACTTGCAACTGAAGGATCCATTGGAAATAATATGAAGTTCACTTGTTAACTAGCTTAATTTTGCACACGTATATGGGCATATCTAGCATTTTGCCTCTTCTTGGCCTTTTTTTGTGGTGTTTCCACGATGGGTATTTCTTCTACTTCTTCTACATCTTCCCATCTTTCATTTCTTCTTTCTGCTGCATCACTAGGACCTTCCTATAAAATTAACCAAATGTTTTAAATATTTGTGAGAAGCAAAAATAACCTATAAATTGTGTAAAACTTGCCTGAAATGGTAGCACATCATCATCCAATGGGTCATCCAAAGGATCATATGTATTCCCCAGTAATGCTGCTGTGATCTCTACAGCCTTGTTCTTAAAGGCAGGTTTACTGGGTCCGCCACCTGTCTTCTGGGACAACTTATTATATTTGTCCACAGCGGCTTTGGCATCATCTTTGAGCCTTCTCCACAATCCTACACAGAAATGTTGCATTAAGGTGTGGTCAAGATATGATTACTGTAGCTAGAAATTTAAAGGTACACAATGTTGTATTACAAATTTCTTACATTGATAGAATTACCAAAATATATTTGAACGAAAATTATGTACAATGCCTAAGTTGAAAATACGCCAACAAAATGCTTACCTTTCAACGACTGCTGTCCGTATGGAGCTTTCCCAGGATTCGAATTATTAAATTCGTCGACTATCCTCTTCCATGCAGCCTCCTTCTGCTTCAACACAGTTGCACTGTAGCCCGAATCCACAATCACCGGATATCGAGTACAAATTTCTGCCATGAGCAGACGTTCGGAAGACTCGAAACGCGTCATCTACACAAATTACACGATTTAATTGTATTATGAATTGTTGTTGTAATAAGAATTCGCAAATATACGCATTGAATTAGAATAAAGATACATTGCTCTTAAGAAATATTTCTATTGGTCTTACCTTGCTATTTTCTTTATGGATAAAAACAGCACGAAGCACAACTGCACTGCTCAACCGATCACAAACAAATGGACCGAGTCACGCTGTTATGATGTAAACATTCGCACGTGCCTCCGAGAAACAAAACACTAGCGCCTTGCGTCGTCGAGAACGCGACGTTGCCAAATAAATTTCGTTCGGACGGTGGTCTGAGAGGACGCGCGGCAGCGCAACGGTGAGACATCGAATTCGCAGCCCAAAACCCGCCGTGGCTTGAGCGATGGCTTGCACACCATGGCTTTCAGGCAGCGGCTCAGGCATCGATTTGACAATCGACCCATAGTCTTTTTATGGTTGATCAGAGAGGTCTACTATTAGGGTGAATTTGAGCTATGGATCTTTGAAAATTGCTTATTCGAATTTGATTTAATTTGTTTTTGTTTGCTCTCCCTAATTTGTTGATTTTTGCTTTAGGGTAATGTCTGCGGTTGATTTGCCAGAGCCGTCGAAGGTTACGTTTACTTTTTATTAGGTTTAGAATATTCCTTGAAATCGGATTTCTATTGTTAGTGAAAGGTCTTGCGAAAGGAGTTGTTGATTGTAGCAATGCAACGTAGATTTTCTGTGTGATATTAGTTACCTGATTGTCTTTTTCATTTATTGTTTGTATCTGTTCTGGGTAGTGAAGGTTTACTTCTAGTAGGTCTCTAAATTTATTCCAGTTGACGTGCCCAAAACGGTGAAGGGATTATTAGCCTGCAAGAGGTTTGAAGATTTTAGTTCAATGATGACTGGGCAATGATGTGAATCTAATTCAGGAAGTACGGTTTGAGATGTAGGTAAGTGGAAGTTTTTAGATACCATTATGTCTAAAATATCTGGGATAATATTACTATTGTACGGGTAGTATATTGGCTGCCATGGTGCTATTACATCTAAGTTATTGTTTACTGCAAAAGATTGCAATTTAGTGCCTTGCTAGGTTGTGCAATTGCATCCCCAGGCTTGGTTTTTACTGTTTAGGACTCCTAGTAGAATAACGTTGGTGTTGTTATTAAATATTTCTTTGTATTCTTTTACTGGAAATTGTTTATTCGGAGGTCTATAAGCTGTTATTATTTTGTAATCTTTATTATCTATGATTACGGTGACTGACACAGTTTCCAGGTTAGAAGTGTTGGGGCTAAGTGACAGTTGATGTTTGATTCGGATTGAAAGAGCAATCAAAACACCCCCCGCTGCAACATTTGAAATTCTGTCACTTCTATATACTTTATAACCAGAAATTTTGAATTTTTCATTTAGAACCAAGTGGGTTTCAGTTATGCATGCAATATCGATTTTGTGTTCGTGAAGAAAAATTTCCATTAGTGATTGTTGTCTTTTAATTCCTTTTGCATTCCAATTCATTAGAGTGATTTTATTTGCCATTATGGAAATTTATTAGCACTGACTGTATAATATTTTGAATTTGCGGGATTATAGCTGAGATTACTTGTGATACTATTGTGGTTATTAGTTGGGATACATCAGTTGGCATTTGGGCTTGTAAAGATTGAACCGGTGATCACGGTGCATTGCTTTTGGGAAGGGGAGGAAATCCGCGAGGGCTAAAGGTTGGTGGGTTACGAGTGGAATTGTTGCGCGGCGGCGGTTGTTGCTCTGATCCTGACCTGCGTTCATTTTGAAAGTTTGAACGTGTTTGCTGAGTTTCTTTGAAAATGCGGCAGCCATTGTAAATGGCCGTGTGCTCCTCGCCATAGTTTACGCAATTCGGTTTGTCACTTTTTTGTTTTGTGCATTGAGAGTAATGGTGTGACTCTTTGCATCTAACGCACCTCGGAGTGAGTCGGCAGTTTGCTTGCGAGTGTCCATACCTTTGACAACGTTTACATTGTATTGGGTAATTTCGATTGGTTTTTGGTTGAATTTTAATGACGTAATGCATCAGGCGGTTTAAAGTGAATATTGATTTTGCCTCTTTACTGTCTTTTATTTCTAAAGCACTAATTTCGATTGGATTTTTCTTTTTGTCAAATAATCTAGTCACTTTGGTAACAGGGTATTTGAGTTCAAGTTCATTTAAATTGTCAGCTTCTGAGTAGCATGTGGGGATGCCCTTCAGCACAGCATTAAAGGTCTTAATAGGGGTCTTCACATAGGGGCACAGCATTAATAGTCTTAATAAGGGTCGCGGAAAGAATAGAATTGTTTGCCCTTCTCTACACAGTAATGTCTAAAATTACGGTAATCTTCTACTGTAGTAAGCATGATTTTTAGTTGATCACCGGCTGTCTTGGTTGTGAAATCACATTTGACGACTGATTTAATGTCGGAAATCATTTGGTTGTAGTCAAGGACGTTGTGCATAATTATGGGCAGAATTTTTAATGTTTGTTCTGGATTACTAAGATCACTGTCTTTAAGATTTCGAAGCTCTTCGACACGCGATGAAGTTTGAACATTATATAATGGCATAGAGTTTTCATCATCACTACTTTTTGGGTTGCGCTGCGATTTTGAAAAACTTTCTTCAAAATTTGGGGTTTCTTTCATGAAGTTCCTTTCAAAATTTTCTCAAAAACGGCTCCAAATGTTTTCTTAAAATGTCATGTAAAAATAAAGTAAAATACACTTTAAAGTTGGAATAAGTCCGATTTTCAGAGTTAATTGAATTTTTTTTTAATTTAAAATTTGGAAATTTTTCGGGCCTTTCTACAACTACAAAATTGAAGATAGAGTTTTTTGCGTCAAATGGAATTTGTTCTCCAAGGTGATTTCTATCATTAAGGTCAGGTACATTTTTTAAGAATTTCAATAGTTTTCGCGCAATATTGAGAGCAATATGAGCAATTTTAATAAATTACGCAAAGAAGATTTTCTAAAACACCTACTCTAAATTTTTTCTTTTAATCTTTTGGTAGAGATAGTTCTAAATGCACTCTATAAGAACGCAATTTCGCTCTATTCTTTTGTTTTTTTCAAATACTACATAAATGTAGTTTTTATGACTTTTCTCTCACGTCGTTAATATTTACATTAGTAGTAAATCGTTCACATCTCGAAAATGCAACCGTTTTCTGTTAAAACTAGCTCAAACTTTCATATTTTCAGAAACGCTCAAACGCCATTTTCTCAAAAACGGCTCAACATTTTTCTTCAAACTTTGCGAACGGATAGTGCTATATGCACTCTTTCATGTGACGCTAAGTTCATTTTAGGAAATTGTTTTGTTTTTTTCAAAAATTACACAAATGTAATTTTTTTAAAGATCTCTCTAAACACTATTGGATTTGTCTGTTAATATGCTTCAATGGCTTCTAATGAAGTGTTTCGAAAACTCAAAGGTTGTCTGTGAAAAAGAGTTTCAAATTTAGAATGTACAGTAGAAGATCCATTTTCTTAAAAAACAGCACCATTTTTTATAAGAATATTGCCATTTAGGACGAGGTTTTAGTGCTCTCCAATGTTCTTAAAATAATAATTCCGTTTTATTACAAGGAAACCGAAAAATTAAGAAAATGTTAAGTGTTAAAATTGTTAAGATTGTTAACAATCTTATTGTATTTTTTGCTTAAATAATTCAAATTTGGGCAATGAACTAATATATGGATGACGGTAATAGGTATATGACAAGTTTGGCAGAGATTTGGGGATTCCTTTGCTATTAAATGCTTGTGAGTCAACGCTGAATGGCCTATTCTCAAACGAGTAAGAAGTACTTGATCACTTCTTTTTTGAAGGTAAGGAGCATGGTCTTCAAGAACTGATTTTCTGATCATGAACAGTTTGCTAGGTGGTGAACTTTTCCATTGTGTACCACAATTCCTTGTTTTTTTGAAGAAGTACTTTTTTTATATAATTTTGTGAGACATTATTGGTGGTCAGAGGTAAGGAGGTAGCTAGTTTGGCTGCTCTATCAGCTAATGCGTTGCCTGTTATGCCAATGTGGGGGGGAATTCAGACAAACACTATTTCTTTGTTAATGTTTAACAATTCATTATACAGATTAATGTTTTTTTTAAATTATTGGATCTAGTTTGGAGGTGCTACTGAAGCTTTCTAGTACACTTCACGAATCAGTGTAGATTACAAATTTTGAATTTGACACATTTTTGATGTATTCTAAGCCTCTGTATATGGCGTAAGCTTCACAATAATATATAGAACATATATCACTAAGCTTAAAAGATTGTGTTTGACCATCAATTAATAGATCACATCAAGAGCCATTAGTAGTTTTGGAACCATCTGTAAATATGCTGGTGTATTGACTGTAAGTAGATGACAATTCATTGAAGTGAGCCAGATATATTTGTGGACCTGTGTCAGTTTTCCTGTATTCATGAAGACTTGTATTAATGGTTATTTTAGAAGAAAGCCATGGAGGTCTTTTAGTATTAATATCTGGATTTACCTGGGGAAATGTGAAGTCTATTTCATCGAGGTATTGGTTTAACAATTGATATGCTGGTTTGGGGGAATTAATTTTTTTTGGTATTGAACTGAATATCTTGAGGAGAATATATTCTTATGTGTTGGGTTACAGGAAGAACACGAGATTTTGCTGGCATACAAAAAGGTTATTTTCCGTCTTCTTATGTGAAGGGGCTTTTCTTCGGTTTCAGCAAGGTTACTAGAGACCGGACTTGTCCTAAAGGCTCCAATTGCCATTCTCAATCCATTAGTATGAATTGGGTTAAGTCTATTTAATATATATTTTTTGCTGATTGATATATAATTGATCCATCATCTATTTTGGAACGAATGATGGTTCTGTAAGTGGACAAGATAATGTTTTTATCTGCACCCCATGAATTTGAAGAAATAGCTTTAATGATATTCATTCTGAGAAAGCATTTCCTTTTTAATGTATTGATGTGTGGTTGCCAGGTAAGGTTGTTGTCAAATATCATGCCTAGAATCTTGATTTCCTTTTCGCAGTTAATTGCTTAAGAATTTATATTGAGAGTAGAAGGATCATGCGGGTACGGGACCAGGAAGTGCTTATCGTATCACCTTATCTTATCTACTTCCTGGTCCAGAGCCCAACAGTGGATGTCAACAACCAGCGCCACCAATTATAATGGGCCCGAACGCCCCCCGCCGAAGGTCAACAGTCGTTATCAGCCCCGTTATCAGCCCCCACCCTCAACCGCCACCCCCTCCCCCTCCCCTCCCCCTCCCCTCCCCCTCCCCTCCCCCTCCACACTTCCGGTCTCCCACAACATCCGGTGTCAACAACCGGCGCCACCAATTATAATGCCCCCGCCGAAGCAGCCGGGGTCAACGACCCCTCCCCATTCCCCCCTCCCCTCCTCCCCACCTCCCCCACACATCCCCCTCCTCCCCTCCCCTCCCCCTCCCCACTTCCGGTCCCCCACAACAGTGGATGCCAACAACCGGCGCCATCAATTTTAATGCCCCCGCCGAAAGTCAACGACCCCTCTCCCCCACCCCTCCCACCACCACCCCCACCCCACCCCACCCCCTCCCCCACGGTGTCAACAGCCAGCCAACGGACCCGAACGCCCCCCGCCGAAGGTCAACGCCCCCCGCCCCTTGCGACTCTGGTGGAGAAGACTGGCAGTGAAGGCTGACGGTGGCTCGCACTGGTGGCGAAGGGCGGCAGCGACGGAGGCTGTGAGGCTGGGGTTTCAAAAATGCTGCGCGACGAGGATTTGAACCGAGCTCAGACCTGTTTCCGGTGTGGGAGGCGGCCAGCACTCTGGCTCTGAGCTACGGCGACATCTCGAGCGAAGCTGGCTGGTTTGGGGTTCTGATAGTACACGCGTGCAAGGCCAGCGACCAGAAGTTGTGGCTGATACCGCCCGCGCGCGGGTGTCTGGTTTGGGGTGCTGATAACACTCGCAGCAGGGGGCGGCGGGCGGGTGATAGCGGGGGCGCGCTGGCGGCAACGGCGACGCCGGATGTTGTGGTTGATAAGATAGTGGCGGGCGCCTTGCGCTGGCTGCTTTTATCGCGGCCGCACTCATTAGCGCTCATGAGCATAGAGATAATACGCGCGCGCGCTCTCTGGGAGCGATTCGAGGAATGAGAGGAGGTGGCGGTGGCGCGCTCTATGAGCGACGTTGGGAGGCGGCGGCGGCGCGCATTTTGAATGCACACTATATAAGTTTATCAGGGATTGAGTTTAAAAAATTGGACAGGAAAAAAAAGGAAAAAGGGAACCTTACAAGGCGGTGACAGGAAAAAAACAAATGAAAAAAATCAGTTCAATTGAAAGAATGTTCCTTTTTTTAATGAAATCAAATGAATAAAAATTAAACTCATTAAATTTCATTCAAAGAATGGAAATAAGATAGAAGATAACAAAAAATACAGATCAAAGACGCAAATGTTTAGAATGCACACACACACAACAATCTTAGATCCTAACTGCATGCAGTTGTATTTTCATATTGTTATACTACACTTTTTAACCCTCTATACATATGCTAGATTGTCAAAACGAGTACAAACTCGAGATTGCGCTGACGTAGATGGGTCATGCGTCAGCTGGAGATGAAACAAAACTTCGTCACTGTCACTATCACTGTGGGCTGGAGAGTACGCCGGAGCCGTATTTTCGAACGGGCAACAAAGAGACTGAATGGTTTGACGAACGCGAGAGACGTGCTGTCGCAGTGCTTACCCGACCGGATCTTGATGGAGGTGGCCGAGAGCTTCGAGGTCAGCTAACACTTCAGCGTGCACCGTGAGAATAAAGTCTTCCGGTTCACGAGGTCTCCTTTTTGTTTACTTTTATGTTAAATTGCAATAACATTGAACTAACATGCAGGAAGAAGGAACATTTATTTTACTGTGTGAAGATTTTATTTTATTAATTTTTATCAAAGAAAAGTTAAAACAGCTCGGCTACTTACCGCTGCTATTTAACCTAAAGTATCTGCAATGTTATATGTTTATGGATAGAAAAAAATGAAGGCTGCAACTTTATTTGTTCTTGAGCAATTAGTCTAATATATTAGAAAGTTCTCCATTCACTTCCAATACTTTTTTGATGCAAATATTTTATGCGAGATTGTGAAGAGTTTTTTCCTTACCTTCTTCGGGTACGCTTGTGGGAGATACCTTGTTGGGGCAAGCCGAAGCGTAGGTCGGCGCCAGATCTTCCCCGCCACTACACGTATGGGGACTTTAGCAGTTGACGTGTCGGACAAATAAATGAATCAATCGACTGAAGCGAGAACCTTTATAATTTTAAATCGAATTTTTAAAATGTTAATTATATTTTTTAATGAAATAATTTTTTTTGTTTTGTTTATTTTCCATGTAAAATTTACAAATTGAATTATCTTTAGATACATAGTAGTATTGAATTATGAACAAAGGTAATTATTAAAAATAAGTATGAAAATTGATTATAGATAATATTTAAAATAATGTGTAATCACCTTTGTGAATATTGATATTGCGAATACAAGAATGTTCATTATCAAATGTATTAATTTTTTTATATTTATGGGAAGATTTAGTGTAGTGTTAATAATGTAATCAAAATTATAAAAAATGTTTACTTTTATGTTAAATTGCAATAACAATGAACTAACATGCAAGAAGAAGGAACATTTATTTTACTGAGTGAAGATTTTATTAATTTTTATCAAAGAAAAGTTAAAACAGCTCATCAAAGGAGGAGAAGTCTGTACATCTTGAATCCATGAATCTCTTCCCTACTCCTTTACTGTAAATAGGAGCTACTGTCTCTATTTTTATTCTTCTTTCAACTGTTTTACTGTTTCAAACCTTTCTCAAACCTACTAGCTTTGATCTCTAATTTAACAATGTGTGGGAAAATGATCACTTATGTACAATAATTTTTAGCTAAAACCATAAAAAACATTATTGGCAGAATTGTGTTGGACATGCACCTTTGCCAACTTCTTGAAAACCAAGTTAAAACTTCTAAAAGTAGACTTTATAATTTTAAATCGAATTTTTAAAAATGTTAATTATATTTTTTAATGAAATATAATTTTTTATTATTTTCCATGTAAAATTTACGAATTGAATTATCTTTAGATACATACTAGTATTGAATTATGAACAAAGGTAATTATTAAAAATAAGTATAAAAATTGTTTATAGTTAATATTTAAAATAATGTGTAATCACCTCTGTGAATATTGATATTGTGAATACAAGAAAGGTCAATATCAAATGTATTAATTTTTTATATTTATGGGAAGATTTAGTGTAGTGTTAATAATGTAATCAAAATTATAAAAAATGTTTACTTTTATATTAAATTACAATAACATTGAACTAACATGCAGGAAGAAGGAACATTTATTTTACTGTGTGAAGATTTTATTTTATTATAAACAAAATTATAAAAAATGTTTACTTTTATGTTGAATTGCAATAACATTGAACATGCAGGAAGAAGGAACATTAACAATTTGGCATTACACAAGAATCTGAGAAAAATAACGAAACAACCTTCTATATTGATTAAGTTTCACCAAGTTTCCAGTAGCAACATTGGCAATGTACAATATTTGCATACCTCAAAACGCAACAAAATCAATCTCAATAGTGTATCTGAAAGGGGATGAGTACATTCAACCAAAAAAGGACGAGACTTAACTATTCAAGAAGACAAAAACAATTGATACGTAAATCCTACAAACAAACGATAAGGCTGAAAAATTGTGCCAAACTTCTATTCTTCAATGCCGTGAAATAACGTCAGTGATGTCTCTATTTGTTGGATAAGGAACTGAGCAGGGCGACGAAAAATATAAACTGTAATACTCAAAAACTGGCAAAGTTGCCTCGGGAACAAAGTTGCTCCAGTTTACAGAATATAATGGAATTCTGTATTCCCCCATGGTTGAATGGTAAATGAAAGTTCTAAAAGCGAGGTTAGTAATATTTGAAAACTTGACGTCTTTGATCCCGAATTTCAGAAAACTCATTTGATTCGATGCTTAGAGGATTGATTTTTTGTATTATTGCTTACAAAATAGCAGCCCACTTCTAAACTCAGGGGAGCTCAACAAAACCCGCGAAACGGTGAAAAATCGAGATGTTTTCACTGATGAATCTGGTGTTGTAAAATTAGGTACATGTGTGTAAATTTTTAGTGGTGAGCTGTTGAAACTGACACCTGATGATTCCTACGATGCTTGTTGTCATTATAAATAGGTGGTATCTGTATTAACGTTCTCGCCCTTCAATAACTCAATTTCTACAAACACTACAGATTTGTAATTAAATAGGCAAGGTAAGATTCCAAGCTCCATGAAAGACTTGCGGGAATCGCATGGGTGGTATTTGCTTATTATTCATACATTTTTCTGCACTCTAGATTTGTGTATTATTATTATTATTATTATTATTATTATTATTATTATTATTATTATTACAGAATGTGTCTTTCTAGAATATTATACCGAAGCTTTTTGCCCCCAAATACTCGTCATGAGCTGCGTGTAGGCTGACTGATTTTGAAAGATTTATGTATGCACAATGACCGCTATAACAATCAATTCATTTATTTGAATATTCCATTTGAGGTTTGACTGCATTGATACCCAGATATTTTCTTCTTCTCCCGAGATTGTTACTCAATGCATATTTTTATTATTGTTGTCATTGTTAATAGCATTATTATATATTATAAGTAGTAATAGTTGTAGTAAAATGAGAAAACTAGATAAATTTTATTTAAAAAATGAAACAGTACAAAACGATTTTGAAATGTAAACTCATTTGCCCTCCAAAACAATAATTTTACTGTATTATATTTTTATTTCTACTAAATCCCTCGCCGCTTCAGAGAACATTTCTTTATTTATTTTATTCATTTAGCGTCAACAAACAATTCATAAAACGCAGTGTGATATACGTCTGAGAAGTAAAATTTGTTCACGTTTTCTTGAAGTTCGAAGTCTCTTCTTTCTCTCTCTTTATTATACTTCATTGAATTAAGAATAAATGTAACATGACCGTTCTTGGCAATATTTGGTAACAAGAAAGATTCCCTCCCGTGCAATAGACACTATTTACCTCGGCAAACGAGTCTTTTACTTGATGGTATTGCCGCGGAATAATGCGTCATAACGTGCTTCTAGACGTTTACTTTATTAGATTGAAAGAGTAATGTTTAATTTGCAACGTATGAAGCGACAGCTTTCCAAAAAACGTAATATTTATCCATATCTCGAAAAGTGTGCAAATAATACACATGTTTGCGAAATTATAATCCGCCTACAACTTTTATAATTACTATTACAAGGAATACTCTTATTTATCTTATCTTCGGTGAAAACTTTACCACTCAAATGTACACATTCTTGACAAAACCCATTTTTATCAAGTGTCCTATTTATATGAAAGTGCAGCTGGCATTTTTTTCTTTCTCATTTTGTTCATTTTTCATCAATCTCTCATTGTAAACTGTTTTTAACAATTTTATCTGCTGACTAATTGAATATTTTTAGCGTACATCAAATTATAGAATTATTATTGAATATTTTATCTGCCATTAATTGAATATTTTTAGCGTACATAATAATAAATTATTATTTCCGAATTCTCCGTTTTTCTTTCACAAGGTACGCTTTCATAGACCTAAATAAAATGAAACACCCAACGCATAATATATTTCAATTGATGAATCAAGTAGCAAATAACTGGAGTTTTTTAAATACCTTCCTACATTTATTTCCCAATAATTTATTTCATCTAAGAGAAATTTGCAAGATAATTTGATGTACTATAAATATGACAGCGGTAAAAATCAGCATCACTTGAGGCGACATTTCTAAACATTTCATCGCCAAACATTTCTAACAAATTTATTGCCTGTTATTTCGATTGGGAAATACATACGCGAGATATTATTGTGTGCGCGACAGATTTTGAGAGCAGAGATAGGTGGCTATTCCTATAAGCAAGTTTCGAATTCATTCGCAGAAAGCCAGTTTAATATGCTAAGAGACGAGTGCCAGAACAACCAAATGCATGTGATGTTGGCACCGCCACAACAGTGAAAAAAATTGGAACTATCCGAAATCGTTTATACCAGATTGTTCCAGCAGGGGTTTGGTTTGTACCAAAAATAATTAAGATATTGTCAATTTTAAAGTTGGGAGGAACCCTCACGTTAACCCTATTACCATCCCCAGCCCTGTTACCTCCGCCCAAAATAAGATAGTGAGTTCTTTCACGAATGTCAGGAACATATTATTGAAAATTTTAGTAGATTTCGCGAAATATTGCGTGCAATATGTGCTATTTACAAACATTATAAAAACAAGATTTTCTCAAAACTGTCTCCAATACGAGACTCTTGGGTAAGGACATTTATTCAATTTGATTCGAAACGTTTTTCAGAAAAAGCGAGACAAGATGATAACTAACGGGCTCGCAGAACTCAAGGTCCAGCGGTCGGGCGGGGTCCCCCCTCACCCCACCCCTGCGACCAGATGTTTCTGTTGATAGCGGGCGCAAACAGAAAAAATATTTTATGAACTCTATTCAATTTTCATGCATACAAATCAACAAAGAAATACACCAAACACGTAAGTGCGGCGACACGGTGCATTTTAGAATATGTGTTTGAATATTGCAAGAAGACAAGAAAGATGTAATCCCATCATTCAAATTTTTTACTTCAAATTTTAAACAAAAATTATATATTATATTGAGGTACCTCATATTTCAGCTTAGAACCATCCATTATTAACTTACTACATGCAATACACTCAATGAGTTCATTTTTTGAATGAACAATAGTGCAGAAGTTTTCTGTCAATTGGATACATTGCGTATTTTGATGTAGTCTGATTGTAGCGTTTCCAATATCCAGTAATGGATTTGAAAATACTTGTTCCATCGAATCAATATGTAAATGTACTCGCATATTTATAGTCAATCGAAGTGTTTCATAGTTTTTCCATAAAAATGATTGTTTCAAACATGCGTTATTCTCAACAGCATAAGTGGTGTGAGAAATGTCAGGTATGTCTATCGGAACAGATAGTAGTAAAACAGCACCACCGAAGAGTCGATTATTGCCGTTTATTTCTTGCATAGTTGTGTGAAAAGCTTCAAGAGAATGTTTATGACTCATAGTACACTTATCCCAGGTAATAATTGAACTTTTTTTTGTAACACTGCAAACATTCCGCTTTTGTTTCTAATATTACACATTGCAATTGGTTTACTGTGAATGACTAATGACAGCTTCAAAGCTGAATGCGCCGTTCGTCCACCATCGAACAAAATCCACGCTTCCACCCTCGCCGCTGGACAGAGCAAACCAACTCTATCAAGGGCTTATCAACTCTATCCCCAGTGTGCGTCTATCTATTATTTGCGATAAAAAATTTAAGAAAGAATTTAATTATATAATTATTATAAAAATTATTGCATATCATTTAAGCGAAAAATATTGTCGCCAACCAGAATGTCACTCCATGTTATAGGAAGTAAATGTTGCATCCAATAGTAAATACCCAAGGAATAAGTGTATGATAGCAAGGAATTATAATTATGAATGCGTTCTATGTTGAATGATAGAAGGGAAGTGAATTCTCGACGTACAGCACGGGTATTACATATTAACCTAACGTATCAACTTTACCTTTCTAAGGACTTATCGACAGATACTAGCTGCTTTTTAACTAAGGAACTAAACAAATACAAAAAACATTGCCATCGAAAGTATCATAAAACGCATTTTTCAGATTGCAAAACTGCAAGAAACACCATTTCCGACACTTCTGCTGTTGGGTTGTATGCATAAAAATTAAAATGTCTAAACAACCATGTCTTATAAAAAATACAAATATTTTAATTAGCAATCAGTATGAATACATTCTACAATTCCGAAAAGTTGGGGAGCGGTTTCATAAGAAAGTGTCTGCCACCGGAGAAATTTCAATTTAACTAGCATATAATATACTATCAAGAATGTAGTAATTTTATAACAAAATAAATAATTTTGTACTGAACTATACACAATTAAAAAACGGGTGCACTTTATGCGTGAATTTCTGATTTTTTAATTCTCATTTTCAGTCAAAATTCTAAGTTAAAATTTAGGACTATGGACAGTTTGGGGTGGTGATTTAGGTATAATAATTTTATTTTTATAATAATAAAACGATAAAATTGCAATTTTTTATTTTTGAGTGAAATCTCAAATAGATATGCTACTTACCGCTGTTATTTAACCTAAAGTATCTGCAATGTTATATGTTTATGGCTAGAAAAAAAAATGAAGCCTGCAACTTTATTTGTTCTTAAGCAATTACTCTAATATATTAGAAAATTCTCCATTCACTTCCAATACATTTTTTGATTCAAATATTTTATGTTTAAAAACTTTCAAGGTGAACAATTATTCCTTTGATGCATAGAACAGACCAATCCAGTGCTGTTTTGTTTAAGATTCTACTGCAATTTTGAATCAAAGCAGAGTATTCATAGCGGGCTTCTGACAATCCAGTCGCTGCTCAGCTCGATCATACAATTTTATGGAAATGTCTCTTCTAGTGAAATTGTAACTGAGCCAGTCACTCAGGGCATTTGAAATGTATGCAGGAATGTTAAAATCACATAAGTCGCAATGTTTAAAACCCGTTTTTAACGCATACACAAACGCCATTTCTTGGCTGAGAAAACGGAGTATTCGCCACCCCATGCCTGTCACTTGATTCAGAAACTTTTCATTATGCTAAGACATATTTACGAGACTCTTCGGTAAGGACATTTACTCAAATTTGTTTCAAAACGTTTTTCAGAAAAAGTGAGACAAGATGATAACTAACAGATGTCGGCATCTTACCTGCGCCAGACATCGGTTCAAGGAAGAGATGAAAGTCTCTACTCCACAATCCTTATACAAGGTTGTTTGATAACAGATATGAAGTTTTCAATAGTATTTTCATATGAATCAAGATGAATTCTTGTGCGAGATCAAAACGCCGCGGTCTCATTGTAGTCTCTACACAGGGTTTGGGGCGTATGTTCAATCTTTTTATTAATAATCACAATGTTGTGTTCAAAAAAGCGTCAATCTTATGTCATATGATGAGAAGTAAGAAATGTGCGATGTTCATTTCAGTGCGGTTCGTACGAAAGGTACATGTTCACTTAAAAAAATAAAAAATTCACAATAGAAGACATTTGTAATAAGAAACAGAATACAAAGAATTTGCCTTCACAATTTTGAGACGGGGCCCCCCGGGGAAGTTAAGTTTTCTCAAATTTTACCGTAAAGATCCAAAGGAAAGAATCGCGCCTCCCGCAAACCTTCGGAAATACATTACGTTTTCTTCAAACATTTTTTCTGCGTCTTTCTCGGTGGTACTCAAGAAGTAGCCTGAAAAGTGCGTTTCTTTCGAATAGGGGGGCATTATCAAACACATCATCCGGTCGCGAGTCTTGGGGATGAGAGCTCAGCCCACTATCTACACCCACCCTCGCGCACTTGGCGCGGAGCACGCCCCCCCCCTACGCCTATCGCCGGCGGTGGAGCGAGACGTGGTGGTGGATGTGGTGGTGGTGGATGTGGTTGTGGTGGATGTTGTGGACTTTTGGAGGAATTTTCATAATTTGTTGTTAATTTATGTAGATGTAACGACCCACCTCTTCCGGCGTCACCACCGCCACCACCACCACCACCCCTTCTGCTGATTACCTTTTCCATTAGTTTGCAAAGGGTGGATGTTAATGATATTGGTCTGTAGTTTACAGGCTTGTTTATGTCTTTATTTGGTTTAGGAATTAGTAAAACTTTCCACTTGTTAGGAAATGACCCAGAGATTAACAGTTCGTTGAATAGGATAGTAATATATTCTATGGCACTGATTGGTAATTCTTTCAAAAAAATATTTAAAATGCCATCTGGGCCTGGGCTGGACTTTTTCAAATTGGAGAGAACAGAAGTAATTTCTTGAACTTGGAGAGGATAATTTAGTATTGGATGGCAAGAGGTATTTAGTTGCAATATTTTATCTATTGTGACACCGGAATTTAGTTTCTACGATTGAAAATCATCAGTGACATTTTTGTCACTTGAGTTATTAGTAAAGGTCTGAGCCAAGGTGTTTGCTATTTCTTTGGGAGATGTAAGCACTGTATTATTCACTGTTAACAATTTAGTATGAATAGTAGGTTTGTATATACCACTTATTGCTTTGATTTTTTTCCAGTTCTCGGATGTGCTAGTAGAATTGTTTATAGATGAGATAAAGGTTTCCCATGATTTTCTTTTGTTAACTTTATATGTTCTTCTTGCCAGATCTCTCGTTTTTTATATTCTATTTGATTTTCAGTTGTTGGGTGTCTCTTGAATTTGATAAAGGCTTGTTTGTGTATTCTTCTGACATTTTGGCATTCTTGATTCCACCAAGAAAGTGGCCTTTTTGGTGATTTATTTGAGGATTTAGGAATAGTTATTTCAGCAGTTTGAAGTATAAATTCAGTTAGGTCCTCAATCTTCTTTGTTATGGAAGTATAGTTCTTGTGCAGTAGTTTCATTTTATTGATTTTAGTTGAAATAATTAATTTGTATTTGTTGAAGTCTGCTTCCGAAAGTTTCCATTTGGGAGTACACTTTGTTTCATATGCTGTATCACGACCTTGTTTGGTGATTATAATAGGAAAAGGATCACTACCGAATAGTTCATCAGAGATTTTCCAGTCCCAGATAGTAGCAATTGATGAAGAACAGATGGTTAGATCAATGGTACTGAGTGTTTTATAAGTGTTATTCAGATGGGTTGGTGAACAATCATTGAGTATAATAACATTGGTACTATTCAATACTTGTTCTAGTATCTTTCCTCTTGAATCCTCTTTGTGTGATCCCCACATGAAACAGTGACTGCTGAAGTCACCTAATAGTATAAATGGCGCCGGCAGTTGATTTACTAAATGGATCAGTTCACTAGAAGTAATGCCTGACTGCGGGGAAGATAAACATTACATACAGTTATGGGCTTATTTATATGACTGCACAACATTCAAGGGTGGAATTAAGGTGAAGTTCATCTACTTTGTACGATGACTTTGTGTAGATGGCTACTCCACCACTAGCTATGTTTGCATCTGTTCTGTTTTTTAAATACAAATTGTAATTTTTTAATGGTGGCTTTTGGTAGATTTTATTATTTGTTTCTTGCAGGCAGATCATATCAGGGTTGAACTTATTAATTAGTAGAAGCAAATTCTCTTTTTGTGGATTATAACCATTTATATTCCATTGGAGAATGGAGTATGCCATTTCAAGAGCAGAATTTAAAAAGAGTATTAGATTGAATCTTCATCGCTGATTTCACTGGAGTTTGCAATTTCACTTATTTTGTCAATATTCTTTAATTTCTTTTTTAAATTTGTGAAACGTCTTTTGATGCTTTTATCCGTAAGGAGGGGGTAGGTTTCGTCTAACATTAGTAGTAACCGTTTGATATGTGGAGTGAATTCAATAACTGTTTCCTCAATATTTATGCAATTTTTTGATTTTTCGAAAAATTTTTTAGTTGTAACCAGTTTAAAACATATTTATTACTTGTTTGTGATAATGTTTCCTTAAGTGGGGCAAGTTGGTTTTCTAGTTTATCTGAGCAGAAAATTCAAGTTTTGATTTCTTGTTGCTTTCTGAATTTGACTTGGTCAATGTGGAGTCATTAGATTGATGGTTTTTATAATCCATTGACTCTGGTGAAATCGGTTGTAAATTATTATTATCTGAGACTGTTTCTTTAAGTTTTATTCACATGCAATTGAATTTAACGTTTCTGATGTCTCAGATTTTGAAGATAGACTACTAGATAAGGGGCGTTTAACATTTTTTGGAGGTCGGTTGTCAATAGGAGGAGACGCCGTTGAGGAGGGTTTAAGTGCTGGGAAGGAGGAGGGGGACAGCTGATTTTTTTCATTGTGAATAACTTCGCAGTGCCCTAAGGGGTTATCTTTTTGTTCGTTCATAGGGCAAATATTTGCAAAATGTCCGTGTTCTTTGCATAGAAAACATGATATAGCATCTGATGATGGATATATCCAGAAAACTGTGTCATCGTATTTAATTTTCATGGTTTCTGGTACTTTGTCCATATCATCCGGATGAATGTAAATTTGTCGCCGGAAGCTCAAAATGTGGCTGAACCCTGGTTCTGACATGCTGGCTCTCAGGAAGGTCACTGTAGAGCCGATTCGTATTTTCAGTTTCGTTAGCTCATCAATAATTACTGAGTGTGGGATAATAGGACACACATTGGAAAGAATGAGTCTTTTATTCTGCGTAATTAGCGGTTTAAGTTATAGTTGAGTTACTAATTGAAATAGTTGATTTATTGTCAACTAATTGTTTTACAGTTTCCTTGGAATCGAGATATACACATATACGGTTTTTTGAAATCCTTAAGACGAACCGTATGGTATGAGGATTAATAATTTTTGCAAGTTCCTGGATGTACGTTTTTACTGATATTCCTTCTACTGAGTCAATCATAATCGCGTGTTCTTTTGTAGGGAACATACCTTTGTGAGCAGCAGTTAAATATCGGTTGGCATAATCTTGATTTTCATTACTAACTTGACTCGGTTGTTGGATTTCACTGGTAGGGATGACTCGTTGATCAGAAGCCATCTTAGGATGATCGTTGGGTGTACCGAGTACACCTGCGATGTCATAAGAGCGTTTTACCCACTTGCTGGGTTTGATTCAGTTGATCTTATTAACACGGAAGTCGACACAACACAACTCTCGGCACTGTACGGCCTTAGACTGCGCACTCCGAACTCAGCACAGCTTATCGCTACCGCTTATCGCACTACGGGAGGTCTTTACTCGCCGACGGTCGGAGCGACACTGTGATTAATTAACTTTAATAATATTATTCCACAGCTGCAATATAATAATTCATTAATTAAAGAAAAAATAAATTGGAAACTTTTCCAGTCAAGTATGCTTCAAACAAATAATTATTCTACTTCTCATCATACTCCATCTGAAGTAGATGCTTTTTTATGAAATCTTAAAAATACAAAATAATATATTACAAGCTATTAAAATATCAACAAAGACACGTAACAATCCTAACAAATCAGTCACACCCGTCCTACAAAAATGAATATTAAATTTAATAGCTCTCAAGCATGTAACTCGCAGAAAGTAAATCACTCGCGATCCTGACATTAAAACTACCTTAAATCGCCTTACTTATGAAGTTAAAAATAAACTAGAACAATACAGGTTTTCTAAATTTAGAAACTTTATATCTCAACTTCAACCTAACTCTGCATTCCTCTGGTCTGCAATTCAATACATATCAAACAATTACTCAAATTAAAATATAATAATAACACATTAGCAATTACTGATTCTTAAAAAGCAGAACTACTAGCAAATAATTTTGAACTCTCCTTTACTAACAATCTCCCTTATAATACTGGCTTTACACAAAACATAGTTCGAACATTAACTCAATTCATACAGTTCCTGAAAGAATTAAATTTATTTCTCCATCTGAAATCAAGTACATAATTTCAAAACTTAAAAACAAGAAATCACCATGCTTAGATATAATTCCCAATATTGTAATTAAACATTTACCATATCCCATCCTTAGTTCACTAACAGCTATATACAATGCTTGCTTTCGACTCCACTACTTTCCAAACTCCTGGAAAACTGCACTTATTCTACCAATTCCTATACCCAATACAGATTAAATTATTCCTGAAAATTGTAGACCAACCTAGATGTCCTAAATTGCCTCATTTCTTGGTTCAATGATTGGCAAATAAAAATTAATCATCAAAAATCTCAAGCTAAAATCTTCTCGTTAAAACGGAATTTTCCTACATATCTCCTAATAATTAATAATCATGTAGTCAAATGTCTTCCAAATGACTCTCCTGTTAAATATCTTCGACTTCAAATACACATTAAACTAACCTGAAAAAACCACATCACATCAATAGCTAATAAAACACATAAAAATATTAAAATTGTATCCATTCATAAATAGAAAATCTAAAGTATTAATAGACTCAGCATTAATAATATTGAAATACATTACACGACCTTCACTGACCTACGCCTGCGCAATATGAGGAGGTTCCGCTAAAAGCAATCTTAACATTTTTAAGATGTCTCGCTCTCTCGCTCTCACTCTCTCTCGCTCTCTCTCGCTCTCTCTCTCGCTCGCTCTCTCGCTCGCTCTCTCGCTCTCTCTTACTCTCTCTCGCTTTCGCTCTCGCTCTCTATCTCGCTCTCTCTCGCTCTCTCTCTCGCTCTCTCTCCCTCTCTCTCGCTCTCGCTCTCGTTCTCTCTCTCTCTCGCCCTCTCTCTCGCTCTCGCTCTCGTTCTCTCTCTCGCTCGCTCTCGCTCTCTCGCTCGCTCTCGCTCTCTCTCGCTCTCTCTCGCTCTCTAACTCGCTCTCTCACTCGCTCTCTCACTCGCACTCGCACTCGCACTCGCTCTCTCACTCGCTCTCTCACTCGCTCTCTCACTCGCTCTCTCACTCGCTCTCTCACTCTCTCTCGCCCTCTCTCTCGCCCTCTCTCTCGCCCTCTCTCTCGCCCTCTCTCTCGCCCTCTCTCTCGCCCTCTCTCTCGCCCTCTCTCTCGCTCTCTCTCGCTCTCTCTCTCGCTCTCTCTCGCTCTCTCTCGCTCTCTCTATCTCTCTCTCGCTCTCTCGCTCTCTCTCGCTCTCTCTCGCTCTCTCTTGCTCTCTCTCGCTCTCTCTCGCTCTCTCTCGCTCTCTCTATCTCTCTCTCGCTCTCTCTATCTCTCTCTCGCTCTCTCTCTCTCGCTCTCTCTCTCGCTCTCTCTCGCACTCTCTCTCTCGCACTCTCTCTCGCGCTCTCTCGCTCTCTCCCGCTCTCTCGCTCTCTCCCGTTCTCTCTCTCTCTCTCGTTCTCTCCCGTTATCTCTCTCTCGCTGTCTCTCGTTCTCTCGCTCTATCTCGTTCTCTCGCTCTCTCTCGCTCTCTCTCGTTCTCTCGCTCTCGCTCTGACTCTGACTCTGGCTCTGGCGCTCTTTCTCTGTCTCTTGCTCTCTCTGTCTCTGTCTCTCTCTGTCTCTCTATCTCTCTCTATCTCTCTCTGTCTCTCTCTGTCTCTCTCTGTCTCTCTCTCTATCTCTCTCTGTCTCTCCCTGTCTCTCTCTGTCTCTCTTTGTCTCTCTCTGCCTCTGTCTCTTTCTGTCTCTCTGTCTCTCTGTCTCTCTCTGTCTCTCTGTCTCTCTGTCTCTCTCTGTCTCTCTGTCTGTCTGTCTGTCTGTCTCTCCCTCTCTCTCTCTCTGCTGAGCTTTGCTGAAATTTGCTGAACGATTTAGGCGCTAGCGTTGTCCAAGGACGGATAGACGGACGGATTGACAGACAGACGTTTTGCCGTCAAACAATTTTTTGGTATGAAGAAC
Source organism: Gryllus longicercus (assembly GCA_038098605.1). Taxonomy (NCBI): domain Eukaryota; kingdom Metazoa; phylum Arthropoda; class Insecta; order Orthoptera; family Gryllidae; genus Gryllus; species Gryllus longicercus. The sequence goes on along the minus strand of JAZDUA010000054.1, from coordinate 4,014,151 downwards.
CAACAAAACATGGATTCTGACTACATCACGAGTTGGATTTCTTCCTAAATTTAGGAACAGGATTTATCCACTTTTGCGTTACCAGAACCCGGCAATAAGGTTTTCTGTGGCGAAATTTTGGCGTTTTCTGGCGCACGATTGCATAACTTTCTCTTTTTGCGAAGAAAGGCGAGAAAGTAAAAAACTTCAAAGAAGATAGGTAAAAGTAATATAGCCACGTTAAGCGCCTCAAATTTTGATATATATATTGTGCCGTTATGGGATTATACAACCCCATAACACCACCGTTTTGTCGGCATGAACGCTCACAGGCAGCGAGAAGAGCAGCCGAAAACCAGAGTAGCAAAACGCGCAGCCTGGTATCCGTTGCTCGTACTAGTCACCACGAACTATCAAGCCACGTTTTTACTGGTGAAGGGTTGAAGGAGAAGAAGTTACCCCCGCCACAGAGAATTTCCCCAGGCAACGCCAATAAATAGGCGGACGTGCAAGCGGAAGATCTCTTTTCCGAACCATCACGCCTGGAGTCAACATCTCTCTTCTGCTAGCACGCGTCGGGTCAGCAGTTCTTCTAGTAAGTCACCGCTCGGCAAGTAAGCAGATTTTCATCAGCGCTCGTCAGATTAGGTAGTAATTGCCGCCGCAACAACCGTTTAGATAGGAGTTTACGGCGTTGCAAAGACGTCTAGCTAGTCGTCCGCGAAGTAGTGAAGAATTAGTGAAGTATTCTTCTATTAACTAATGCGGGGAGTAAAAAGTTGCCCGTTGTGAGGAAAGCTCTGAAAGTTCTTGATTAACGGAGTAAAAGTTAGGAACGAGCGAGGTACTTGCACTAGCAGTCAGGGAAGTGCAAGGGACATTTTCTACAAATTGGGCGTAATCGAAGGCTGTAGCAGCCGTGGTAGGAGAAGAAACCGATTAGTGGAGACGGAAGAATACGCGAGTCGACCGGGGAGAAGACGCCGTTCAGGAAGATAGAAGAAGACGCAAGAGGACAGCGCAGGCGACGCAGAACTTCGGAATCGAGCAACGCGGTGCGGAACGCAGCACGCGACTTCAAGGTTGGAAAGTGGACAGTTTCGAGGTAACCTGTAGAACTGTGAAATTAGGTCAAGTTCACGTCGGCAGGGAAAAGACTAGATTCAGAAGCGTTAGAAAACTGAGGACACGGGTGGTAATAATTTGCAGCTTGGTAGTGGGAGATTTAATGCGTTATTGCTTGCCTTAAACCATTCTATTGGAACACTCATTATTCTGTTATTAGCAGTTATAATTAAAAGACAAATTGAGAGTAGTGCGCTTGCCCACATATTATTCATTTGAATGTAATATTTTAAAGAAAGGCAAGAGATTGTAAATTAAGTTTAATTTCACGTGCAATTGTAACTAGAATAACTTAAATTTAGACGTATTAAATTTTCAAAGGGAATTCCCAGTACTGGTTAAAGAAATTGCTTCAGAAAATTAGTTCTGAACAAAATTAAGTGTTCATTTATTGAATAGGCTGTAAAGGTTGCTTATTTGTATTTATTTGATCATTTTTGAAAGTGTAATTCTATTTTTGATTTGTTTTCGTTGTTATCAACTCATGCAACAGAATTTTGAGTGAATTATATGCTCGTTTGTGTGATTTGTGTGACTTTTATTGTGTCAAGGGTTCAGACCTTTCTCGTACCCCAAAGATCCTGCTTCCTGAGATTCTAAGCTCGCTTCACGAGCATAATATCTTAACAACCCGCTTACAGTGCATGCGGCTGCGTGGGCAGAAGGTATACATCGTGTGTGGATAAAAGGGGGTGTTAGAAAATATATATATATATATATATATATATATATATATATATATAAATTTGAGGCGCTTAACGTTAACGCGGCTATATATATATATATATATATATATATATATGTATATATATATGCCGATCAGATGGCCGAGATCGCTAAGGCAGTAGTGCCGGAGTGGTTTCGGACCAGAAGATCGCGGGTTCGAGTCCCGCCTCGGGCATGGATGTATTTGTGTATGTCTGTATGTGTTGTCCTTTCAATACCATCATCATCATTTCATCTTCCATACCCCCAGGGCTAACAACCGTGGGGGATAAAAATCGAATCCAGCTAAAAATGCTGGTCCCCCCCCAAAAAAAATTGTCGCAAGCACCTGCCACCGTGATAATAAATAAAAACTGAGCCACGGTAAGTGCAGGATGCTTGCATGCGTGGTCCTAGTCGGCCGATTAACGAAAAATAAAATAAATATAAAACCGATATATATATATATATATATATATATATATATATATATATATATATATATATATTGTAATATTTATAAATGATTGCTGTTGCACTCAACTAGCCCCACGTTGGGACCAGCCAAATGTAATATTTAGAAGACTGCTCGGGGGAGGGCGCCAGGTTCAGCTCCTGAAATGTAACTGAATGGACGAGTTGGGAGGTCAAGAATGAGCAATTGAGTCATTTGTGACAAACAACTGTTTATTCCTGGCACCAAAAGCTACCAGGTAAATTACAATGTCGCAATGGGCGACGCAAGTTTTTTTTTTAATACTAAAACTACTCTGTGAATGAATTACAAGTGGTTACTCTGATGGACCTGAGCGCGGCCACTCGCAGTTTTTCGCTGTTGTAATTGTTCAGTGAGACGGCATCGTCTCATAGTTTCACCAATGGCTGCTGGTCTTCGTGGGCGGGCCGAGGCGGCGGCCTCAAAGCAGAGGTGGCGGCGGCTCCGGGTTGCTGATCTTCTGCGGCGCGTCTACTCTCGCTCAGGTAGCGGCGACTCCAGGTTGTCAGCTCCAGCAGACTCAGAGGGGGCGAGTGGCCACGGGCGTTGACGTTGCGAAAAAGGGCTGTCACTTAGCCCGGGACGAGAGGCGGCAAGGCTGGCGGGCCGAAGCGAAAACGGCGCGGGATTCGGTAGTTTCCCGTCCGAGTTTCCTCCGCAACAGTTTACAAGTCGCGTCCCGATCGTGAATGACTGAATAATTAGGCACGTTTAGCTACCAGGGAGTATCTTGGAACTCTCCCGTAGCAACAAAAATTTACGAGTCTCTCTCGAAGAAATCTTACAAGTCTCCTTCGGAGAAATTTAACAAAGAGCGTCTCCCGAAGAAATTTTGAAGTCTCTCACTGAAGAAATTATGAAGTGATCGTCAATAAAATCTAAGAAGTAGTGCCGAAGTAATTTTACAAAGATTCCTATTCCTACTCTGCATCGCGTTTATAAGAGAATTACGTTTCCCCTTCCCAAAATTTTCCTGACACCAAATTTCTCCCTTCCCTCACGGCGAAGCTTCCCATTGGCCGAGGGTGGCTGCGTCGCAGAAATCTGATTAACCAATCTCGTGTCGATTTTTCTGTAGTTTTCCGTAAATGCTCTCTGTCTGTCGCTGTCTTCGCTCTCTCTCTTGCTTCCCTTTTGTTAGTTACTCCGGGAGCTGATCGCAGCTGTGTGGACACGTGCGCGCGAAAAAAGCGCATTTCACGGATTCCCGATTCCCGGATTCCCAGGCCGGCACGGTCTAATCGACTGCCTCACTGTATTTAATTTGTTAATGGCCCGTGCAGGGATTCAGGCGCCTACCCAGGCGTGTGCCGAGGCGCGTGCCAGAACGAATGTGAGGGGTTAGCATTGTTCGGAAGAGGCCGAAAAAAGGTTCTCGCTTACGACGTGTCGTAAATGCGTCGTCTTTAATTGACACCCGGCCAATCCTTTCTTTGGGGTTTGCACCCCCCGGTCGCGCGGCCGGAGAAGGGATGCGGGGGCGCGCTCTGTCCCAGGAGAGGGCCGGCGAACGGCTCCGAAAACAAGAATGGCTTTTTATGACTGCAATAAACCAGCTGCCTCTGTAGGACAGGCCGGCGCGCGGTCGGGTGAGGCTGGCGGCGTGACGAAAGGACCCTTCGCTGCGAGGGCCTCCCCTCTTGACCTACTTCTGTGCCGCGGCGCGAGCTATTTCAAGCTGTAGGAATTATTGATTATTGGCGATGCCATAATAAAATTATATTTAATTAATCGGTGACGCCACAATATATATATATATATATATATATATATATATATATATATATATATATATATATATATATATCGGTTTTCGCAGCATTACAGAAGTTTCCCTTTACCTATTTCAACATCTATGACACAGCCAGTCTCTTTTTCAAGTTTTCTTGCAAATGTAACTCTTCATGCCCACGCAACTGATTGCCGCTCAAACTATTTACAGAAGCATTGTTATCCTCGTCTTCACTACCACCATTTGACAACATATAATTCTCATTAATGGCGAAGACGCTTGCCTTTCACCGCTGAGGTTCCGAGTACGTAGAATCCCCGTAGAACCTCTTGTGAACTTTATTACGTCAAAACGAGTTTGCATACTACACAGGGGCTAGTCCAACCCTTGTGAAGTGTCCGAAACCCTACCCCAATCCTAATTCCTTCCCAATTCTGGCCGCTGAGTAGTGACGCAGGGGCGCGTAGTAGGAGATGCTATTTGTCGGTCCTCTTGACAACTGGCTGCGACGAGACGTGACAGATATGACGTATATGAATTAATGGAGGATTACTCCGGAAGCGCAAAGCGCACAACGCCCCGCGGGGCTTGGAGACGCGTTGCGTCAATGAAACACGCAACAAATTTAAAGAAAGAAAGAAAGAAAGAAAGAATGCATATATACATTTCCGCTCGATAAATCATCGTCGTCTTCAAGTAATGATGCAAGTTCTTGCACCGTAAGACTGTAAGTCCAGAAAAGTAGGATGATGTAATCAGGCATTACTAATCATTGTAAATAAACCCCAATATTAAGAATATTTATAGTAATGTGAGATATAATTAGCTATATTATAATAACAACGAAATAAATAAACCCCTACCCAATAATTACCACCGCTTCATTATTGGGTATTGTTTATACTGATATAATTTTGCTCACACACGTTATTCGCAATTTTCTTTCATAAATATCTTGAGAATGTATATGAGAAAGAGATGAAATTATATTATCAGAATACTCCAAAAATAGGTCATTGAGGACTCACGTTTTATTTGAAGCCATAACTTCGCAAAATCATGATGTTTGTCGTGCATTACAAACGGTTAGAAACTAATGAAAGCGGGTCTCTACAGTTAGTGCATTACATATTTTCAACCTCAATCATTCTCTATTTAAGTTTCATTGAAATGAGGCTCTAATCCCTCTAAATTTATAATAAAGTGGATCGCACCAATCATGGGGCAGTGGGAATAAGTGAGTTGTCGTTACAAGGATGAAAGAACACACTTCATCACCTAATGAAGTGTGTCCTAGGACTCTTTCTGGTTACAGAATCCGTCCTTGCCAGATTTTAAATTATGAATATTAAAATTATTGAATGTTATTAATTGGATTGTTGGTGATGTAGATACCTTTTTATATGATAAATGACTGAAGATATTGTCTGGTATCAATTTTAATCAACTTATGATCATTTCGATCGCGTTGCGATCATCATCAGAGCTAGCAGCTTCTGGGCCGAAAACAAAGTTCTGCAGTTAGCAGTTGCTAAACAAAGTTCTGCAAAGTTAGGCAGAACTTTGTTTTCGGCCCAGAAGCTGCTAGCTCTGATGATGATCGCAACGCGATCGAAATGATCATAAGTTGATTAAAATTGATACCAGACAATATCTTCAGTCATTTATTATTGAATGTTAGCTAGCGCAATTAAAATGTCGCTTGATAACTGGAAGAAACAGACTTTTCATGAAATTAATACATATTCCGGCAACATGCCGTTGTCGGCAAGTCTTTTTCGCACAGTCTAATTTCTTGTAAAACCTAACGGCACATCGTTTGTGAACCATATCCATTACTTCCACATACTTAGCGTTCTCATTTAAGTTTTTTTTTAATTTTATTTTAAAGTTTAAATTTCACAGAGGCAACTAGTGTTGCTACATAATGGCACAGACTTTCTCGCATTAATTTTCAATTTTCTTTGGTCTGGGCTAGCTATTCGGACTTCGCTCATCTTGCATGCCGCCATCTATCGCCGAAGAAAGTAATTTTTTTCTATTCTTTGGTATCCTAATATTATAAAAGAAACATTTATTTGAGAATATTAAAGAAGAGTAAAATTCGTTCTAAATGGCAATTTTCATAGAAAAATTTCGAGCCGCTTTTAAGAAAATGGCGTTTAAGCGTTACTGGAAATGCAAAATTTGATGCTCTTTTTCACAGAAACTTTTTCAGTTTTCGAAAAACTTCATTTGAAGAACTTTTACTCACAAATGCTATAGCTTTTACAAATCGCTCAAATTATCCGGGAAGTTATTTAAAAAAATACATTAGTGTATTTAAAAAAATTCACTAAAATGAACTTTATGACATATTAAACAGTGCAATTTGCACTATCCGTTCGAAAGATTTGAAGAAAAAATTTCGAGCCAGTCTTTCTTAAAATGGCGTTTGAGTGTTTCTGAAAATTTAGGTATTTTGAGCTCATCTTCACATAAAACTGTTGTATTTTTCGAGAAATTTTATGACATCATTTAACCTTCGAGCACTCGCGCTGTTGTAAAAAGTACAACAATCAAACATTTTCCATATTTACATGAAATGATGCGCTTCAATAGTGAATTCCTTCTAGGTATCCGTTTATTGGTACGTCTTCATTGTTATAGCAGAAATAGGGATTATATGAACAGTTTGTTGAGTTGTGAGAGAGAAATGTGAGCGTACAGGTGTCTCTGTAATACATTTTACAACGTGCGAGTTTTGGTGTTAATTTTTCCAACTAGTCCTTTAAGTACGAAAAAGTGGATAAATCCAGTTGCTAAATGTAGAAGAAATCTTCTAACACATAGTTTAGCCAGTATGTTTTATGGGTTCTCGATACCGGAAAATCAAATGACGGCAAAACGTGTCTGCCTGTCCGACTGTGAACAACGCTAGCGGCTAAGCCGTTCAGCCGATTTTCTCCAAAATTGATATTCCTCAATAGATCTGACTAATTTCGCAGACTCTTGAATTTGAAACCGGTATTTTAATTCTGGGAGTAATTTACATGACGTCCTTGGCACATTTTCAAAATTTTCAAAAAATGGCTCGTTTCGAATCGTTTTTTATTAAATTTTGTTGTTGGGTATTGTGAAGGGCGTTTAAGAGAATGGAGCAGGTCTCATTTTAGCTAAAAAATCTGATTTTTATAAAATTGCAAAAATTCGAAATTTTTCGGCGTTTTCTCACAACTACCTTTACGAAGATAGAGATTTTTTCCCATAATGAAATTTGTTTCTTAAAGATATATTTTGAAATAAGTTCGTGTACAAGTTTTCGAAAATTTCAGTACTTTTTGCGTAATTTTGCGTGAAAGTGCGGGCGAGAAAGTATGTGCTCCAAGAGCTTTTACAATGTATTGTAGGACAGTTTAAATTTTAATATAGTTTTTCATTGTTTATGTTCTCTCATTGTTATTCGAAGTAATGTAAAATACTCAAATGTTAATAGATTTTTTAAATTTATTAAACATAGTAATACCAAAAACCGGATGTTTTAAAAAATACAACGCCCGAATCATCGTTTCCCAAAATAAGGCGCGAAGGTTAAAACATACAACCAAAAAATAGAAAAAATTGCTCTTTTGTCATCACATAGGGCACATTTCGCACTCTCCTAATGAAAAGTTTAAAGAAATAATTTGGAACCGTTTTCGACAAAGTCTTGGTTTTGTTATTTTGTAAAATTGCACGCGATATTGCGCTAAAACTACTAAAATTTTCGAAAAATGTACATCGTTTCATTAAAAAACTAAATATGGAGAACAAATTTCATTTAAACGGTAAATCTATACTTTCATTATGTAGTTGTAAGACGCCTTGTAGTTGTTGCACTTTCGAAATTTTCGGAAATTTAAAATTAAACCTGAAAATCGGTCCTATGCCACCTTTATAAGTGTATTTTACTCTATTCTTACAAAAATAAAGAAAAATTATGGAGCCGTTTTGAGAAAGTTTTGGAAATGTCACAGACTGTTCATGTAAAATACCCCTAAATTTTAAACAATGTGTTCCAAAATCTCAAAGTTTCGACTAGAGCCAGACAGACGAGAATATCCACTTTGGAAAAAAATCCTTCGAATGTGTTAGGCGCATCTAGTGTTCACAGAGGGATAGACGGACGGACGTTTTGCCGTCAATTGGTTTTTCGGTATCAATGGCCCTCAAACAAGAATTCTGGCTGCACCATGTGTTAGAGTATTTTTTCATAATTTAGCAACTAGATTTATCCCCTCTTTCGTTATCGCCTCCCTACATCTACAAAATTAAAGATAGAGATTTTTCTTTCAAACAAAATATGTTCTTAATAGTGAGATCTTTCTTTCGTGTATATTTTTTTTTAATTTTAATAGTTTTCGCCCAATATTGCATGCAACATGTGCAATTTGAAAATAATAAAATCAATAATTTTTGAAAAACGGTATCAATTTTTTTCTTAAAACTTTTGGTAGGGATAGTGCTCATGCTATGAGCTATGCTAACATACAGTTGCTCCATTCTTTTGTTTTTGCAAAAATTAAAAAAATGTATTTTTTTTACTTGTCTCTCACGTCACTTGTCACAGCAAGATGGACACGAACCGTTCCTAAGACTTATAGAGCGAACACGCGTACTCAGGAAAAGTGGAAAAAACGTCATTACTGGAGGAGACGTAAATTTACCGCACGCTACCTGCGAGGGGGATGTGGGGGCTGAAGGCGCCGCACAACGCCTCATAAACGAGCTGGTTTAGGACAACGGCTTAACTCAGGTAGTGATCAAACCTACTCGCGATAATGCTTTACTGCACGTTTTCCTTATTAGACCGGTGGATAAGCTTCTTGCATGTGAAGTAATTCCTGGAATTAGCGATCAAAAAGGGTTTCTTCTAAAAATGCGTAGAGAGAGTAAGCGAAATGATCGAATAAAAGAAAGACAAATATTTCAGTTTTATGGAACAGACGTCACAAACCTGCAATTATAATTGAAGAGTAATTTTTCAACTTGGGCTTCTAGCGGATGTACAGTAGAATAAATATGGACCAATTTTAAGAGCATAATTTCAGAATGCTTAGCTAAATTCGTACCTTCCAAGAAACTACGGTACCATTCGGATCCTATGTGCTACAATAAAGAAGCGAGGCGACTGAATAGGCAGGTTAGGAAAGCACACAGTAAACGTAATATAAATAAGGAACAGAGAAATATTTTTCTACAATTATCTAAAGTCTTACTAGCATTAAAGTTACATAGCCAAGAAAATTACCTGCAATCAATTCTAAACGATCGATTGAACTGTTGGCAAAATTTCTTCAAGTATGTGAGACATAAGAAAGGGAACAAAAAAGTAGTTCAGCGATCTGCGGATCCGACGGTTCGTTAATTACAGATGACAGTGAAAAGTTGGCGTGTTTAAATAGACATTATGCATCTGTTTTCAAGCCGACGGATCAAACCCCAGTAAGTGAAACAACACCCGTAATAGAAACCTTTCGAGTCGATGCAGGAATTATTAAAAAGGATCTCAAAAATCAAGAGAAATAAATCTGTGGGTCCTGATGGAATATCTGGAGAAATACTAAACTTGAGAGGAGAAGCCATGATTCCGTACCTTGCGCGGGTAATGGAAGTTACTATAAATAATAATACGATTTCTCAAAATTGAAAACAGGCAATTGTAGTGCCGATTCACAAGGGAGGTGACAAAAGAATTGTTAACAATTACAGGCCTATAAGTTTGACATCAGTCGTATGAAAGCAGATGGAACACATAATTACGATGTAGATTAGACGAATTTGGAATTAAACTGATTGGCTATTTCACAATCAACACGGTTTTCGTCCTGGGTATTCGTGCAACAGTGAAACTATTACTTTTTGTCAGGACATATGTAATGGTAAATGCACCTACGTACGTATGAAGTATTGCGTAAGAGAAGCAATGGATATTTTTCTCAAATATGTACGCGAGAGAAATTTCGCTTTTCAAAGTTATCTAAATTGGGGTCGCGTCCTGAGCTGCCGCTCTGCTTATCTTAAGGTTTATCTTTAAGGTCATGTGTGATGGGACACCCCAAACTGCTGTCAACGCTAACATGGATCCAGATAGTGGAAGCGGGGATGTTTAGGAACTTCTGAGACAGTGACTTCAAAAGGGCAAATGTCCTCAGACAGTAATGTCAGTTTATTGCGTCCAGGACATGTCGAGTTATGGCGGGGGTGGCGTAATGGCCTCATTAATTTCCCTGTTTCATATAAGGATCCTCTAGCTTTGATATTGGACAGACAGCCCAGAGACTTTCCTATAACAACTTCACGTTTCTCTGCAGCTCTACGTTTTCAATTAAACTTTTCATACTTCATCGGACTTGGTCTCTGTACTTGAAACCTCGCTCACCACCACGTTCCTCCAGGGAACTTAGCTTCCCTGCGAACTCAATATTTTTGCATCCTGTACTGGAAGCAAGTGTAATTGCCTGCAATCACACTACATATAGCAGACTCACTACACGAAGGGAGTAGGGTCGATGCCATAATATTAGATTTTTCTAAGGCATTTGATCTTGTTTCGCATGGCCTTTTAATTGCCAAATGGTCAGAAACTGGATTAGATCATCGAATAATGTCGTGGATAAAAGAATTTCTTACGTGGAGCACTCAGAATAGGTGATAAATATTCATCGAAAGCTGATGTTTTAACTCTGGGGTCTCCCAAAGGAGTGTGTTAGGGACATTGCTATTCTTAGCGTTCATTAGTAACATTGCAAGTGGAATAAAATCGAAAGTTAGACTTTTCGCCAATGATTGCGTAATATATAGGAGTATTTGCTCGTCTGCGGATGAAAATATTTTTTACAGAACAATCTAAACTGTTTATGGAAATGGGCGTGCAGAAATAAGATGGAATTAAATCCGGAGAAGAGTAAATCCATTTGTTTTTTAAATGCGAGAATACACTTCAATTATGAGTCAGGAACTAACGTTATACCACGTAAAAAAGCTGTAAGTATTTGGGTTTGGTCCTGCGAAAGACTTGGGTTGGTCGGATCATATTAACAATTCGGTCAAAAAATCCAGGAGGGCGTTGCACTTTGTAATGCGTATTCTAAAAAATAGTAGTCCAAATGCCCGATCCACTAAACTTGTTCGCCTTACTTTACAAGAAGGGTGGCATCCTGGGACCAGTACAGAAAAGGCCAAATCGAGGCATTAGATGAAATTCAAAAACGGGCCGGAATAGTTTCTAAATCATGGGCGCGTTGTTGATGGACGAGAAGAATGGGAGTCCTTATCTAAGAGAAGGGAACGGATGCGTTTATGCGTAATGTACAAAACATACAGAGGGGACACAGCATGGGCAGGTATTGGTAGAAGATCCAGAGTCCAGATTATAAAAGCAGAGGAGACCATCCTTGGAAAATACGACGTAGAACACAAAGTCCTGATATAGGCAAGTCATCTTTTGTAAATCACACTATAGTGAATAGGAACAAACTATATGCAAAAGCACTAGAGGCTCTTCCTTATGTAGTCAAATTTAAAAATATACTTAATTCCATCTATATCATCACTAATAATACTGAGACATTTATCTTTCCTATTATTATTATTAGTAGTAGTAGTAGTAGTAGTAGTAGTAGTAGTAGTAGTAGTAGTAGTAGTAGTAGGTGTAGTAGGTGTAGTAGTAGTAGGTGTAGTAGTAGTAGTAGTAGTAGTAGTAGTAGTAGTAGTAGTAGTAGTAGGTGTAGATGTAGGTGTAGTAGTAGGTGTAGGTGTAGTAGTAGCAGTAGTAGTAGTAGTAGTTTTTTGCGAGGGGAACTGTGAGAATCCATCATGGACACTTGGGAGGCACCGCTCTCCCGAAGTAGTGTGAGACTCCTACTCACTAAATTCACAAACCCTTTTACTAATCGACGTGGTACTGCCCCGGAACCGCGTTAGCATTACTTCAGGGCAGTGTCGATTCTAGTTAGTCCTCCGGCTTCTCCAGTTTTTTCTTGTGCTTGTCATCTATCAATTATTATGTTATTGCTGTCACATTTTTTCGTCTCAGGATGCACCCAGCAAATGCTAGTACTGAATTCCAAGATAGGGCGTTGCGCAGTATTAGAGAGACATTTTCTGGTGTTATGTGTTCTGCGCTTAATTCGTTTTTCAAACGTATTCTCTCTTCTTCCCATCTTTCGCACGTGAAGAATGTGTGGAGTGCGTCATCTTCATTGTTGTAGTAGAGACATTTGGGGATACTTATGTTCTGCATTTTGTGCAGGTATTTTGTAAATCAGCCATGACCGCTAAGAAGCTGGGTAAGGTGGTAGTTTACCTCGCCATGCTCTCGGTTTACCCATGTGTCCAGTCGAGGTATCAATCTCTTGGTCCATTTCCGTAGTTGGATTCTTCCCATCTTCGTTGCCATTTCTGTAACAGTAATTGGCGTGCTGCCTCTTTTGCTTCGCATCTGCCTTTGTCGTTTCGGTTACGCCAGATGTCGTGACGCTCTTGGGCTAGAAGATCGCTTGGAGGGGTGCTCGCTATCACTAGGACCGCTGCTTCGGACCCAGTGCAGTATGCGCGCGAGACCCTCAATGCTCCGCATCGATGCACTACTGCCCATCTCTTACGATACTTCCATTTTCCAGAGCTTCGCCCATATTTCCGCTCCATAGAAGAGAATTGACTCCGTAACAGACATAAGGAGGCGCCGTTTACTAGATTTTGGACCGTTTGTGTTTACCATCAGTCGACTTAGTGATGCTGTGGCTTCAGCAGCCTTACCTGCTGCCCGCTGTATACGAGGCCTGTAACTCAGTAACTCACAATAATTCGTGTCAAGCGTGAGCCCTAGGTACTTCGCACTTGCTGTTTCTACGAGTGAGTCTCCGACCTTAAGTGTGACCCGTGTCGGTATCCGACTCCTTGTGAATACAACAACTTGGGACTTTGCTTCTGCAAGGGACAGACAGTGCTTGTTCATCCATCTCTTATGTGACGCATTGCTTCATTTAGGTGATGTTGTGCTTCCTTAACGGTATGCGCTGTGAGGAGCACTCCCACATCGTCAGCGTAAGCGACAAGCTCTGTGTCTCTGGGAATTTCCGTTCTCAGGATGTCGTCGTACGTGACATTCCATAGGTGCAGTCCTTGGATCGATCCTTGTGCAGCTCCTCCTGACAGTGCTTTGACTCGTTGACCTTCGTCTCTAGCGAACAGAAGTGTACGGTCCCTAAGATAGCTTTTCATTACACGCATCAAATACGCAAGCAGCTTAAATTAGTTCTCGAGTGCATTCAGCATGTCACTCCACCTGGCAGAATTGAATGCCTTCTTGACATCTAATAGTACAAATAGGGTGAACTTTCGCGAGCGGTGCTTTCTGGTCTGCGCTCTCTCTATTGTGTCGACTACCGATTCAATTACGTGGATGGTGGAGTGTCCTTTTCGGAATCCGTGTTACCGATGAGACAGACCTCTGCTTTCTGTATTTCCCTCAGAATCCGAGGTTGGAGCAGCTTCTCGAATACCTTTCCAGCCGTGTCTATCATGCATAGTGACCTGTATGATGATGGCGAGTTTCTTTCTCATTTTCCCTTACTAGTTAGTGTCAGTCTTGCAGTCTTCCATCGAGAGCTGAAAATGACATGCTTCAGGCAGTCGTTAAACATGTCTAGCATCAAGCTAGGGCATGCTTTGTGCGCTGCCTTCAGCGCTTCGGCTGGTATGCTGTCGGACCCTGGTGCCTTTCCGTTATTTAGGGATTCTACCGCCACGGAAAGCTCGTTTTCAGTGAATAACGGGACATCGCCGGGTGGTACTTCAATTCTGAGGTCAAAACTTTCCGGGTTGATGGGAATAGTGCATTTACAATATCCTCCATTGTCGTGTCCATAACAACGTTCGGCAGGCATCCGAATTTCTTCATTACAACTTTGTAGCAGAGACCCCAAGGATCGTTGTCGATTTCCTTTATTGTACTCTGACATTTACTTATTTTTGATCTGAAGAGCTTTCTTTGCTGCGCGGTGGTCAGCTGAGAGTCTTACAGCATCCTCGCTTTCCCTGGCCCTTTGGGTCCTCGCCTTCATTAAAGGCCATTTTTTCTTAAGCCCGCTATCTCGTCGTTCCACTAGTAGACAGGTGCCCTGTTATTCCGAGATTCTTTCCGTGGTATCGCCGCTTTACATGTGTATTAAGACGCACCTGGTAGGTTATGTATTGCTGGTCGCTGGCGGTATAGTCTTCAACCACTTTCCTGTTGTGACCTGTCTTATCATTCCTTCAGAGGCAAATGATATCGTCTCCGTGTACCCTGGGCGTCTGAATGTAGTTGTATCCCCAACGTTCAATACCCACAGTCCAGTCCTAGAGGCCATTTCCATTATCCGCCAACCTCTCGAGTCTGGTGGCGGCATACCCCACTCGATGGCTTTGGCGTTGAAATAGCCAGCAACGATAAAATTGCTGCTCATCCTCCCGATCGTGTCTTCCAGGTCGTCTAATTTCTTCTGAAAATTTTCAAAATGTTCGTTTGGAGTGAAGTAGGAGCTTACACCATCTTCACCCAAACAAACTCATCTTCGGCGCCCTGTTCTTGTATTCTGTGAGTACTCAGATCGGGTACCCATATCACTGCTGTGCTTGACTTATCGCTGAACCATCCCGGATCATTTCGGTTAAAGAATTGCTCACTCAAGATCAGCACGTCGGCATTCATCTCGCCCCTGATTTGGGTTAGAAGATAGTTGGCCGTCCTGCTTCTATTCATATTTCCTTGGAGTATGCGGATCATATTTGGGTTTCTTTGTTCTATATTAACGCTCGTCGATAGATGGGACACTTTTCAGATCTTATATCATGTCCTCGGTTTTCTCTCCAAACGTCGTGCGCTGTGCGTATCAAGTAGCAGCAGGAGGAGCAGGAGCAGCAGGAGGAGCAGGAGCGGCAGGAGGAGCAGGAGCGGCAGAGGAGCAGGAGCAGTAGGAGGAGCAGGAACAGCAGGAGGAGCAGGAGCAGTAGTAGCCATGACCCTTATACAGTGAAGTGAAGGAAAGTGCAGTGTAGTGTAGTGAAGAGTTAGATACACTGGAAGTCAATTTAGAGATACCTAGAAATTAATAAGAACTAGGATATCAACCTCTAATTCTAATTGAAATTCTAACGGTAAATATTTGTAATATTTTTGGAATTGTTCTAATTCTAATTGTAATCATGTTTGCCACCGAGCATTAGCTCAAAGCAAACTTTAATAAATCTATCTACATTACATTGTCCTATGGGAAATACACAAAACCTCTAATTAAATATTTGTAATGTAGAAAAATTCAAGGTGTGTAATGGAATTGAGATTTTTAGTATGTTTCTAACTGCACTTTGCACCAGCTTCGATAGCTCAGTGTCACCATTTGTTGTCACTGCAGCATTGCTGATTGGGAAGTCCTGGAGTACTAATCCCGACGGTGGCGGTTGTTCGTCTCTAATAACATATTGAGATCGCATTTAACTACTGTTTGGACTAGAATTTCGGGTGTCGGCTGTTCTGATGAGAATTTTTTCCTGTTTTTTCCGATGAATAACTTAACACACGGACCACTGACGGCGCACGATCTTTCCTTGTTCATTCATGCCTCGCCTTACTTCAATACACACAGATACAAACTTACATGCTTCAATGTACCACACATGATAGAAGACCAGCCAGGGGCTTAAAAATTATTTTTATATTGATAGAATATTGTGAAAATATTTTGAAACTATATTCAAGATAAAAGTTAATATTTTCTGAATACTGTATTTAGTTAATATTTAGAGACTTCACTATAGAAATGAGAAGTTCAAATAGCAGGAATTTGTGTTTATTTGGCGGGCCTTTCGTCTGCTTCGCGATATGGTTATATTCGAAGAGCAAGCAAAACATCTACTAAATTCTTTACATTTTAAAGATATGAAGTAGGGCAAATAAGTGAATGAATGAAGCATGATTTGCATCTTCTGAAGTATGTTTAAATAAGTGACAATGGAATTAGATCAGTAAGTGAAATGACTAGCTTGAATCATGAATACTGCTTGTCCTGCTTGAAGCACCTACATTGTGGTTTAATACAGTTTTATTTTGATATATCATTTTATATATTCTTTTTAACAATATGTCTTTTAGTTTTTGTCTCTCGATCATGACAAGATAAGATAAGAGAGTGCTGCTTTTTTTTTAGTATATCTTTATTAGTGAACGAATGTGCATAGTTCAGTATTATGTATACTACATCATATGTATTGTTTATGACTTATATTTAACTTAAATGCTAATCTTACAACTAAATCTAAATACACATGAATAGGAAACTCACAGAGCACCTATGTGATTAATTGAGTTCTGAAAATATGCTGAGGAATGAATCTAATGGATATCTATTTTTTATTCTTGTTGGGAGCTGGTAGGTGGTGGCTAGGTCGTAATGGGTGGCTTGGGTTATTGTGTTTATTTTGGAGAAGAAATTGTTAGATAGGAGCGCGATATGGTTAAGTATAGGGGATAAATTAAATTCTTTATGCAGTTGAATGTTTGAGACGAACCAGGGTGCATGAGTGGCAAGTCTGAGGAAATTATTTTGGATGATGTGTAATTTATTTATATTAGTTTTAGAAGCATTGATCCAGATAGGACATGCATAAAGCATTAGGGGTCTAATTATTGATTTATAGATGGTGATGGCATTGTTTAATGAGAGCTTACTATTGCGATTTAAGAGTGGCTTTAGTTGAATTAATTTTATTTTGGCTTGCTGTGCTTTTACTGTTATGTGATTTTTCCAATTTAGTCTGGTATCAAGTGCTGCTTGAGCAAAAGTTTAGATGAAGGGAAACGATATATTCTTAAATACAGATGGTTTCATCAAAGGTGCAGAACTATTATTCTCTCAGATTCAAAATAAAAGAATGAGTATTATGGCACTATGACAACACAGATGTTTCAGAAGTGGTTGAAAGATTTCTACCTTGATAGTTAGAAACATCCGTTTACGTAACGGACAATGCAGCTGTTCATTCTGTGCTGGTGAGTGATTATTTCAACAATGGAGCTTTTAAGAATGTGAAAAACACTCGTTAATAAAATTCATTTCATCTTATTTAAAAATAATTGATTATAAATCAAGTAATGCTACTATACAATTCAGTGACAAAAGTTGTTGTTTCAAGATTATTCTCATCTCTATAAAGAGTGGAGTACGACATGTATTAAATTCAATTGTGTTCAATGATCTTATAGTGAAATCAGTAATACATTTTTAATTGGTACATAAAGTTAGCTAATAGACTGTATAAAATCATCTGACACAGTTGTTCAGAAAATGTTTCTCACTGAATGGGTAAGTTTTGTTGAATTAAATCCTAGAATAACCCAATATTATTTTAGTGCTTTTTATGTAATGTATGTCAATATTCTTACAATTTGATAAATCATATTAGCTGATGTAGGGAAGATGAAATGATAGAAGAAGCTGGTCATTGTGTAGGTCTCTCCTCTCCCCCTCCTTGTTACTAAAATACTATCAAGTTGAATTACTGAATCCTTCCTCATGTACGTATGAATATTTTAATTATGTATTATGTGTGTTCCCACTAATTAGAGTATTGAGAGGTATATTTCTCACAACATTAACAACCATTGTAACATTTTTAATCATTAAAAGAAATTCTAATTATTTTTTATAAAAAAAGGAAGAACTTTATCAATTTTGTGAAGTTAATTTTCAATGTGTGTTAAAAATATATTTTGACAACATACGCCATATAAATCAAAAATTATCTTCAGGTAATAGAGACATATTCTGCCTTTGAATAAAAAAGAATTAGAAATTAAGATTTAATTACTGGTTTTATCTTTTAAGGTGTATATTACTTACTTTTGAAATAAGTATCATAAGACATCTTCATAGAATATGAGATTAAAAGTTATGAAATAACACAGATAGGTCAGGTTCGAAAACCAATCAAATGTTATATAAGATATTACAATACAAATAAAATTTCCAATGTATAATTTTCATTTCAAAATCAAACATTTTACTCCTCATCCTGGCAACTTGGCAGACTGGATTTAGAGCTAGTTAATAGTCGGTCATGGACTTCTTAGGACAAATGTTCTCAAAGTACTTAGGAAAGTAATTTCAATTTCATGAAGTTTGACTTGAAACAATCAAAGTGGATATAATTTATTAAACTTTGAAGGTGTTTTGTGCAAAGATTATATCCTTCAAAGAAATCACAAAACAAATACAGAGTATTAGTTTTTCGTTTATCTATTGGCTTTTATGATACCTTTCAACCCACATTCAAAATGACTTTTATTTATAGATAATAAAATTATTGAAGTACGAAACCTTTCAATTTTCATTTGTTAAGTCTAAAATGTTCATAGTGAAAGTGGAAAAGCATTTATCTTTCTTAAATTAGAATTTATTATTTAACATTCTATAATAACAAGTACATCCAAATAATTCATAGCACATCCAAATAATTCATGGCATTCACCCATGGTGTACCTAATATCTAAATTTTAGGAACTGACTGTTGGATTTTATATTTAAGAAATTTACTTGGAAGTTATTAATTTTTTGATTAACTTTATGTATTTTGACAATGAGTACACAGAGAATGTTTACTAACTTGAATTTTTTCTTCAAAGAAATCTTTTAATACAGTGTGAATATTTGCCAAGGTCATATAATCAGTAGAACCCAAAATTTAACAAAATTTTAAGTAGCGATTAATTGTGGTCTTGTGTTGGCTAACATTTCAATGAAGCATTGCTTTACCTGTCTTGAATAGTTGAACAAATTAATTACAATATTTAATTATTATTACCACAATTTCTCAATTAACTAACCAAATCTGTCTGTCAATGATCAATAAGTGAATGTGTGAAAACCAAAACTGTGTAAGTGACATTTTATAAATTCAGAGAAAAGCATGTTTACAGTTGTCTACTTCAGTGCCAATGTAAATTTGTGATTTAATAAACAATTGAAATGCCGTGGTTTTAATAATGAAACAAAGTAACACGATTTTACAGTTCCTTCCGATTACACAATTCCTTCCATCAACTAATTTTTAAATGAGCAAAGGAAATTGTTACAATTGGCTACAATTTTTAAAAGAGTAAAGGGAATCGGACCGACTGAGCTATAACCGGGCCGCTAACCGCGCATTTCCCATTCGCGGAGGTGTTACAATTGGCTTTCCCACCGTGGGGCTCGATGGCCTAATAATTGGCGTTTTCCACGTGCAACTTTAAAATTGAATTTCACTATTTTTTGTTTATAAATGGATGAAAGGACATTGTTACGAAAGAAACAATTTGTGGACTGGTAATGATGTTATTTATTATTGTATTTTGTGTGTGAGTGTTATTGTGTTGTACCTCGTGTGTTATGACTATTGTGTGTGCGCTTCACGCGAAACAGCCAAAATGCTGGACGAATCAGGCGTCGATGTGTCAGGAGATGGTAGTTCAGGGGAACAATCACCGCCCGAGATTACCCTCAATGACATTATGCAATTCCTCACGAGACAAAATTCACAAATTTCAGAGATTAACAAAAAACACTCAGAAAGTATAGAAATACTCACGAAACATTCACAAAGATTTGACCGGCTGGACAGCAGCTTAGCTGATAACGCTGTAAAATTAGAGAAATTAGAAGCAATATTTAATTGTGAGAGTGGAACATTGCAGAACCAGCTCGAGGGTAGATGCGGGGAAATTGAAAAAAGTGTAGGAAACTTGGGTAAAGAATTAGAAAGTTCGAGGGCTGAAGTAAAAGCGAGTCTTGGGAATATTCAGTTAGAAATTAGTCAGATGCTCCAGGCATGTGATAGCAAAGTAGAAGCATGCTGCGAGTCAATTACCGGAAATATTGCTGAGGTTAGAACAGACATGAGCGGCAAATCGAACACAAACTTAGCACAGACGTCAGCCAAACCCACAATAAATTCGAGAAATTAGGCGCTATTGACGGAGAAAATATCAGAGAAAGAAAAGAAAAACTAAAGAGGGAAAATGGCCAAAATTTAAAACAATTAGTGAAGGAAGGAATAGAGAAGGAAAAGGAAAACAATCCTACGATACATTCGCTAGGCGTATCATATCTTAGATTCTCGTGGATCCCCCTACAGATTCTGTGTTTCTGGGGCAAATCGGAAGAAAATCCAAAACCACCCTGGCCTCACCAAACGTTTCTCATTTTTTGTGAATTTCTCATTTTTTAAAAAAATTGTTAGATTCAATTAGAAATAGGATTTTGTTTTTAATTTTCAATGTTAAATAAGATTTTATTAGAATTACGGGTAGCAGTATTCACTTCTGGTAACGCTATTTTCTTTATTTTCTCTTTAAAAAAATCTCATTCTTCGAAATTTCAACTTCTCGAACTCCAATTTTTTTTATTCGGAGGGGAAGGCCAATGTAGCGGTACAGAATTATTAAGATAAATTAAATTGAGTAAAGTAGACCTAAGAAATTTTTTACTGAAGAAAAACATACGGCGTCACGCGCGCAGCCCCCCTTCTAACAACAGCCACGATCCCCTGACCCATTTCGGATGTTTATGACACCCCACCCAGCGCCCCAAGAAAGGGTAAATTGAAAAGCGCCCAGACGCAGCCACATCTGGAATATTTTCGAAACGCCTGTCATCGTGATCGGGGAAACCCAAAGCAATAATTCTGTAGCCGGGAGGCCCCTTCACAGTCGTGGCCTGTTTTCGAGACGAGAGAAGGACACTATGTTCCGACGAAGACAGAGAGTGGAAAAATTCCTTTACTCCGCCGGAGCTTATTGGCCAAATTTAGTGTACAACGCCATCACCTTTAGCCAATAGCGACGCGATCATTGTAGGGAGCAAGAACATATGAGGAGAAAGGGTGGGAATAAAAGTTAACTTCATGCATTTTTGAGAAACAAAATTTCAGTGGGCTGAGAGACTTCTCTGGGGTGGGAGCCAGTCGCGGGGAGAGGCGAGTGCGCCTCTGAAGGCACTTGGTTAAAATTTTACTTGGTTGAGAAACTTCTCTGGGGTGGGAGCTATTCGCGGGGAGAGGCGGGTGCGCCTCTGAAAGCACTTAGTTTAAATCACTGGGGTGATAGATTGGAATTCTCAGTGAGAATTTTAGAGGAAGTGCAAAAGCACTTCAAAAGTAAATCGGCGAATCTTTTATAATTGCGTATTCGCTACAGGATTTCGCAACTTCTGAATTTATATCTGAGAGGATTCGCGTAGTTCAGAGAGAGACATTGTTGTGTGCTCCGCACCTGCGATCGGGGGCGATATCCCCGGTTATTTACAAGCTCCGCTGAAGCAGCCTCCAGACGGTCCCCCCTGCTGACGTCACCAGACGCCGCCAGACGCCGCCAGACGCCACTGACCGCCCTGTTGGAGAGGGTGCAAGCCATTCCGCATTCCAGAGAAGGTCGCCCCGGCCGCACACAAGCTTCGCCGCGCCCGCCCGGGCACATTGAACTTTTGACACGGAAGGTCTCAGGCAATGTAACTGGGGGCAATTAACCTCTTTGAAGTATTGTCAACGCGGTGCCGCGCCAAGGCACAAGAAAGGTCCTCAAGGACGACTCTGTAACTCTAGCTATAAAATAATTTTGTACTCTTCTCTAGTTGTAAGCTTTCCTTTTAATTTTAATCTTTATTTTTTTCTTTTATTCGATCTTTTCTTTCTTTTATTTTATAAATGTAACTTCCCTGGTACAGCTTTGTCCAGGAATAAACGTTGTCTTTTACCAGTAATCAAATTGTTTATTTTGAATTCCCATGAATTTAATTAACAATACCTTCCATCAACTAATTTTTAAATGAGCAAAGGAAATTGTTACAATTGGCTACAGTTTTTTAAACGAGTAAAGGGATTAGGACCGACTGAGCTATAACCGGGCCGCTAATCGCGCATTTCCCATTCGCGGAGGTGTTACAATATATATATATATATATATATATATATATATATATATATATATATATATATATATATATATATACCTCGTGTAAAAAACTGCAAGTATTTGGGTTTGGTCCTGCGAAGCGACTTAGGTTGGTCGGATCATATTAACAATACGGTTAAAAAATCCTGGAGAGCGCTGCACTTTGTAATGCGTATTCAAAAAAATAGTAGTCCAAATGCCCGATCCCTAGCATATACTACACTTGTTCGTCCAATTTTAGAATACGGAGCGGCGTGCTGGGACCCGTACAGAAAAGGGCAAATCGAAGCGTTACATAAAATTCAAAAACGGGCGTCAAAAGTTTGTAAATCACGGGTGCGTTGGTGACGAACGAGAAGAATGGGAGTCCTTATCTAAGAGAAGGGAACGGGCGCGTTTATGCGTAATGCATAAGACATACAGAGGGGACACAGCATGGGCAGATATCGGTAAAAGATTACAGAAATCAGAATATAAAAGCAGAGGAGACCATCCTTGGAAAATACGATGTAGAAAGCAAAGATCTGATGTAGACAAGTTCTCCTTTGTGAATCGCACTATAGTAGATTGGAATAAACTACCTGCAGAAGCACTAGAGGCTCTTCCTTCTAATGTAGCCAAATTTAAAAATATGCTTCATTCCATCTAGATCATCTCAAATAATACTGACGTACTGACTGAGACATTTATCTTTATTATTATTATTATTATTATTATTATTATTATTATTATTATTATTATTGGCGTATAGGCCATTACTGACCACGCTACACGATTAGCGTGTGTAATTCTTCCAGGATCAGCTTTTCAGCTGTATCCTTGGATTACAACAAGGTTGTTACGCCTTGTAGTGTGAATTAAGAGATGATAGGATGATGAGAGGTGAAGGGACATTAATGGATTAGGAGGTGATAGGATATTGGTGAAAGGTTATCGTGGAATTTTTGTACCATCCCAGCAGTCGCCTTATGACCGAGGGAAACCACGAAAACCCCGGTCAGGATGGCCGGCCCGGGAATCGAACCCGGACCTCCCGATTACGAAGCCAGCGCGCTACGCACTGAGCCACTTTGCTCGGTCTTTTATTATTTTTATTATTATTATTATTATTATTATTATTATTATTATTATTATTATTATTATTATTATTATTATTATTATTATTATTGTTATTATTATTATTATTATTATTATTACTGACAAATTTATCATCATTGTTAATGTCATTAGCATTGGGGAAAATTTTAAGTTATTATTATTTCTTATATTGTTATTGTTATAATTATTATCGTCATGTCCCTTATACAGTGAAGTGAAGTGTAGTGAAGTGTTATGTAAACTAGAAGTGAATTTAGAGTTAGCTAGAAATAAATTGGAGCTATGATATCGACCCCTAATTCTAATAGTAAACCTAATTGTGAATGTTGAAAATGTTTAGTATTTCTCTTTCTAATTGTTATCATGTTTGCCACCGAGCACTAGCTCAAAGCGAATAAATCTATCTATTTCTGAAAATGTAACACGATATGGTTATTATTTATCAAGATATGTACATATGTACATATATTTATACACTGCCGTATTGAACTGCGGAAAATTACTGCTTCACCCAAACTACTCCGAAAATAAAATTGCAGATTCAAGTTTTAATTAGAGTCATATTGCTAGTAGAGCACTGTTTTTGAAAAAAAAAACTCCCTCTCAGTTGAGCGTTGCGGATTTTGCTTTTTCCTTTTGTGAAATACAGAGGTCAAGTAGGGGTCTATGAAGAATGGCACAAGTTTTCTGGTACTACTTCGCTTTCTAGTCTGTTTAGTCTGGATTAGCTGATCGGTTTTCCCTCACCCTCTTCCCAGCAACTACGTATCAGCGCTTATTTTTAACTTCAAGTTTCCTCGTCATTTTATTTCCCTAAGAGTTGAATTTAAATATGACTTTAAGAGCGTCAAAGAAAAGTAAAATTTGTTTTATATGCAAATTTGCATTGAACATTTTGGAGCCATTTCCGAAAAATCGTTGTTTCAGAAATTCTGAAAATGCGCAATTTTGAGGCTAATTTTTTAATAATAGTTTTTAGTGTATCAATTTCTCATGTATCATTTTATGCGTTTGCAACATAAGCATGTGTCATTTTATGCACTTGCACTCAGAAATGCAGTAATGTTTAAAATCGCTAGTATTATATTAATATTATATTTTTTAAACAAAACCATACATTAAAATGGCGTTGAAGTCATGTTATCAGTAAATTTTGCACTATTCATACTAAATGTTTAAGCCAAACATTTAAAGCTTTTTGAAAAAAAGCTTTTGTTTTTCTTATTTTTTAATACTTCTCGTTTTTTCTGTGAAAATTGCGCGAAAGTACGAATATTTAAAAAAATATTGCATGATATTTATTAAAGTACTCTTTCTGAAGAACTAGTTTCATCTAAAAAACTCCATTTTCAATTTTGTAGTTGCATGTCGCCGCCGAAATAATTCAATCTTTGTTAATTGTCGAAAATTCAGAGATGATGAGAGATGAAAAACAACCTAAGCCATCTTCATCATTGTATTTTACTATATTCTTGCAAGAATTGTAAAGAATAGATTAGGAGTCATTTTTAAAAATATTTGAAAATGTCCCGAAAATTTTAAATGAAGTACCCCGAATATTTAAAGAATTCTTTTAAAAATTGCAGGACCTCGTGTCAGACCAAATCAGTCAAAGAATGTTAATTTTGGCAAAAATCCTACGGAACCTACGAGTGGTTAAATCACTAGTGTTGTTCATAGATATACGGAGAGGCAAGCGGACAAACGAACGGACATTTCGAAAAAGCTCATTTTAGGTATCAGGAGACCTAAACGTGCATTTACTCATATTAAAATCCAATTATCTCAGCATTACATAACTTTCTATATACAAGTAATATATCTTTTACTACGCCTATTACTCCGTATACCACGTATACCACTAATTAAAAAAAAGAAAAGAAAACACAGTTCACACAAAAAAGATCAGATTTCAGACAAGAGGACCTCTTGAAGATTCGTGCGACTATAATTGCCAATTCAAACTCACATTTGTGAAATTATAGCTGACATTTTTTATGCTGGTTAGTTCTAAAATCAATTTCTTTCCACCTGTATCACACTGTCTGATATGCAATTTCTTTTGGAAGCGACTCTGCAGTTTGATATTGTAAAGGTTCTTTTAGTGTTTAATTAGACATCAATGTTGCGAAAGAAAAAATTCAACAATGAAAATTTGGGCAAAGTAGATTTTTGTGTTTGTTTTCAGAGGACGAAGCACATTCGAAAGATCACAAGTTATCGAAATTGTTGCTATTACAAGGTAGTAGCTTTGTTTTTGAAATGACTGATTCTTTCATACGCTAATAGATTTTCTGCGTTTCCATTAAGATGACCCTCTTAGCATTTACGTGTTTCGAGATAATTTCTCCAATTTTACTTGAAACCATCGGGATTTAGAACATTGAAAACACTGCACATCATTTTGACATACTCTCGCTATTGCATTATACATACAGATTTCTTCAGTACATACCAATTAAATACATCGAAGACATCGTTTAACTCTCTTTCATTTTAATTTTTTACCTATATCCCTGGTAGCATGGGAATAATTGGAAATAAAACAGATGAGCAGATAGAAATTAGGCTACTAGGAAGCCAGAGATAGACATCCCAAACTACCTGCGCTTAACACTAAGCTTTTTATCCAACGTTGCATTCTGTGTGCTTGGCAAATAAAGTGGCAGAACTCTTTATTTCAAACTCACGAGGAACAAGAACACTATATAAAGCTGGACTTCGTCATCTCGTGACTCAAAGCGCTAGGAGGTAATTCTCACTCGCCTTTCTATCGAACACCCTCACTTTTTGCAAGGTCATCTTCTCGCAATGACCCCACCTTCTTATTTATCAAAAAAAGTACAAACCTTACCGTGTAGCATGCTCTCGTGCAGTGAATTCGAGAGATTTTCGGAGAAGGCCTCACTTTGCCGACACTCTGGAGGAGATGCTGGGTAACATTGAATCCTCTATCCGCAGTCTTTAACTTTTTTGAAGAAAATAAACTTTTTAATTTAGTCTCAGAGAGGAAGATGATTTTCAACACGATATTTATTAACCGATTTTGCATTGTTCAAGTAACATTGTCGTTGTCAGTTATTTTATTTTAAAATTAGTCAAACTTTACTAAATTTCTACTCATTTTATCTTGTAATTAATAAAAATATTTTAACTGAACACTGACACAGTGAATCTACGTTCTTAACACCAATTGACATGGGGTCTAATAACCTTAGGCTCTGAAGTGTCCTTAAACCCTATTATTATTATTATTATTATTATTATTATTATTATTATTATTATTATTATTATTATTATTATTATTATTATTATTATTATTATTATTATTATTATTATCACCTTTTATTAACCTTATTAGGTAATACAGGACCTATAATTATAAATTCAACTATTTTAATTCAAATAGATATGAATTAAATAGCAGGAATAATTGCAGGTGACCTGCAATTATATTTGCAGCTAATCGAACGGCTAGTGTTAGTGGACGAATTACATTTCTAATTATTTCAATACATACTATAAAGGGTATTAGAATGGGTGGGGTTCGTTGAGGAACTAAATGGGCAAATATATGTTGAGTATTATTAATTCACCCACATAATATAAATGTTACTCAGAATGGTAATGCTAAAGATAGTGTAAATGTTAAGTGTTATTAATAATAATAATAATAATAATAATAATAATAATAATAATAATAATAATAATAATAATAATCTGATCTAAAATCAATCTATACATTCGACACATTTTTCAGACAGTTTTGCAATATGATAATATTGCACTATGCAATTGTGAAGAATTTCAGCACATTTCTTTCAGATTTCTGAGTCGGCCATCCCTGTTCTACAACTTCAAGTGTGTCATAAATACGATAGAGAATAAAATGCGAAGTTTTATGAGGTCAACATTCATATTCAACTCTCAGACCAAAATGTGGCACGAGATCTGACTCACTCGTGACCACACGACAGAAAAGGATAATCCTGTATGGTTGAGACGTCGCATATTTAAGAATCAACGCATTACAAAACCTCGTCTGGATACACTTATACCGATACATACGAAACAATGTAGCAGCTCATCTTCCATCTGTCACGATTAATCGTTCTGACAGCCAGTTGTTATCAAATGTTCTATTGCGCCATTGTTTGTCGGACTAAAAGGATTAAGAGACTTCCAGTGTAGTACATCCCAGAGCGATACAGACCGTGAGGATTACGGAAGCTGCCGCATATGACTCAATTAGGCCGCAGACATCGCGCGTTCCGGAGCGCCGTCACACTATACAGATTTATACAATAGCGCAGCTCAGCCAGCGTTTTGGGTAGTTAGGGATGCGCGCGCATACAGCTAGCGATACTGGTGGAGGTCAAGTAAAATGACGGGTAGATGCTACTCAAGTATACGAATTTCTTTGTGAAATTGCGTTTATTAAGTTACAAACTTGAAAGAAAACTCATTATTTCTTGACCTCGTGATTTTATATTTCTATAATTTCAAGGGCTAGTCAGTAAATAACACGTACATTACATCGTACCAACGTTTTAACCTAACGGTTTGACATGTGTCGGAACATATTTTAAATACACTTACTGAATTCTTATACTTTTCCTGTTAACACATTAATAACAATGCGTGTGTTGAAAGGAACGCACTGTTCTGCATTTAAATGCAGTAATAATGAAGAGAATCCTGAGTAACAATATTTTTCCTTGTCTAATAGACCTAGAAAGGAAATACTGACATTGGTTATTACCTCTCGACGAAAATGTTATTATCGCCTAAATACCCTTATTTACTACTTAGATTACTTACATTTCTAAATATTTTCATGATCAGTGTAGAAATACTTGTTCTTTCTCACAAATCACTATTCACTTTCAATAGACAACATTTTTTATCACATTCATTCACATTCACATTGATTTAAATCATTTCTTTCCTCAAAAATTGTTCAAAACTTCCACTTTACATGTTTTAGTCACATACATAAGGAAATTAAAAATATATAAAAACATTTACTTTTTGGTTAGATTTTGAAGAACGAAGCTGTATTACGAATTGTAAGGCAACGAAGTATTCCTTGATCGCCACGCGGATCGCTGAAGTCGCTGACCGTCACGTCATAGGGCATTTAACACGGAGCTGCACTACTGTATAAATAGCAATACTGTGGCGCCGCGTCGTGCCGTCTCCCCGCACTCTTCTTCCCTCCCTTAGGAATCGGCCAATTCACTTCTCAGTGCACAACCCGTCGCTTCAGCACTCCCACAAGTATACTGCAACAAGTCAGTCATCTCTACGTAGATTTGAGTAAAATATCACAAAAGTTTGAAAATTAGGTTAATTATTATAAGAATCAAATAGTATAAAATTATATTCATTACACTGTATTTGCATTTCACTGAGCATTTCTTGAAGAAGGTTCATTATATTTATGTTCAAAACATTTTCTTATGCCATATTATTTTATGTTTTGTATATTACAATAATTTAAAAAATACACCTTACGTGTTGTTTTTTATTTCCACTCTCTCCAACGAAAATTATGTCTTCGTTCTCTTGTTCTTCATGGATCAGTCTTACGATTGTCTTTCAATTGACTGATTGAAGAGTGATTTCGGATGCATCAACTGCTGAGGATATTAGTCCCATAAATGTAGAACATGTTTTTTTCTCGGGAGGGAGCGGTGAACTTTCCCCATTTGATGCTGAGATCCCGCGCTGACCTACCTGTCGGCTAGCGGGGTTTTACCCAATAAGGTATCTCGAAAAACTGCTGATCAGCCGGCCGCTAGTTTTTACCTCCAGACAGTTACAGAACTCGACCTCGCCATGAAACTAGTATCGAATATCTTGCTATCGTCGGAATTCGACCCTAGGACCTCCCGCTCAAAGGTACTGCAGTGCCATCAGTTAATGTCACTTCTCCCGGTGCCAAGTTTCGAGTGGCGTGAAGTACTTGTTCGGTTTCTTCTTTCACGATTTTAATAATGTAATTGTTGACATCACCAAGCATTTGTAAATCAGTTAAACAACAATAATGTATTGGACATATTTACATGTCTCAGAAGCCCATATTATCCATTCTAACATAAGACGTGTTTTGTAGGACGCGTCGATGACAAATGGGGAAATGATGATGGACAGTTCGGGTGTAGATGAAGGATAGATGAGGGACAGTGGAGAAATTAACGGGGACAGGTTGGAGCCGAATTATCTTCTTTTGCAGCATTCTACAATATTTCTTCTACGACAATTTTTATCATTCTTGTACAATTTTGCAGAATGAGTTATATTGCGAGCTCCCACTCCATAAGACGGAGGGGGACAGAAAAGAGCAGAAGACAAAATCAATGTAAAATTAAATTGAAGAAAATATCGAAATTATTTTTCATAATAAAACTAAAGGGTATATTTTATTCTCAATGCTCTGCATTTTAATCGCAATGCTTTTGAATTGGAATGATTTTTCTCGCACAGTCCGAGCCTATAATGTAAATTACATTTCGATGGATGGTCGTTCGCAATTGCGTGCTACATGAAAATAATTTTCAGTTTTCATAGAACTATTATTTACAAAGTGCAGACTTTCCGCACGTGTACAGATATACTTGTTTATCTACTACAGGTGTGAGAGTTTAGGCTTCCACTGCCGAAGTCATTCACTGCTTGGCAGCGTCCTAGGCGTCAGTGCCATCGGTTCAGCCCCATTCTCTGATTTTCCTTATGGGGGAAGCTCGCAGGTGCCTAGGACGAGGCGGACAGCCAACTACTTGACTACGAATTCCTCACTTTTTTAAACTATGCGCAGCAATTGAAAAAATCTTTAAAAAATTCACAAATGTTCTGAGAAGTAGTTTTAAGTTTTTTTCATGTATTACCCACCTACACTTCGATTTCTAGGGATTCCTCGTCCAGAAATTTCCCCCACCGTAGCAACGCCCCCAGTCGGAACAAGATCTTAGCCCCTGACTGGTCTCCTCTCATGTGCGGTAGAGTTGTGCATGCAAATTTGCGTGTGTATTCAAGGAAGAATGGACATGATTGAGCAAGGAAGATCGCGCACCGTCAGTGGTCCGTGTGTTAAGGAATTCATCGGAGAAACCAGTGAAAATTAATCATTAGAACAGCCGACAGCTGAAATTCTAGTCCAAAAAGTAGCTAAATTCGATCTAGATCTGTAATTAGAGTCGAACATCCGCCACCATTGGAATTAGAACCCTAGGACTTCCCGATCAGCGAAACTGCAGAGACAACAATGATGACACATCCTGTGTTCTCCCTCAGTTAAAAGCATAGTAAAATCTCATTTTAGTTTTACGTTTTTAATTTTTCAACACTACAAGTAATCAATGACCATTTTTGTATTGTCAATAAGACAATCTAATGTATTACATTTATGCCAGTAATGCAAAGCAGATAGAACAACTTTAATATTTATACGTGTTTATGTATGATTATATTCTAGTATTAAATTAAAGTATATATTCAAAATATAATTCTGTCCTGAGAGACATGCGCTCATTGAGAATTTAAGCTTTAAGTTAGATCTTCCTGTCTCATCTGAAATGTGGGAGATTGATATTATCATATAATGTTAACCATAATTACGAATATAGGTTTACAAGATATTTTTATGTATCTTTAAACATAATATCGCCCGTGACCTCAAAGAAAGAGGCGGGAGGAAGTAGAGAGAAAAATTAAAAGCGATCATTTTTTGGGTTGAAACCTGGGAGACATTTCCGCGATGTGAAAGGTAATAAATTTAACGTAGAAGAAACCAACGTACTTCTTTTCTTTAGGATGTTTTTGTCGCTGATTATGTTATTCAGTAATTAAAAGACAGAAAAAATAATTTGGGAGAACCTGACTAAGTAAAGTGTAGTTTTAGTTCACCATTTACTTATCTCGTAGAAGCTCCATAACGTGTTATGTGGGTAGAACGTAGTTCTCCATAACGTGTTATGTGGGTAGAACATACCCTCAACAATAAAGCCTACTAGGTCCGGTATTCAATAAAATTCAATGGGTATTTCGAACATAGGAAAGGTAAAAAAAAATTTCATATTCTCCCACAACTACAATATTGTACATACATATTTCTTTCTTAACGCAAGCTATTCTGGAATATTATATTTTTGAATCGTCTTATGTACACCGTCCTTCAAACTATAGTAATTATCGCATAATTTTGAGTATTTTTGTGACAATGTTCAAATATTTCGAATCCCGATTATTATTTATTTAATAGGTAATTATTACAAACAATTTGGCTTACTTGATTCTATGTGGCTAGGCCGAAGGCCTTTAAGCCATTACAATACCTACATCCTTTCGCGTTCTAACCTTTCGAATTCTGGTATTCACCCCAAATGGTCTCTCCATCGCATCAAAGCCGCGGAAAAGAGACCATACGGTACGGCTCAGGAAAAAACCCCTGAAGGGGGAAAAACCTGCCGTCAGAAGCCGAATACATACTTATCTATCCGACGTTTATTTTAACTATTTATTTTCTGGCGTGGGCGTCCCGCCGTCTTCTTCCAGTGCTTGGCCTCCTCAGCTCCTGAAATCAAACAGCGCCACAGAAGATCGTCCGCACCAGCGCCTCTGCCCTTATATTTTCGATCCCCCCTTACCTTCCACCCCTAATGTGCTTATTACTATGCAAGTTTTATTATATTTATTATATTGACCTGTTACTTACCAATTACTACGATTTATGACTTATTTCTTAACTGTTTACTAACTTAACATAAAATTACTGATTAACTTACATATTGTTAGCTTATTGACTTATTTATTTCTCTCCAGTCTAGGCTCCGCTCATGCTAACCGGTGCTGTTTTCCCACTCCCTAATTTCGGTCGAATCCCGATTGCTAGCCGTCTCGAAGCTCGGGTGGCAGGGCAATTGTGTGAAGAGCCAAAAGGCTTGAGTTCAATTCTTGGTTGTGGCCTGTTTTTTTTCATTTCTTGAAAATGTTTGTATGTATGGAGCCCAACGTATTCAAACCAATTGTAGAAACGATATTTTTATTAAAGCGCCTCGTTTAAAAAATATTTACGGTATGTCTCCAGTGTCTCGTTTGTCTCGTTAAGTTTTTAAGAGAAGGTTGAATCGCTTATAGCGAAAAAGTTGTAATGTATTACGTGACAACTACCAATAAAACGAGAAAATGAGAGCTGTTTTTATTAGAATATAAGTAGGTAAACCGACGGAGAATAAATTAAGTGATTTTAGGTGTTCTTTTAAGTCGATAAATAAATATTTCTTAGATTCTAGTAATTTCCTGTTGCAAATTTACTCTAAATTTCAGACAGTATCGAAACTCGGCAGGGAGTTTCCAGCTTTTTCATGTCTACTCATTTAACCATCATTCTTCGTCCGACACCGATGGCGAGAGGTAGTCAGAGCTCTGCTGTGCGACCCTGTCAGATCTGTTGCGATAAAACCGTTTCTTCGTAGTTCGCCACTCCATTAACGGAGTGGCTGGGAGCCATGCGTCGCATCGCGACAATACTAAATTATTATCTAGTGAAGTGAACCACACAAGTGCAACTGATAAATAATTCATCGAAATAATTCCGGTCAAGTGCGTCTCAGTGCAAATTAGTGTAGTGAATGGCATGCAGCTATGACCCTCCAACAAGTGAAGTCATAAATGCTAATTTGCTTGTTCTTAACAACAGTGAGAACTAGCCATCTACAATGGAAATTTTCATCCCAGATAACCCAAATCAATTCACCGAATACGAAATGGAGGTGACGCTGGAGAACATCACTCAATATAACACCCCTGGCGCCGATGGCAAGGAACCGATTCAACTCAGCCAACCCCCAACCGTTCAACTACCAGAAAAAGACTCCTCAGTCTCCAGAAAAAGGTCAGTGATAGACAATGATATAGAGAGTGAACCCCAAAAATTCAGTAAAATTCACATAGATACAAGATAACACAAAATCCAACTCTCTATTATTAAGTGTACCGGTGAAAAAGAGGCGCGGGCTTCTAAGTGAACTTGACAAGCAAGCAACCGAAAACAGATTTTTCTCATATCAACGACCTTCCTAGTAATCAATGTGAAACCCACAATAAAATACCACCAATCATAGTAACAGACATCAGCAATATTAATGCATTTATCAAAGAACTCTCTACAATGAGAATTTCTGAGGTCGCGTACTCAACGGGTGCGAATTGGGTCAAATGTCTCTGCGAGAGCAGACGTAACGTCCGGAGTGCCACAGGGACCTGTCCTAGGTCCGTTGTTATTTATATTGTTACGAATATTGCATCACTTGCCGGAATTCGTTGCGCGCGGATTGCGTCATCTGCCGGCGCCCCATCCCTTCCCCCCGAACTAGACGGTTCCGGACTATTCGCGAGCCGCGGGGAAACCCCGAGAATGTGCCGGGTGCCTGGAGACAAGCGCCGGGCAGGTACAGAGCGTTCAGGGCAGTGAACGATTATAATGACAGATTGTGTAGCAGATGAGCGTCGCCTAAGACCGCATCGCTCTCCGCTAAATATTCTTCCGCCAGTCAGCTGAGTTGCATTCACAGCTGGCCGCGGTTGACTGAATTTTGTTGTTCAATGTAATTTTGATCGCGTGGATGTTAGAAACAGTTTTCACGAGAGATTCATTTAATTCCGTATCATTAATGATGAAAAATTATAAGTGATTCAAAACATTTCGAAATACTCTTGAGAACATGTGTGATAGATTGAATTAAGTCATTAGATACGAGAATGAAATGGAATATACTGCAAACCTCCCACGTAGGCCTTGTAAAAACTACCGGAATTCTGCCGGTACTTTTCGATCTTGCGTGTTCAGAAGATTCAAATTAATGTGTGCTGTATAATGTTTTGCAGTTATGATATCTGGTGTTTATAATTACGATTTCATTTTCACGTTGCTCATCTTATGACTGATAGCCAGTGTACCAATTATTGATCAGTGACTTACAGAATGGTTAGTTAATTGTGAATTCGTTGTAATAATACTTAAATACTATAATTTGTTCAGTTATTGACTAATGAAACAAGGCTTAAGTGACATGTATAATTAACATAATACTACCATGAATTTGCTATTTTCTTTTCATAATTTTGGCTTCTCCTGATTGTACAATCTTGGAAATTTTCACACTACATTCAAAGATTTCTTTGGGGAAAAGTGTACAAGTTAGTAGATATTCTGGAGTACTGTTTGGCAGAATTCTCAGTTAATTCAATTGATCAGTAACTTCAGGTAAATTTCTTAAACATGGAAATCAAGTCAGTTCTTAAAAGATAAAAAAATGGGTTGAAAACTGCTATAAATTATTGTACTCACCTGTCATTCAAAAGATATTAAATAGTATATTCAAATTAATGAAAGATAAATGGTTTTTCATGATCACTGTGCAAGTTTTAGCCTTAGAAATGAAAATTGAAATGTTTCATACCTTCAATAACTTTATTACATAATATAAAAGTCAATTAGAAATTAGATGAAAGGTAACATAAGAAAACAAACGTATAAGTGAAAAAATAATTCCCTTTATTTGCATGATTATTTATTTGAAGGATACAACATTTCCACCGAATCCATTTGAAGTTCAATAAATTTTATCCACTTAGATAATTTAAAGTCCAACTATACAAAATCAAAATGAGTTTCCTAAGTCCTTTTATAAAATATTCACAACCTGCTATTAACATCTCCAGCCTCAGCCTACCACATTTGCCAGGGTGAGGACTAAAAATTTTGAAATAAAAATTATACATTTGAATTTTTACCAAGAGGATAAAACAATGAACAATGTACGTATTGTATCTTCTTATATGACAACACTTTATTGGTTATCAAAGCAGTCCTAACAGCCGATTTTGATAATTTAATAATGAATTGCATTAAGATGTACAATACGAGAATCTAACATACTGCTCAAAAGATAAAACTTTTCTTTTCACTGAATCTGCATTTCTAATTCTTTTTTATTAAAAGAACTAATTTTTCTATTACTTGAAGTTAATTTTTGATGAGTGTAAATGAATGTTATTAAAATATATTTTCAACCCATTCATTCACAATCAAACCTTTTCTTCACATACTTTCATTCACACATCATTTTATATGCCTGATTCATATACATAAAAAATGAACTTCATATAACTAAAGAAACTTCTTTCTTTTAATAAATACAATTAAAATTATACAATAATTACTAAAAAGAATTTACAAAGGAAGTTAACATGTGCAGACCTAATGAAGTGTCTAGTTATACCTTCTGAGAAGTAGGTATAACGCCTTAAAAAAACACCTATCCATACAGAGGGCAAAAAGCAACATTACTTCTGGGAAGCAAGCAAATGAGCATTTATTTCATAGGCATATTTATTTCAGTAAGCCAAGATCAGCTTAAAAACAATAAAGTTTCACTATTTCACCTAGAATGTAACCACTTACTTGCCCTCCATGGAATTGTTAGCGAAGATACCACTAGATGGTGCGACCTGCACCGTAAGAAGATAGCGACAGTGGCTCCGCCACTTCTTCCAGTTGTGTTAACCACCGCGACCGCAGTTGCTGTTCACGCGTCGTTAAGCACTGATCGTGTTTCTTTGTATTTGTTTCATATCGGTCAATAAAAGACCTTATTTTGTTATTTAGAAGTGCGTGTTTCATTTGATAGCCCTCCACAACTCTATCAGGTTATGAACCCAGCCGTATAAATGGGCTATTCCACGACAAAAAGGACTTCTTTGTTCGATAGTGATTGCAAAATAGAAACGACCAAGTCGCAAGCATTGAGTATGCAACAAGTGCCAAATTGCAAGAATACGGCACGACTAGCGTGAACAAAAGTGGTGCATTACTTGTGTGAACAGACAAGCTGAGTCATTCGTTGACAAAAGCGTGACATCGGTCGTGATTCGAAAATCGCCCGATTCCTTCGCGTCGGCGGCCATACTTGTTATTGATGTAAACAATTTTGGCGCGCACTGAAGTGACGTTCGCGATCGAATTGAACAGTTTTTCCTAGACGTTTGAATTGTTCTGAGTGTGCGATCGCGCGGTAACGCACCTCCAGACACTTTATTTGTTTTTTCGCGGACTTTAGTAATTTGTTTGCCGAAACGCGACAAAACCTGAAAGTGACAGTGCGACACGATGAGTTCGAACAGTGTTATTCGCATCGAGGCGCTCGGACGCGACAACTATGACACCTGGAAGCTGCAGATGCGGGCGTTACTCGTGAAGAACGATGCGTGGGACTATGTGAGTGGCGTTGCAGTGAAACCAGAACCGGGAAACGACAACGCTAACGCCATTAGAGAGTGGAAAACAAAGGATGAAAAGGCTTTATCAGACCTGATCCTGTCAATTAGCGCAAGTCAACTGAATTTGGTAAAGAACTGCACGACATCACGTGAGTTATGGCTAAAATTAGAAAATACATTTCAATCTAAAGGGCGTGCGCGAAAGGCAACCCTACTCAAAAGTCTCACTTTACACAAAATGAGTGAGGGGGCAGATGTTCGTGAGCACCTTCAGGGTTTCTTTGATTCGGTTGACAAGTTAGCAGATATGGACGTGAATATTAATCCGGATCAATTGGCGATAATGATGTTATATAGTTTACCATCAAGCTATGAAAATTTCAGAGTCGCTATCGAGAGTCGAGATGAACTGCCTACGCCTGAAAATCTACGCACCAAAATCATCGAAGAGTACGAGGCCAGGAGAAACGGAGCAACTTCAAGTTCATCGCAAGGGGCTATGTACGTCAACAAGAAGAAGATGAAGAAACCGAAGGAAAACAAGAAGGACAAAGAAGAGTATAAAAAGGAAGGGTCGTTTAAATACAAATGCTACAAGTGCCACGAGAAAGGTCACAAAGCCGCAGATTGCCCAAATGACAAACAGACAGGAGGTAAAAAGAAGTCGAATCTCTCCTTCTTAGCAGTCGAAGAAGATACCGAGAGTTGTCAAGCTGTGAGCGGAAATGCAAGAGATGTTTGGTGCCTAGACAGCGGGTGCACTTCGCATCTTTGTAAAGACGTTAATGTTTTTAAAAGTATTCAGGAACAAAAAACTAGCGGATTGAGGTTAGCCAACAACGCATCGACCGACATAAAGGGCAAAGGTGTTGCTGAAATCGTGACCTGGCAAGACGATGAAAAATGTAACGTGACCCTGAATAACGCACTCCATGTACCAGAACTTAGGATGAACTTGTTGTCGGTATCGAAAATCACGGACAGTGGTTACAGAGTAATTTTCGAGAAGGAGAAGGCTATGGTAACAGATACAGAAGGCGCAACGAAGCTGATCGCCAATCGAGTTGACAATCTATATTTCGTGAAGGGCGAACCATCGGAGGACTGCAATTCCGTAAAACCTGTTGGTGAGGATAGAGAAGCTCCTAGGGCATCGAGTTCAGCCCAGGTTTGGCATCAACGAATGGGCCACGTCAATTACCATGACCTTCTTAGCGCATCGAAAAACGGAGCAGTTCGAGGAATGGACTTCGAACACGTGCCTGAAGATAAGAACTGCGAAGTTTGTCTTCAGGGGAAGATGACCAGGCTTCCATTTCCAAAAGAATCGACCAGAACCACGACCAAAGAATTAATTTTAGAATTAATTCACACCGACATTTGTGGCCCGATGCGCACCCAGTCAAACGGAGGATCTACGTATTTCATCACGTTTATCGACGATCACACACGTTGGACAGAGGTGAGATTTCTGAAATCGAAGGGACAAGCTCTCGAAGAGTTTAAAAGTTTCAAGACATTCGTAGAAAAGCAACACGGCGTAAAAATTAAGAGTATTCAATCTGACAATGGTCGGGAATATGTCAATAAAGAATTCGATGACTTTCTGAAGGCAGAGGGGATTCAGCGCCGATTGACGACTTCATACACACCGGAGCAGAACGGGATAGCGGAAAGGAAAAATAGATCCTTGGTGGAAACGGCCCGTTGCCTCATGTTCCAGTCCGGTTTGAAGCAATCGTTTTGGGCTGAGGCGATTTCTACAGCAAATCACATACGGAATCGATGTCCAACGAAAAAGTTAAAGGGCCGAACCCCGTATGAAGCCTGGCTCGGTAAGGTACCATCGGTCAAGCACTTCAAGGTGTTCGGATGTCGTGTATTGTGCTTGAACAAAAATCTGACGAAGGGAAAGTTCCAGGTACGAAGTCAAGAAGGAATATTCATCGGGTACGCTGAAGAATCCAAGGCGTACAGAGTATGGATGCCTAGCTCTCGAACCGTTGAAGTGACCAGAGATGTGAAGTTTCTGGAAGACAGCGTCAAGGCACCGGAAACAGCTTCCCAAGAACTTGATCGGTCGAACGAACATCATGGCCAGGAGTGGATTGATGTTGAGATCAACACTGAAGATATCTCGGAACAGCCCAACAGAGAAAACGACGATTTCGAGACGCCTGCAGAATCCCCTTTCATGACACCCGTTGATTCTGAGGATGAAGGTGGATTCAGAGGATTCCCAGGACGTGCTGAAAACGATGAAGATGAAATCGAAGAGCATGTAGAACCGGTGCAGCGTCGAAAACGTGGACGTCCTTCTATTATCCGGACAGGAAAACCCGGAAGACCACGAAAAGGGTACGTCGAAGACAAGATTGAAGAGGCTGAGTCCGCTTGCACGGCCGAGATTTCCTTGACCAAAGCTGTTTCAGGTCCGCATTCCACGGCTTGGAAGGAAGCCATGGCGTCTGAGGTCAGGTCGCTGATCAAGAATAACACTTGGGAGTTGGTGAGGCGACCTAAGCATTCGAAGGTCATTGGAAGCAGATTCGTTCTGCGCAACAAATATAAACCTGACGGAAGCATCAAAAAAACAAAGGCACGCGTCGTGGCACGTGGGTTCTCACAGGTTCCTGGGATCGATTTCCACGACACATTTGCCCCTGTGGCAAGATTGAGTTCGGTACGAGCTGCCATAGCTGTTGCTGTCGAGAAGGACTTAAAGATCAGGCAGCTTGACATCACAACAGCATATCTGAACGGGAACGTCGAAGAGGACATCTATATGGAGATGCCTGACCATTTGAAAGAGATCTTGGAGCTCATAGTCGAGACTGAGAAGGAAAATCAATTCGTGAGAAGAGAAGCCGAGAAGATGTTGAGTCGTCTTCGTAAGTTCGATGCAGTATGCCATCTCAACAAAGCCATCTACGGATTACGTCAAGCTGGGCGAGCGTGGCATAAACGGCTAAATGAGGAACTTCGTGCACTTGGGGCGACGCCTTCGGAGGCAGATCCTTGTGTTTATCGCGTCGGACAGGATGATCGTACATGCTACGTGATCGTATACGTCGATGATATCTTGGTGATGTCTTCGAGTGATACCGAAATCGATCAAATCATCAAACGACTTGGGACGAAATTCGATGTTAAGGACCTGGGTGACCTCATATCTGAGGTGTTTGGGGCTGCAATTCTCCAGAGGCAAGAACCACATGGCAGTTTGTCAGACAAAATATATCGATGACCTACTTGAAATGTTTAATATGATCGATTGCAACCCTGTTTCTACTCCCTTGGATCCTGCCGTCAAACTCGTGAGAGAAGAGAGTCATTGTCAGTCGGATGCTCCTTATAGAAGTTTAGTAGGGGCTTTGATGTACTTGTCTGTAGGGACGAGGCCGGACATAGCGCACGCTGTGAGTCACTTGAGTCAGTTCAACGAGTGCCACGGGGATTCGCATTGGAAGGCCGCCAAAAGGGTGCTTCGTTATTTGAAAGGGACTAGAGATGTTGGACTCGTTTATCATCGATCAAGAGGACCTCCGGAAATGTACACTGATGCTGATTGGGGCAACTGCGTTGTCGACCGTAAATCATACACAGGCTACGTTTTTATGGTCAGTGGGGGAGCCGTAAGTTGGGAGTCCAAGAAGCAGCAAACAGTGTCCTTATCGTCTACCGAGGCCGAATACATGGCACTCTCAGAAGCTACGAAAGAGGCCTTGTATATAAAGCAGCTGATGAAGGATTTTGGAGTAGATCTGACTACGGTAATCATAAAGAACGACAACAATGGTGCAAAGCTGTTGGATGAGAATCCGGTGTTCCATGCTCGTACAAAGCATGTAGAGCTGAGACACCATTTTGTTCGAGATGCTGATTGGTTCAAGTTCAGCACGTTCCGTCCGAAAGAATGACCGCAGACATATTGACAAAGGGTCTCTCTAGCACAAACCACAAGAAATGTATGAAGATGCTTGGTTTGGAACATTTTCACGTTCTGGGAGCGGATCTTACATTGCAGTTCGAGGGGAAGTGTTAGCGAAGATACCACTAGATGGTGCGACCTGCACCGTAAGAAGATAGCGACAGTGGCTCCGCCACTTCTTCCAGTTGTGTTAACCACCGCGACCGCAGTTGCTGTTCACGCGTCGTTAAGCACTGATCGTGTTTCTTTGTATTTGTTTCATATCGGTCAATAAAAGACCTTATTTTGTTATTTAGAAGTGCGTGTTTCATTTGATAGCCCTCCACAACTCTATCAGGAATAATATAAACTTTTAATTCTGCACCTGAGAAGAACAAGAGTTATGTCAAATCTTTTTTCAAACCTATGAAATGTACTGCATTAAACATGTAAATATACTGACCATATCTTTCTTAAGTAGAGACACAAGAGCCCAGGCATGGGAACAGCATGAGGAATGTTATCATCAGTCATCCTGAATATTTACTATGACAGAACTTCCTGAAGCATCCTGCCTAACTTCTACTTTCCAATCTTCTATAATTTTCTCTTATGTGTGTCATATAATTCTTCCAACTAAAGCAATGTACAGAATGAATAAGTACTTTATATTAACAAATTTTCTGCAAAAAAGACTCTAGACAATATTTTGTTTCTTCAATCATTTCATCTACAACATATCTGCACCCACATCAACTGATATGATTTTTCAAATCATGAAAACATTGGCAATCACATTGTATCAAAATCATGCAAAAATAAAACTACCCTATTCTATGATTAATTCAACAAAACTTAGGTTTATGAGTACCTTTTCTGAACAATTACTTCAGAAGTTTTCAAAAGAAGACTCTTAAAGGTATGCTCAGGTCTTAACGGTATGTAGTGCTGAGATAGAAAATGCTGCAGGTCACCCTTCTTACATTTTGATGAAGGCCTTTTCACTTTCTAAAAAATTGGAAATGACAAAAGGATATTTAAATATTTTAGTTATATTCAAAGACAATATGCATTTATTTTCATTCTCTCTATAAATACTTATAAAACATTCTACTGGCAAACTTGATGTTCTCTAAGAAAAATTGTATTACTGATATAACTAAAATCACTGAACCCATTGAATGTAATAAATTTTCTATTCCACGCTTTTAAGTGAAACATCAATTTTCACCACTGTGTAGTTTTAATACTCGTTTTATAATCGGGTATTTTTATAAATGAATAAATGTATTATTTCAATGAATATTTTTCACATTTCTAAAAAATAACTGATGAAATGTCACTCACCAGCACAGATTGAACAGGTGCATTGGCCATTACAATAACTGATGGTTCTGCTAATCAAGGTAGTAATTCTTCTTTCATCCACTTTTGGAACATCTCTGCTGTCATAGTTCTATGATATTCATCTACTTCTTTTGCCTTCGACGGAAACAATATTTCTGCATCTTCGATGAAACCATTTGCACCTCCTGCATGTAAGACTATATATATTTTACCTTCATCTACATTTTTGCTTGAGCAACTTTCATTTTTATCTTTCCATGACCGAGAGGCATAACCTAAAGGATAGATTGTTAAAAACAATTAGTAAAGATGTACTGAAATAAAATCATATTGAATCACTACGTTGGTGCTTCAAACTGGACAAACGATATTCATCATACACATAAGTCATTACACACACTGCTATTTCTCAAAAGATGCATTTCATTACATGCAAATCATGCCTTCTCCATTCCCTTATATCTAGAATTTCATAATTTTCAACACTACAATTTAGTAGATTTTTTGCTTGCCTTTTGAATAAGACCAAGTTTCATCCAAAACCACAAATTAATAACCTTCAGCGTTCAGTTTCATATATTCCATCAAAAAGCCAGATCTTTCAATAACTATTATCATTTCTTTCCATGCAAATATAAATAAATTACTTACCATTCTTGTACATTGAATAAATAATGGGCCTAATCAAGTCCTGTCCAAAATCATCCACTACACATGTTTTGTTCCCATCTATTCCTGGACACTCCTTTCTAGAGTCTGAGCAGTATCAGGGTCTTGCGTCCAATATCTGTAAAATTAAATTCAACATTATCCAAAACAATTTCACCTGACACTTTATTGACATTTTATTGACTTTCATATGACACATTATTATGATTTTACTTACTTTTGAACAATGTGAGTTTTCAGCTTCAATTCATAGGCAGTTTTGTCATTACCTGAAGAAGTTTCTATATTGCATCCCATCATCAGCTCTTCCACAAATCTTGCAATAAAAAAGATGTCTTCTTGGCACTGATGCTGTGTCACTTCTCCCTTCTGCGATGGACTCATTGTTAAAGTTGCTTAAAAGCTATTGACTACATTAAATATTTACAACTTAATAGTATATTAATGTTACATCTAATATTTCAATGAATTAAATATAATATAAATATTAAATAAATAATGGAAATTCTCCGAAATATGTGGAGTGAAATCGTTCACGACTTCTCTCCCCTGTGTCGCCTGTATCTCACCTCTGTCCTCTCACCCTGTGTCGCCTTCTGTCCCCTGTATCTCACATAGGTTCATCAGGCTGAGGAGAAGGGCTCGGAGAGCGCCCCTCTCCGGGGGTGCCAGGTCAAAATACACAAAACTGTCCTTGAAACTCGGGCAAAAGGCCCGCCCGGGGCCCGCCAACATAAGACAAGCCATGTTAGTTGCACCTCTCTTCTGCAGTGAACTCTCCAAATTCTAACTGAACACAGTATGCGTAAATTATTAACTTTAGTAACCTTGAATATAGTTTCAGAATTCTTCAATGATGTTTTATCACTATAATAAAATATTTTCCATTGAACTTTCTTCTTTGTCGGAATGACAATACATTAGGTTGAGCGACAGCGCCACGACACGTTAGCCAACGTTCGTGAAATGAAATCGAATCATTTCTACATGTTAATCACTGGGCCACGCCTCCTGGTATGATCCATGTGGTATGGAATCAGTGGCTGTCAAAAAAACCGGTCACATGACTGAACGCTCTGTATAAATGCGCCGCTGCCGGCGGCCGCGAGTCAGTGAGTAGAAGACAGTGAGTAGTGAGAAGTAGCAATCAGGGAATAAGCAGTCAGTCCGTCAGTGTGTCCGAAGTGGAAGCTGTGTTGAAAAGTGTGCATTGCGGTGAACAGTGGTGCAGTGAGTGAATAGCAGTCAGCAGTTTGAAGTCTGCAGTGGAAGCTGAGCTGTGAAGTGGGCATCGCGGTAAACAGCAGTGCAGTGGACCCTGGTGTGCGCAGTGAAGTGTGGTCTGCGCAAGGAATTGTGGTCTGCGCAGGGGAATTGTGGTCTGTGCAGGGAATTGGGGTCAAGTGCAGTGGACCGTGGACCGTGCATCGGACTGGCTGATACTGTAGAAGAAGAGAACAGTGTAAATATATAGTGTGTAAGAAGTGAACTGTGTAAATAAATAATCAAGAGAACGGAGTCGTGTGTAAAGAAAAATAATTAAGTGTAATATATCTGTAAATAGACCAAGTAGTTTTTAGTGTATAATTGTTCACGAATAAACTTCTTTGTTTAAATATTACGTGTGTTGGTTTTAATTCACCACGGAGAAACGTTACAATATGCATATGTAAATTATTTATTGGCAGGGAACTGAATCAAAAATACGACTTTTTGCAGATGACTGTATAATGTATCTGGAAATTGAAGACACACATGATAGAGATATATTGCAGGCTGAATTAGATAGGCTAGAATCATGGGCTACCACAAATGAAATGAAATTAAATCCCAGTAAGTGCAAGGTTATCGTATTCGCGCGTTCTAGAAAGACAGATGACATCCCATGTAAATAGGGAAATCAGTATATTCCGAGGGCTAAATGCTGTAAATATTTGGGAATTGACTTAATGAGGATCTGGGGTGGGCAGAACATGTAAATTATGTAGTGAAAAAGGTGTGGAAGACATTACACTTTGTGATTAGAGTGCTTAGGTAAGGACGTAGAAAATCAAGGGAATTAGGGTACACGCAAAATTTGTTAGGAAAGGACGTTCTAATTCTGAATTTATATCTGGGGGAACCTTTGGAAAAACGCAGAGAGAAATCGCGTCTTTGTGAGTTATTCAAATCAGTACGAGGTGATCGTCCGTTGGGGGCAAGTGCGGGCCAGATTATTAAAACCCACATACGTCGCGCGCATAGTTATAAAATTCGTTATAAAATGGAATAATCACATATTGACGGCTCACAGCAAAGGAAGAATTGCGCTCAAAGAAATCGTTTGCGCAGTGCGCAGGGTTCCGGAATTGCTCGTAAAAGTGTGCGATATGATGTTCAAATCGTTAGTTCTCCCAGCTATGAACTATGGGGCAGAAATCTGGGGAGTGGATAGGATAGATCGACTAGAAAGTATCGAAACAGATTATTTCAAATTAATTCTAGGAGTTTCTAGATGCGCAGCAAATGCCGGAGTCTTAAGAGAGGTCGGTAGTATAGGAATTTGGAGAGATTTTAAAATGAAATCTA
Organism: Gryllus longicercus; assembly: GCA_038098605.1. Taxonomy (NCBI): domain Eukaryota; kingdom Metazoa; phylum Arthropoda; class Insecta; order Orthoptera; family Gryllidae; genus Gryllus; species Gryllus longicercus. The sequence continues at coordinate 3,969,255 of JAZDUA010000054.1, read as the reverse complement.
TTAAACTTTGGATTAAATTAGCAGATGAACAGGGTGACACACTTATACATAGGTGCTTTAGAGTGCAATGGCAGGGAAGCGACCATCGCTACTGGGCGTACAAAATTAAACGGCTACTTGACCGCGCAGGGTTGGGAGACATCTCTCCGGAAATGGTGGGAGATAGGGGAACCCGTGAGATAGAACGGCTGATTTCCACTTGCGGATATTAAAAGGCAAGAGATCTGGGCAGCAACGGCTGAAAAACGTTCGCTAGTAGCTCAAATCCATGCGAGTCCGTTATGGGGCTGCGAAAGTTACGTTCATACTCTCGGAAAGGACGCAAGAGGGGGATACGCTTGGTTCAGGGTTGGGGGATGGATGCAGCGGAGACTAAAGGACGCAAGTGGTAATGGCATCTGTGTGCTTTGCGGTGATAGGGAAGACTGGATTCACATCCTCTTAATTTGCTGTGCAACCGAATCATGGAGAAAAAAATGGATGGGAATGGGAAATTACTACTTCCTAAACAGGAACGTAAAGCTCGCCCAAAACATTTTAGGTGATAAAAGGTCTAAATTCATGAAAGAATTAGGAACATTTTTTGGAAAGGTTCGGACCATTAGGGAAACTGAAATTAGGGAGTGGGAAAACAGCACCGGCTAGCTTGAGCGGAGAATGGAGAGAAATAAATAAGTCAATAAGCTAACAATATGTAAGTTAATCAGTAATTTTATGTTAAGTTAGTAAACAGTTAAGAAATATGTCATAAGTCGTAGTCAATTGGTAAGTAACAGGTCAATATAATAAATAAAAATAAAACTGGCATAGTAAAAAGCACATTAGGGGGTGAAGGGAAGGGGGGATCGAAAATGTAAGGGCAGAGGCGCTGGTGCGGACGATCTTCTGTGGCGCTGTTTGATTTCAGGAGCTGAGGAGGCCAAGCACTGGAAGGAGACGGCGGGACGTCCGCGCCAGAAAATAAATAATTAAAATAAACGTCGGATGGATTAGAATGTACTCGGCTTCTGACGGCAGGTTTTCCCCCTTCAGGGTTTTTTTCCTGAGTCGTACCTTATGGTCTCTTTTCCGCGGCTTTGATGCGATGGAGAGACCATTTGGGGTGAATACCAGAATTCGAAAGATTAGAACGCGAAAGGATGTAGGTATTGTAATGGCTTAAAGGCCTTCGGCCTAGCCACATAGGTTCAAGTAAGCTAATTTGTTTGTAATAATTACCTATTAAATAAATAAATAATATAAAATTCGTCAAAGAAAACAGAGAATATATGTAGGTAAATTCTAATTTTAAACAGAACAATACAAAATTGGAACGAATTGCCTGCAACAGTGCTGGAGACTTTCCTTCAGAATGTTAAAAAATTCTAAATTAGATTAAATAAATTGTAATTTTTTTGAATATGTTAACATTTTTTTAAAATTATGATTGCTATTTTATGCCAGCTTTAGCATGATAGGTTGAATATACTAATCTTGTAAAATTGTATTAAGTAATACGTAAATATATTAATGTTCCTTTGATTGTGTATTTGTAGTAACTACTTAGAAAATGCTACCACCAAAAATATTCCATGTATTCTTTAGAGGCAAAATAAATATTCTATTCTAACTTAAATCAAAAGTCACCTTAAACTTCATTGCAGAAAAGAACAACAATAAATGAAAAGAAATGCAAACCCGCTCACGGACTTTCCAAACCTAATCAAGTATTTAATTAACACTCATCGAAGTTTTCATTCCTTTACAGATCCATTAAATAAAAATGTATCTGTAGTGTTCAAGATTCAAGAGACATTGCGTATAACAATTTGAAATATTCACTCGCTCAAACTCTACAGACAGCTCAAAATGCCTATATTCGTTTCATTTATAATATAAGAAATCCATTACTGACCAATACATCAAGACTTAAAACAATGCTTTCCGTCACAAATAAAAATCACCAGTATTCACAAAGAAAACAGACCTATCCTAGTAGTTGCAGCTTTTTTTACAGGACAAGGTCCAATGGACAATATTCTAGTCACTAAGCGAATTTGAAGAACCTTTCCTCAAGCGTGGAAACTTGCACATGTTCGACCCCTTCCAAAATCTGAACTGACCTCGGCGTGTTTCAATTATCGCCCAATTAGTATATTGCCGACAGTGTCTAAAGTTCTAGAAAAATGTTTGAAAAGAGATTGTAAAACATGTAACTGATTCAGATCTGCTCAATAACCTTCAATCCGGCTTTAGAGGAGGTAAAAGTACACAAACAGCTTTATTGAAAGTAACTGAAGACATAAGAAAAGCGCTAGATGATGACCTCGTAACTGTATTAACTCTTTTAGGTTTTATTAAAAAATTCGACTCTGTAGATTACATCCTAATAGCGAAATGCAAATATCTAAGTTTTTCTGATTCCACCATCTCTTGGATTGCAAGCTACAATAGGCAACAAATTGTTGTAGTTGACGATCTGCACTCCAATCCAAAACGTCTCCACCGAAGAGTACCTCAGGGATCCGTTTTAGAGACACTATTCTTCTTAATTTACGTGAATGACCTAACTTACAGAATGCAGTCATCATATGTACGCGAATGACCTGCAAATTCATATATCTCCGGGAAACTATCATATGTGGAATTGCTAATAAATGAATTAAATAATTAACTCTCATCTGTGGTCAAATGGTCAATGAGAAACGGATTAAATTTAAATCCTACAAAATCACAAACCATCATAATTGGCTCTTCTCAAATGCATAAGAAACTAGGAGGTTCATATGTTCCTGATATGCTTAGAACCTCGTCATACACAAGTGAAAAACTTGGGATTAATACTTGATGACAATCTAAGCCGGGAATATCAGATCCTAAAGGCATATCCCAAAGTTTATGCTTTTTTGCAGTCCCTTAGATATATCAAAAAATGTCTCCCTATTAATCTGAAAGAAATGTGAGTAAAAATCCCTGCTGTGTCCTCATTTCGACTACGGAGACATTGCGTATAACAATTTGAAATATTCACTCGCTGAAACTCTACAGACAGCTCAAAATGCCTGCATTCGTTTCATTTATAATATAAAAAAGTACGATCACATCAACGGTGTTTATAAAGAGCACAAAATATTAACACTAAAGAACAGGCGTTTGTATCACAGCTTTTGTCTTTTATTTAAGATGCTAAAAATGGGTTCCCCGTCATACTTAACAAATTATTTCGTACATCTTAAATCCCCTAGACTTCAAAATTACCAGTTACTCTGTATTCCCAAATGCAAAACCAACTACTACAATAAATCGTTTGCAATTACTGTAGCCCGGGAATGGAATAAATTGCCTTCCAATATTAAAAACTGTTCTTAATTAACATCTTTTAAGAACCACCTGAATGATTTTCTAACAAAGTAGAATACATCATTTTGCAATTTCAATCACGGTAAATTACCGGTCAAATAAAAGCTATTCCTTAGGAGTGTTAAGAACTGATTAATATGTTTTAGAAATAGCATTAACGTTCTTTTGTAAAAAAGAAATTCCGTTCTTGCAACTTATTGGATACTGCCAGAACTGTATTTTCATCCGTAGGAGCAGAGGTGTATTTAAGAAGAAAACGACCCTTTACAGCATGGATTACAGCTGAGGATACCATCCCAAAAACCCGTTACTTCATGTTTGCTTAGTTTCCATTGTATTAGGACGCAGCCTGCCGGGTGGGTTTTCCCCGACTAGCGGATTTTCTTCCAGGATCAAGTGGCTGGTGAGGTGGTGTCTTTCTATGTATTAGTCGATCACAGTCGCTCGGGATGAATACCAGGCTGCCGCGTAGCGTGCAGATATGTAAAGCACGTGATATCTTATTTAATTCAGATTGTGATTTCAGTCTCCGTCTATGAATTTTAAAATTATTTCAAACAAACTTTTGTAACATTGTATCTATTTAACCTCTGATGTTATCTATTTATAAGTTACTTTGAATAATGTTTCATTTCCACTACTTACCGCTTGTAGATTATATTACATTTACATTTTCTAGATTACATTACTTTTTTAGACGAATTTGTATATTTGTGACATGTGGTTAGGCGGAAGAGCAAGCCTGATGGTCCGAGCCTCGCGATATCAATAAATGCATATTGTTATTATTATTATTATTATTATTATTATTATTATTATTATTATTATTGGCGTATAGGCCATTACTGACCACGCTACACGATTAACGTGTGCAATTCTTCCAGGATCAGCTTTTCAGCTGTATCCTTGGATTACAACAAGGTTGTTACGCCTTGAAGTGTGAATTATCAGATGATAGGTTGATGATGAGGGGTGAAGGGACAATCACAAATATGACCATGTCTACGCAGGACTCGAACCTGCAACCTCCTCGGCACAGACGACGGCTGCCGCAACCGTCTGCGCCACGGAACCGACTATTATTATTATTATTATTATTATTATTATTATTATTATTATTATTATTATTATTATTATTATTATCATTGTTATCATTGTTATCATTATTATCATGTGTAACCATAGAGTAAATAAAGAAGCAATGAACAAACCCCAAGGTCCCATACAATGCCAGCGGTGTCTGGATTATGGCCATACAAAGAATAATTGCAAACACAATTAGCTGCGCTTTTTGTTCGGGTAAACACTACTCGGTAACTTGTCCTAATCGCAATCAAGTACCTAAGTATCGTAATAGCCGTGGCAGTCTCGAGGCCAATAATCGAGTCTCCAGCTGCCCTTACCTACAAGAATACATTGAAAAAAAACTGTCAACCAAAACAACCTCCTAAACAGAAATCAAAGATATTCCAACCAACCCACACCACTACAATCTAACACCCATTTCCCTCTTCTTTCGCAAACACCAATTCTCAACAACTTCGCCCATATTAGTAGTACGACATCCCAAATCCTACCAAATCCTATCAAAATTCAAACTCGACCAACCTGCCCCAAGAAACACACCACAAATATCTCATTATAAATGAAATACTTTATGTATAATCAATACCATAAACACCTTTATACCCACCATAATCAACTCAATTCAAAATTAATTTTTCGCATAGATTAACGGCATAATGGTAACACAACACATTAAAGGTAGTACTCTCGCCAATTGGAATGCTAACAGAACTAATAAATTTCTTAAATTTACACTTTGTAGATATAATTTGCATCACAGAAAATCACTTACACGAAAAAAAATGTATATCCATTCTACTCAATTTACAGACTCGACAGAAACCTAAACAATGGAAGAGTACTAATAGCCATCAATAAAAAACCTTACCTTATACATTACCTTATACATTACCCAATAATTCTTCTTTGTACTGGTAATATAGAACCTGTTATAATAGAATTAGAAATGAAAAATGAAATATGGACTATAATTTCAGCATACAATCCTCCGCAATTTCATCATACAATCATAAACTAGAGCTCGATAACTTTAGTAAAGTATTTCAACTAAATAACACCAGACTTCTAGGGGACCTAAATGCCGAAAAATACCAACTGGTGTGTTTGAACATCAACGCTAATGGGAAAATATTAGCTCAAATACTAAATCGCACTACTCTCAAATTAATTTCACCTCCAGGCCCCACATATTATCCACTTGATCGCTTCAGGAATCCCGTTATTCTCGATATCGGAATTACGCTAAAATTAAACTACACACTACTATATTATTCGAACTCGACTCGGATCACATTCAGGTCTTAATTACCACACATGAAATAACTCCACTGCACGCCCGAGTACCAAACCCAAATACTTTAAAAATTGATTGGAAAAAAATGCAAAATTTAACTAGCTCAACAATACTTAAATTTAAAATTCACTCCAAACCACTAGAAATAGATCATCAATCAACAAACTAACCACCATAATACTCGTACATACCACAATTAAAGAGACCGAATTAAAAACAAAGAATACTAACCTAAATAATGAATATAAAATTCCTCTAGAAATAGTAAATCTAATACAAATCAAAAACAAAACCCGCAGACTATGATCACAACTAAGAACACCAGGGCTAAAACTAGAATGTCCGCAAATCAATCAAAAACTTCATACAATCAGCATTTCCAAACACTAATCCAATCACTAAAGGCTAACAACAAATCCATTTAGGAAAATATTAAACATAATATTAAGAAAAAAAACATCTTCCCACTAGACACCCCCACAGGAAATATGTACACATCTGCTCAGAAAGCCGAAGAGCTAGCTAATTACTTTGCATCCACATTCACCCTGAATAATACTAAACCGCACCCCAGTCATCTCACAAAACAGTAAACGAACAGACTTATGGCCCGTATCATAAAACACACTACACATCACCTAAATAAATAAATAAAATCATTAAATCACTACCTGTCAAGAAAGTCCCTGGACATGATAAAATTAATAATTTAATATTGAAAAAGCTTCCCCAAGTTGCCATTGCATATTTGACCAATATCTTGAATTCATGCCTCAGAGTTGGTTACTTTTCGCAAGTATGGAAACATGTAATCATTCTTCCAATACAAAAACCAAACAAGAATGCATCTCTAACCAACAATTACCGACCAATCAGTCTGCGTCCCACGCTAACTAAATTATTAGAAAAAATAATATTAAAAATATTTAAAACACCTCTACAACACAAAGGCCATACCCATGGAACACGTACATTAACAGAAACAGTGTCCGCACATTACCAGCTATTTAGAATCTCTGAAAACATCCACACAGCATTCCAAGAATACTAACTTACAATAGCAAGTTTTCTCGACATTTTTCAAGCCTTCGATAGAACATGACACCAAGCTCTAAACTATACAACAAAAGAAATATGCCCTCCACATTATCTTACACAAATTATTTCTAACTTCCTCGACACAAGAACTTTTGCCGTTACTGTTGATAACCATCATTCTAATACAAAAGCAAACTTGTGTCTCGGGAGAGCAAATTGTATGTTAGCCACGATTGTATGCGAAGACAGCCGAGTCGCTGTCCGTGAGAGTCACATGGCGGGAAATTTCAAACTTAAATTTGAAACTTAACAGACTTTTGACCACAAAACATATGTGATGGAAAACTGAATTTATAAACAAAATATTAATATATTAATATTAATTAAATATTAACATTAATTATATAAATGTTAATATAGCAGTATTGGGTATATTATTTTATGTTTTATGTTTTTACAAATTGTTATAATTTCCACATTACTTGATTGAAGTAGATAATCTTTGACGCGATTTTTTAAAGTGATATTTCAGTGAATAATATAAAGTGATATAATAAATTAATTAATTAACAAATAAATTAATATATTTGATAATAAATAGTAATATAATAATGCATCAGTAAAACGTACATGATTAAGCACAAAATGTCTAAAAATAAGAATTACTTTTACGAAGTATATTCATAATTTTGAGGGCTTAAAATGTTATTGTATTAACGATATGTAAATAGTATGTATAGTTCATATATATGTAATTTTTATGATTATGAGTAATAATATATTAATATTAATTAAGTATTATTTTTCAACAAAAATACAGAAAATTCAGTCATTTTTGTTTACATAATCTCATTTCATAATCATACATAATCATATTTAAACAGACATGGCAAATGATCTTTACAAATGAATACTTACACTGAGAGAAAAATGTAAGAAATTTTACTATAATATATTTTGAGTAAGGTTTGTCTCGACATTTGACTCGACGAAATTTGAACCTCAAAGGTTTGTCTCGACAAAAAAAACAGAGAAAACCAACTACTTCCTCTATAGTTGTACCCACTGCACAAGAAAAATTAATTAATTAAAATGATGAATATACTTCATAAAAATAATTTAATCGTGTACGTTTTACTGATATGTTATTATATTATTATTCATTCTCAAATATACTGTAATTTATTTGTATTTTACAGAGTGGATATAGGCTTATTGGAGACACCACTTTAAAAAAACGCGCGAAACGTTATCTACTTCAATCAAGTGGTGTGGAAATGATAACAATTTATAAAATCATAAAATAATATAACTAATACTGCTAATTAATTGTGCTTCTTATATTCATGACTTCAATCAAGTTGTGTGGAAATGATAACAATTTATAAAATCATAAAATAATATAACTAATACTGCTAATTAATTGTGATTCTCATATTCATGATTTTATTCTTTTGCCAATTTGAAAAGATTTAATTAATATTATTAACATTAATTGCATTAACATTTATATAATTCATGTTAATATGTAATAAATATTCATATATTGATATTTCGTTTATGAATTCAGGAAAATGCTAACAATTTATAAAAACATACAATAATATAACTAATACTGCTAATTTATTGTAATTCTTATATTCATTACTTTATTCTTTTGCCCATTTCAAAAGATTTAATAATAGTGTTTAATAATAGTGTTTTCCATCAAATATGTTTTGTGGTCATAAGTCTTTAAGTTTCAAATTTAAGTTTGAAATTTCCCGCCATGCAACTCTCACTGATAGCGACTCGGCTCTCTTCGCATACAATTGTGGCTCCGCAATTTGCTCTCCCGAGACACAAGTCAAAAGCAATCGAAACAGGCCTTCCCCAAGGCTTCCCTTTGTCTTCCGCTCTTAATAACTCGTCCGTAGCCAACCTACCGAAACGTAGTGAAATAAAAACCGCCTAATTTGCAGATGACAGGGCTATATATTCATCAGGTCCCACCATAAACTCAATAAAAATCGATCTTCAATTATAACTACACTAAATTGACAGCTGGGCAGACAAAAATAAAATGAAAAGAAATCCGTCAAAAACACCAGCAAAAATAGTTTCCTTAACACCTTACGTCCCCCCACCCTCTTACATATGAATCAAAAACCTTGTACAATATCATCCTAATAATAAACCCATAAAATATCTAGATATTTTCTTATACAGCCGACTCAATTGGAGAAACCATATAGACAAAAAAGTTACACAAGCAAAAATGAAACTACACCAACTAAAACCAATAATAAATATACCAGCTAAATTACTATACAATACTGCCTTATTGCTGTATAAAACAATCATACGACCACGACTATTATATGCATGCCCAGTTTGAATCAGCGCAGCCAAATCTAATACAAATAAACTCCAAGTAATTCAAAATCAGTTCCTCCGCACCATCACGAATGCCCCATGGTACATCTCCAACGCTCCATAAAGAATTCCAACTAGAACCGATAACCAACCACATCATTTTTGTATCCACCCACGTCTTCCAGAACATCCCAAATATACCCAACCTAACCTCGCTAAGGCTCTGCAAAAATCCAAGTTACAGACCGCATCAAGAATAAATTTCATTTCCATTCATTTCTAAATAAATTCTCAGATCTCGCACCAAAGTAGGGATATTATATAAAGATACCTTTACCTCCGTAGTAGTAATGTAAATTGTATTTTCAGATTATTAGTAAGATTATTGTAAGTTAATTATAAGTAGATATATGCAATTATAACAAATGTAGAGTGTATTAAACACTGATCTTTGTATTGTCCTATCCAAAAGAAAATAAATAATGAAATAAAAAACTCATCTAACCTTGCCAGTAGGAGAGGAAAATATAAGGGTTCAGCTCTGGGAGCCTGACAGCCAAGCCACTGACAGCAAAAATTACATAAAGCTAAACTTTAAAATATTTATAAGTAGAATGTACTATTTTATAAATGTGGTGTCGTGTTCATGGCTCTGTATTCTTATTGATACCTAGGGGTAATTTATTTAAAATTTTAGGTTACGTAAATGCTAAAGTTCGATGAATTTTCAGATACAATTCGTTCGATATATAATTCCCTCATTTCTCAGAAATGTTTCCGTCTGACTTAGCAGAGCGGCTTATACGCGAGACAAGAATAGAAGAATGCGTGCTCGAGGCAGGCAAAACTGCAGCGTTTTCTTTTACTTGATGAAAAATGAAAATCAATTCTAAATAACACAGTGGAAAATCTTCTAAACATTGCGTTTGAGAGAAGAAATCATTTAAACGCATTAGCAATACAAAACTGTGCAAAGTTACTGCCCTCGTTCAGCTGCGGTCGTTAATCAACTGCTCGTTGGAAAATTTAAAAAAAAAATCATTGTTACATCGCACTAAACTAATAGCCTTACCCCCAAGAAACGTAACATAAAAATGCAGAGTCAAATCACTTCCCGTCAATTTATCGTCGAATCCCATCGCGTTCTGATAAAAATATTCAGTGATATGTTTGTAACTCATTATTATGCCTATACTTTACCAGATACTACTTCGTTAGTAATGTTATCATTGTTTTCAAAATATGGGTATTGTCACATGCTTGTGAAATCGTGCAATCGGGACGATATAAAAATAAGTAAACAAGATTCTTCGAATTCAACAACTTTACGTTTTCCCTCATTTGGAGCATAGTTGGCTAAGTAATATGGCCAAGAAGATTTTAAATTCAAACCTGTTATATTTCAAAATTGCGAAAGTTAAACTATATTTTTGTTGCGACGCTACGTTTTTGTGATGTAATGTCTGTGGTGTAATAGGTAAAAATGTCTGCATGTTAATCTGACACACTTAATTTCGAATCTCATCCGTGAGAAATAATGTTTCTGGGTCGATAACACATTTGTGGTTAATTATTAGTTATAATAATTTGTAACCTTAATAAATATCACAGTACTGTGTACAAAGTACAACTTTGTGCCTTAATCGCGCCACTACTTATTTCAGTGTGCTAATGTCTTCAAGAATCAGGTATAAATTTTCTGCCATTGCGATTCTGGATTTCAGACCGACTCTATTACTGCTCGTTTAAGCGTAATCGCAAATTTCATCTATGATATTGCCTCCGCATTGAAGGTAGACGCCGAAAGGAACTCCTGGAACTAGCAGCACAACCAAGCCTAAGGAACTAGGTTTCTGTTAGAAAATATTTCTAACTAAATTGAAGCTGGAACTTGCGCGTGGTTTATTCCTCTGCATTCTTATCGTGAATTTCATATCTCTGACACATGGAGTACGTTCTCTAATAAAAACTAAGCGCAAAGAATATCACGTTAATATTCTTTTCTTAATACGTTTTCCAGAACACAGCAATGATGAATGTTTGCGATAGTGAATTTCCAAAGGAAACACGTTTTGTATGTCATTCACTCGAAAAAAGTATATTGTTTCTTGCTCGTATATTACTTTCTATACACAGAGTTCTTAAAATGCTTATGTTTTGAGTGACCTCAAAGCTGAAAAAGTGATTTTCGAAAAACCTCTTTTAGTCAGTCCATTTACGTATGAGTAATTCAAGTGTAAACAGGGTTATTACTAAAATGGATATTCATCGAATGATCTGGCTGATGTCTCAAATCCTTCAATTTTAAACAAATTATTTAATATTGAGAGTACGTAACATCAGGCACCAACGTATTGTTGAAATTTTCACAAACAAAACTCAATTTTTTCTTTAAATATTTTCTTCAATTAGAGCAAAAGATGTATAAAACTGGCGCAGGTCTAGTTTTCGGCGAACGATGTGAATTTTCGAAAACTTCAAACAAAAATTAACATTTTCAAAATGCAATATAGATGATAGAGATTATTTTATAATAAAATCAGTTTTTAAAACTAGATCTTGAATTTAATATATTTGAAACACTCTGAATTTTTAAAACTGCAAATGCAAATTTTCACCATTCTTTAGACGTCGGGAAGGAAAGGGTTCACGCGTCTTGCTGGTGGCGTGTCAGGCGTGTCAAGGACCTGAGATCGAAACCGAGCATGGAAAAAATAATTTTTGCTGGAAAGAATTGTTTGGCAAATTATGGAAAAAAATATTGTATATTACGTAGCCCTTAAAATCAAGCATGAAAGTATATGGTGTTGAAGCAGTACTAGTTTTATACATTACACACTGTCTAAATAGCAAATGTAGTAAAGAAACTTTATTTAAATGGGCAAATTGAGCCCAATCATTTTGCATAAAGTCCAAGTTTACGAAACTGAATTTAATATCGTAAAATGAGTTATTACGATCCATGATTCATTAATAACAAAAACTCATTTGTGTAAAGCAATTAATATTAGAACAAGCCATGGTATACGTATAATAAACAAAAGTACTATCATATGTCATTTGATTTTATAATTTCACAGAACGAAGAGTCAAATTTAAACAAGCATTATAGTTCACTTAAATTTTGGCAATTTGCGTCTAACGTTCTACTATATTCAAATGGTAACATTATATTACAATATTCGATTGGTTATCAATTGAGGATTAAAAGTCTCGTTTGACAATTATCCAATTTTATATTGTATTACGTAGAGGCGGATATTGATGACCTAAAAACTCGCCGAAAATGATCAATAATATGATCGTAAAATGTTTTAAAAATGACTTACAAACAATGAAAAATTACGTAACAAATATGATCAAAGCCAGTTCGGATGAACATCTAAAGCTGTTGGATTTGAACTTGATGTAATCGAGGCTTTTTCCATTCCATTTAAGTGAACTAACTCGTAAATGTTTGGACTGTTATTTACCAGAAAATATTTTTCTTCTGTTATTCCGAAATTGATCGATACGACAATGGCGCTTATAGGAGTTATGAGACCTTAGACTAGATACAACGGCTGACATTACAATTTTGAGCGATGGAATCAAATAGGCTACTCAGGAATTCTATGGTGAACACTTGTATCTCGTAATTATTATTTGAGGCAAGTACTATTACATTGATATTAAAACCAATGAAATGAGCTAAAAATGCATTAAAATTGCCGGAAAGCTAAAAAAATGACCCATTAGTCGAAATCCACGGAAAATGTATAAAAATGGATCGTTACTTTTTGCCATATAAAATTAATGTCTATATACCGAATTGTTCTAAAGCGAAAAGAAAAAATGACATTTCTTTAAAATCCGCCCCTAGTAATAATATATCTTACAATGCCCATATCGTAAATAACTATTTGACAACCATTAAGTTAAGTCTACGTGTATAGCAGGAATCATATGGTTTTAATAAGACAAACAGGATCTTAAACATTATTTTGATAATTTGGGCTGTGCCACACTGAGTAGATTATTTTATGGAAAGATATTTAGATGTTCTGCCTTGGTTTTAGGAACAGCCGGGAAGAGGGCGTATGCAGGGACAAGCGCTTTTTCTGCCAAAGCTTAGTAACATAGTGAAACTTCATGTAAAGTACCCTCAAAAACCAAAATATCCATTTGATAGTCCCAAAGCCTCGAGTTCGTTCAGATGGAAGCGGGAATATCTAGTTTAGAGAAAATTGTCTGAACGGTTTATGCGCTAGCGTTTACCACAGGCAAACAGACGTTCTGCCGTCAATAAATTTGTCGGTAACAAGGGCCCACAGAACATGGATTATGGCTTCAACACGTGATTAGAAGATGTAATTTACTATATTTAGAAAGAGGACTTATCTATTTTTCCTTACCAGGGCCCGAAAATAACTTTCCTCAAGAATTCGTCGTTTTTCGGCGCACGATTACACCTTTTCTCTTTGCATACGTAAAGGTGAGAAAAAAAAGATATGAAGGAAATCAAAGGAAAGGAAATGACTCGCTCAAAAAAGTCACTGAATACCATCCTATAGAACAAGCAACAAACTTTAAATATCTTTCGCTTAAACTTTTAAATATCTATACAGAATTTAAACATAATGATATGCAAAAGAAAATAAAAATATTTATGTATTTATAAAAAATTAACTATTTGATTTCGATTCAATTTTTGATTTGGAAATTGAAGCCGCATCAACAACAAATTTATCAACATATTAATTAATGAAATGCATGCTTAGTATTTGCAAGTGTAAAAGGGTAACTTACCTTAATTAAATTGTTTTCTTTTTAATTATACAAAGTTAGCATATTATTTTTAATGATTCAACTTAATCACTCACACATAGTTTTTTTAAAATTTTATCAGCCTAATATTTTTAAAATCTCAAACTTCTGATGAGGACATGAATTAATCGCATCTCGCACATTTTCGTGCTTCACCAATACATGAAACATTTACATTTATCGAATTTACAGGATAACAGCTCGGAAATTATTAAGTTTTAAAGCGTTTTGTTGATATTCAAAATGTTTAAATTTGAAAAGAAATGTCTTTAGGTTAGATTCACGTCCGTGTATTGGGATTCATCCTCTTGGCAGAAAATATTAATTCGTCACGAATTGAATTTATAATGTCATTTTCAATGTTTGTTGTTGTTGTTGTTGTTGTTTGTTTGTTTGTTTGTTTTTTGTTGTTTTTTTTGTTTGTTTGTTTTTGCTTAGAATATTTTATCTCATATCAACGTAATTCCTTCAAAAAAATTGTATATACGTTTAACCACTGTTTACACAATTGTTTTTTTGCCAGAGCTGTAGCAACTATTTTATTGACAACGATTTGACCAGACAGGAAAGAGAAATTCAAGCAGCATTAAGAAAAAGGGCTACAGAAGATCGAGAGAAATGAAACTTAGTTATATTAGAACATTTAAAAAATTCGAATTAATGGGAGGTGGGAAAAATAGGGAGAACAGACGAGCAACGAAGACTAATTATCAACACCAGATTACTATATTTAAAGGATCAAAAACTATCGAATTGATAACTGTCTGAAAACAACAAATCATGAAATCAACATTAAAAAACAACTTCAAGAAAAGAAACCACAATGCAGACAAGAGAAAATGCATTTAATAATAGAAGGTAAATGTTATCAAACACATTAGAAAATACGCTGTCAGAAGAGTAAAGGAGATATAATAAAAATTGAAACATTTAACTCAAATGGCTCTGGGGCGGACATGATGCCCGTCAAGATCCTGCCAGATGGTCACATCGTCCTACGTTTTCGGATCCGAAATACGGCTGGCGCAAACAAGGATGACAACAGAAAATACGGTCTGATGTGAAGAAATCAAAAAGAAGTGAGTGTAAAGTGGTCTCAAACAGCAAAAGATAGACAAGTTTGGAAGAAACTTAAATTCAATATTCAAAAATTGCTACCTCGAAAAGTGCAAGGGCCGCCGCAGTGATCGGATCTGTGCCCATCACAGAAATTCAAATATGTCTCAATAAACTTTCTGTGTTTAACATTATTAGGAAACGAATTTTGATGACCTAAAACATCTCCAAAAAATTATCAATAAAATGCTCTAAAAATGTTTTTAAAATGTCCTAAAAGCAAAGAAAAACGACATAACAAATTGATTAAAACCATTTCAGATTATTAAATTACACTGACTTTTAGGTATGACGACGCACAGAAAACAACGAACTTCTCACAATTAACAATTAAATCCGTTGTATATGTTATTGATCTAATTGAGACTTCTTCCCTTCGTTCAAGTGAACTGATTTTGCAAGCTTTTCGTTTGGACTGTTCTTTGCTAGAAAATCACTCCCTTCTTTTCGTGGATTGTCACAAAAGTTACTTTACTTTTCAGACAAGTGAGATTTGTTCTGAATTACAAATAATTTTAATAGCACTCAATACGAACGCCACAAGAATTATCCAACCAGCAGATGTCGCTGTATTTCAATCAAGAGTGGGTGGAAAAAAAAAGTGCTAACATTGGGTCGAGAACATCCTTCTGAAGCTCTCTCTACAACAGACTTCGCTCCGGTGTTGGGGAAGGTAGTGCGCGTAATAATTCCAGAAACTTTGCCAAATGTTTTTAGATCTTGTAGCTTAGTTTCCTGAAGCCCTGAGTGCATAGATTTCACTAAATGTATTGGGCGGACGTACAGTTTCTGTCACAAAAAAGGGCGATGTCCTTAGCAGAGTTTTACCACAGTCGGCGTACCGCTGCCCCGCCTTGCGGGATCAAGCTGATCAATCCGCTTTAGCTTTATTTCAGAGAGGCAGGGCTATCGTGAACATCAGGAACATCAGGTATCCCTTCCCATTTAAGAATTTAAAAAATTTCAAATTATTTATATTTTTTTAATCTTGCAAAAAAAATCCCTTTTTTAAATTGCCTTTAAACATGATGCAAAATTCCACAATCCGATTGGCGCTATCACCTTTCATTTTTGAGATACGTAATTGTTTATAGGAAATTACCATCTAATGACAACTATTTTTTGGCAGTCAATCCTTACGCAGTTCCCACGCAAGTCTTTTCTTAAAACCGTTTTACAAAACTGCTCGTTTCGTTTCTCCGCCACATACGTTTAAAGTTCCTAGCCGGGGTGGAGCTGACATGCGGCCACAGTGCTTGCATTTATTGCCATGAACATTGTTGCTAGGTAGATATTCCTAGTTTTCAGCTCTCTATTTTTTCATTATATTCTAAATACTTTAAGTTACCTTTGTATAACAATTACCGCATAAATTATAAAAATACTACAAGAGTCGGCTACCGACCAATCCTGTTGTTGGAAGCAAGAATATCAGCAATTGTCTTCGAGAAATACCTCCTTCCACCATGCGTTTGAAAGAGATATTGGCGGAGCTTGTTATAAGCACGAATTACATACGTACATAACACACGCTTCCCTGGGAACCTTCTGAAGAAGCAAATTCTTTAGATATGAAATTGTGAAAAAGAATTAAAATTAAATATATAAGAAACTGGAATGGAACACGATAGAAAGAAGCATTGTGAACTTATGGCAGACCGAACAACGTAGAATGTATACTGATGAAAGTGGTTACACGGAATGTCAGTTGTTTCAAAATATATTTGCTATGTTTAAAAAGACAGACTACAGCTTAAGGCTAAATGTTTCGACACTAGTACAATTTGTGGCCACCACGTGGCAACACCAAAATAAGTAAAATTTACTTTACCGATAACGTCTGAACCAATGGTCCGATTTTCGATCTGTAAACGGCATTTGACGCCTTTTAAAATAGAATTTACGCTACGAAGCCCAACGAAGCCCTTTTTCCAAAAATCTAGCAAAAATTTGAATGTGACATTAGTTCTCAAACTTCCGAAAAAGAAATAAAAAATGTGGGCTTATAGCGCGATGGCGACATGCTTCCTGAATCCAACGCCGTGACAATCATGCAAATCGGACAAACAGAAGCGTCTTAAAGTGAAATTTAGGAAAACACCTCGCCCCCCCTTGCCCTTCTGCGACGTTGCGTCACCCTCCCGATTGTTGTGGGCCCTTTGTCGGCGCGGCGACACGGCCAGGCCAGGTAGCGTGCAGCCAGCCCCAGCGGAGGAGGCGTGACTTGCGAGATACGCAAGCCAGAGCAATTTTTCGGGTAGTAAACTATACTGAAGTATCTGTTCGAACTGTGACATCAATTAAAAAAGAAGGATTTGAAGCCGGCGGGGCAGCCTTGAGTACACCCGGTAAGAAAAGGTCATGTTGTGAAGATAAAAAAAAAATCCACATTGATGACATTCACTTATTGCTTATTTGTTTACCTTATTCTCGTATGATGTTTTTATTTTTTGTATATTATTTATTGAAGGTCGCTTTTCAACAACTGAGTCATAAGTGACCACGAGAATCAATTTATAATTTACACAAGAATACACATCTTTTACAGTTATGCCATTATACAATTACATACAATTCATACAAGCATATAAATGATCAAAATGTATTAATAATGTAGATACTTACATAATTGGAATGGGTACACATATTTATTTATTTATTTATTTACATTACACAAGTTTTGATATTAACAACATGTTTGAAGGATTATTGTATATTATGTTTTAATTTTTGTCTATGCATACTTGGCGTAATATATTTGGGACAGCTAGTTGTTGCAGATTCAGCGGGGGGAGGGCAGCTTCCAAGAACACCGAGCGCATTCCTCAGCCTCGCAATCAAGTCAGCTCCCAACTATGAGAATTAGGTGGCTCGTGAATGAACAGGCGCAGTAGACACGTGGACGTGGAGCAGGAAATGCAAAGCGGAGAAGGGCACCGAGTAAGCGAGGCGATCAGTGAACTTGGTGTGAGCATTCTCCACGTTGTCTATTTGCGAACCACTGTCCCAGTGCCATATCGGTCTTGGAAATTCCGGGCCCCCTCCCCCACGGCCACTTTACCATAGTCCAGGCTCGTTCGTGCCCTAGTCCTTTGCGGCAGGTGGCGATGAAAGAACGACCGCCCGATGCATTCGGACCAACAACCTGCTCAATAGTTTACACAATGGACAGACTGAATCAGACCCGCAAAAAAATACAAGATTTTCTCCGTGAAATATAAAGAAGTTGTTTCACAAAATCTTGGTAACTCAGGCATCGAAGTGAAGATTCGATGGATTATATAATACGATATAAACAATACTATAGCATACATACTTTGGTTTTTACTCCCAACACTTGCCTATTATTATTATTATTATTATTATTATTATTATTATTATTATTATTATTATTATGTACAACGGAGTCCTTATATTTCTTTCTTTTCAAACATTATATTTCTCTGCAAAGAAAGCAAATGACCAAGTCAGAAAACTCTATACGGTATTCCAGCCCAGACCAAGACAAGATAAAGAACAGTTTATTCAAGAAAAAAGCGAAGAAGTGGAAGAACATAACAACAAATGGAAATTTTCCAGGTCATCCGAAATATGACCACGGAGTCTAAACCAACAACGGCGAATGTTAAGAACGAGAACGACAAAATAAATACAACAAAAGAAGAGATCACGAAAAGATGGGAAGAATACTCGAAAAAGTTATATGAGAAGAACTTACAAATAGAGTACTGGATAAATATAGATGATTACGAAAAGAACCAGAGATAGAAGAAATGCATTGGGCTACAAAACCACCGAAAAATGGGAAGTCCCCGGCTGTATATCATATTCAAATCGAACTATTCAGAGATACAGGGGAAGAAATCTTGGCGAAACTAACATAATTATGGAATGTGATCTGGAAAAGAAAACAGTGAACAACAAATTTGCAACGCACTATAATTATTCCATTACCAAGAAAGGAGACCGCCGAGATTGTGCAAATAACAACACAATTGCATGAATACCGTGTGATTCAGTCAATCGGCAAAAGTCATCCCTCGGAAGAAGAAAAAAAAAAGATTTTAAAAATGTTGTTGATGTAAGCATATACTTTCTTAAGATTTTCAAAAACAATCCACACTGAAAGAAACCTCATTTTATATCTCCTCTGGAAAGTTGTAGATTACATTACGTCGCGTAAGCGTTAGCGTAAAGCATATCCTGAGATTATTCTCACAGAAAAAGATTTCCTTGGTTTTTAAACTCGTTTGAATGTTCCATATTATTTATATCATTGTGGCCGATACGTCACGAAGGAGTCACGTTCAACTGGTTTTGCATAGTGCAATTTCTACAGATAACGTTTTCTAGAAAATCCACTTTTTATAAAACAAAGAAAATGGAAGAGAAAACACGTTCCAAATGCAAGCAAACATCTAGGAGTTAACCAATTGCATCATTACCCATTATTCATTTACGTAGTCTGTACGAAATGACGCACCAGGAATTATTTATTCCCTTCGAAATTATACAAATATAACATATTTATTTTATATCAAAATAACTTACCAAGTAAGCTGGGATAAGTCATGATTCATAATATCTTATTTCGATGCTTGTTATGGCGTTGGAGTCAGGATGCAGCTCGCCAGCCCGCTATTTTACCCCTTTTTTAAAATTTGAAGTCTTAGGTTTCCGCGGCCAGGGTCATGTGCATGCCTTTTTAAATTTGTCCGAAAGTACGAAAACATTTTAAAAATTAGCTTCGGCTATTTTACTTGGGAAAAGAGATTCACCAGATGAACTCTTTAATGCAGATACACGTCGTTTTGAGATGAAAAATTGAGTTGTAGGATAAAAGAGCTCGTGCGTATACTCCGCTCATTCTTTCCCGTATTTGAAAACGGAAGATCTTAGAGCAAGGTGGAATGATAACAGAAGACCTTAGAAGTAAAATATATCTAAAATAAGATGTGAGGAGATGGAATAATGGTGATTTTTACAAAATTAGTTCATTTTTTTAAAAACCAGTTCCAAATCGGAATTGATATTTTGAGTAATGCCTCGAACAATTTTAAGATCGTATTCGAAGGAAGACGGAAATATGTGCAAAGGTAGTTATGTACTACTATTACAGTCTGTTTACCTCGGTATGTAATAGTAGTATAGCATCTATAATTTGGTATCTGTGGAAAAATAGGTCGAGATGCAAAGAGACGAAAGCATAAACCGGCTCAAATGCCGTTTACAGATCGAAAATCAGACCATTGGTTCAGACGTTATCAGTTAAGTAAATTCCCCTGTGATAGTGCTGCGATCTATTCAATTTTCCTACTAGTATTTTTCGGTGCATTTTGCCTTAAAAAAGAAGAAGAAAACTCTAGCTCTGCATTATTTGTTATATACATATAAATATAAACATTTAGACTTCCGGCTCCCCAGTATTACAAAAATGTAAAATCTTTGTTATAACATTCACAATTTCGTTCTAACCAGTAGGTCAGCCTTTAGAAGCAGGTAACATCAGCGTGGAGTATGCGAAAAAGTAATAATATCGTTAGAGTCGAGTATTGACATACGTTTATGGACATTTGTAATTGAAGGTATGTGAACTTACGTAGATAGTTAAGTAAATTTCAATGAAGGTGCGAGTTTGCAATTCAAACATGTTTTTAAAATTCAATTATCCCAAGTTCACAACAATTCCTCGAAGCATTCTTGTCCATTCGACACTGACACACAAATCCTTTTTGACACTACCATCAGAATCCAAGTGGACCTTTTGAGGCCATCGCTTATGTTGGAAACGTAAGTTCTTTCAAATGTTCTAAATACGTAAATGCCGAGGTCATCTTAACGAAACAAAAAACAAATCTATGAACATAGGAAAGAATCAGTCGTCCTTTCGACAACGAAGCCTCTACTACATAATAGCCAGAATATCCACAAATTCGTTAACTTATTATGTTCTTTCGAATGTGCCGCGTGTCTCTGAGTAGCAAACATAACACAATCGTTAAAACCAAAAATAAAAATTTAAGATGAAGTTAAGATGAAATTCACATCCCTTTTATAATTGAATGGGTGAAAATCAGAACAGTATAAGTGACATTTTATAAATCCTGAGCATTTATATATTAAGAACTAAGAATAGTTATTTTAATTTGTTTATTTATTTATTTATTAAATTGTTTGTTTATTTATTTATTCATTTGTTTGTTTATTTATTTATTCATTTGTTTGTTTATTTATGTATTCATTTATTTATTTATTCATTTGTTTATTTATTTATTTAATTATTCATTTATTTATTCATTTATTTATTCATTTGTTTATTCATTTGTTTATTCATTTGTTTATTCATTTATTTATTCATTCATTTTTTATTTATTTATTTAACACATTTTGAGTCAAATTTCAAAGTTGAAATTAATAAAGGAGATTAACACTATACTGAAATTTTACATGTAATAATTTCAAAATTTTATCTAGCCCCTCAACTAAGATATTACAGTTTACAAACACGAAAAATTGCGAGCGTTTGAAAACAGAAGTGTCCGCCATTGCCCTGCCCCTTCGCAGAAGTTCAAAATGAACTAGTCTATTTTCTTCAACTATATATGCACAAATTATATAACATAATAAATAATTTTGTACTTAACTATAAACAATTAAAAACCGGGTGCCAATGAAGCACTTTTCACGTACATTTCCTGATTTTTTAAACACGTTTTTAGTCAAATTACAAAGTTGCAATTAATAATGCTGATTAACACCATAGTGAACTTTTACATGTAATAATTTCAAAATTATCTCGTCCCTCAACTGAGATATTACAACTTACAAACACGAACAATTTATCTGACTTTTAAGAAACGTTATCTGACATTATTTAAAGCACATGAACTCATGAATATAATAAAATGAACCAATAGCCGCTAATATAAATATTAACAATGTGAGAGACACTCAATTATAGTTTTATAATTTTTGAAAAAATAGAGCAATATGGCGTTTATGTGATCTAAGAGTACATTTAGCACTATCCTTACCAAAAGTTGAAAGAAAAAATTTGGAGCCGTGTTTGAGAAAATCTTGTTTTTGTTATTTTTCATTTCACAAGTTGCACGCAATATTGCGCGAAAACTACCAAAAGTTTTTTTTAAACAAAATTGCATCACCTTAATGAAAGAACTCACTATGGAAAACAAATTTTATTTGAAAGATAAACCTCCATCTTCAATTTTTTAGCTGTAGGAAGATGCCGAAAAAACCGTGAACATTTTACCTATGCCACCTTTATAAACGTATTTTACTCTAGGCTGACAAGAAATTTTAAGAAGTGTATTTTTAGAGAAAATTATGAAAATGTTCGGGGGGCTTTATGTAATGCACCCCCAAATTTTAAAGAATGTTCTTCAAAAGCTCAAATCTTCGACTCGAGCCAGATGGAGAGGGTGTTTTTCAATTTGGAAAAAATTCTACGAATGGTTAGGCGCTAGTGGTGTTCACAAACGGACAGACTGTGGGAAGGACAGACGGACGTTGTGCCGTCAATTGGTTTTTCGATTTCAAGAACCGACAAAACAGGGATTCTAACAACAGGTTAGAGAATTGTTTTCTAAATTGATAAACTGGATTTATACACTTTTGCGTTATCAGGGTCCGGCAATGAATTTTTTTCTGTCGAAAGTCCACCTTTTTTTCACGCCGCATTAGATCCATATACTACATATATTACTCCGTATACACGCATGTATACGGGAAAGTAAAAAGGCAAGCAAACTCTATCGACAATTTGTTCGCCCTTATTTGTTCTTCTCCCCTCCGCGCAGACTGAAGTTGTGGCGATACTTCCATTTGTAGTTATTTCAGAACTGCTCGAGATTGATGATAGAACAAACTATCAAACTATGAAACCATGTTGATTGAATAGACGTTACGATTGTATACGATTCACTGTATCCTTTATTTACTGTACTTTAAGAGGACCAGAAAGTTAACATTAGTGGTTTAAACTTTTCAAATTCATTGAAACAATATTGTGCCTTTTACTGCGGGGATGAGTGTATGAAGTCGGCTCCACACATTCGGCATTTGCCGAGCTGCTGCTGCTCGTTTAATCCCGGATGTATTAGGCGAATGTTCGCTCCTTTTGATGTGTCCTAAAGACCGACACCGCGTGTACTCAATGTTCGGCGCTCGGTGAACAACAACCCGTCCACACTACTCGCGATTCGGCGAGCGGTTGCGCGGGATTCGCCGAATGCTGCCTGTGTAGAGTCGCCTTGAGAATGCTATTCATTTTTTAAACTGTTTCATGTTCTACTCTCAAGCCAGTTTACCGACAAAGTATTTCTCCAAAGACTTTTAAAACACTATTACAATGAATGAAATATTCAAATTTACCTGACAAAGAGTAATTTATGAAGGCATATTCTTGTCATTAAAAAAATTCTCTTAATTAAAAAACGTTTCCCATTTCAATTATTAACAGTATAAAATATAAGCATGCAGTTCCAATGTAACACTTTAGAAAGTATCTGGTTTATTTATATAAATATTTTACATACTTCTCCCACTTCATACAATCATTCAATAACACTAGGAAACTACATGCAGATTTTGAGAGTCTTTGGACTGCAGCGACGCTTCTGCGTGAGAGAGCTTTGGAGAACGTTCCAGGTAGTGTCATAACAAAGCCGCCCGCGTCCGAATAGGAAGGAAGGCCTCGTCTGCAGATGTTGCCACTAGCCGCCCAGATTGGAGAATAACAGATCATAAATATTTGTGAGATGACAGGGTCCCCCTCTCACCAGACACAAGCGTGTGGACTAGCGGGGCCCTTCCCACGTCGCGGCGACGCGCTTCCGAGCGCCGCGGCTCGTAGCAGAGCATTGGTTAGAATGGAGACCTTCCCACGTGCAGCGGGCGTGCGCTGCTGCGGCAAGCAGCGGAGAACTCTCGCTACGCGAAGCGGAGGAGGGGGTACGCACCACCGCTGGCGGAACACAGCTTTTCAATGGTAGCCTTCCCATTGTGCCGCCGGTCGCTGCGTTTTAGGGCCCCTTCCCACGGCGCGGCCGCGGTGCGCTTGGCAGCAGCGCGGCGCGTAGCAGAGCATTGGTTTGAATGGAGGCCTTCCCACGTGCAGCGGGTGGCGGCTGCTGCGGCAGCCGACGCCGAACTCCAGCTACGCGAAGCGGAGGAGGGGCCACTCTAGCAGAACATAACTTTAAATGGGAGCTTTCCCACTGCGCCACGACCGCAGCGTTCTACCTGCTCCGGTCCCTTTGTTCGTCGTCGCCGGAGGGTCGGCGAAACCTACCCCTCCAGACCCCACCCCCTTCCACGGCGGGCGGCGGTGCGGCCGTGGCTCCGGCGGTGGCTGCGTCGGAAGGGCTCTGCTCCTTGAAGGAAGCGCGCCTCGGTCGCGCCGTGGGAAGGCGCCCTTACCTGCTGCGGTCCCTTTGTTGGTCGTCGCTGTAGGGTCGGCGAAACCCACCCCCTTCCACGGCGGTGCGGCCGAGGCTGCAGCGGTGGCGGCGTCTGAAGGGCTCTGCTGCTTGGCGGAAGCGCGCCGCCGTCGCGACGTGGAAAGGCGCCCTAACTCCTACTCGTGTCGGCTGGGTGTCTTTGAAGTGAATAATGGAATATGTAATTCACGCGAGTTGCAAATTTCTAGGATCTCAAGTGGCAAACAGCAATTTGTCTGTCCCTATGGGTCTGGGTATTCGTCTGTCCCTATGGGTCGTAGCCACCATCTGAGCATTATGTCAGTACTACTTGTAACTACAGTGCAATTGAAGAACTTAGTACGCACGTACTAATTTATTTCCCCAAAATTAAATTTATCACTGTTACAGTTTATTAATTAAAAGTTATCATAGCGGTTTGAGCGTTCTTCTACCATGCCAGCACGTATAATAGAAAGTGGTAAGAACATAATCAAATCAAAAATATTGGAAAAGTACTCTTTTATTACTTCAAAATTGTATTTAAGCCATTGTTGTTTATTAAATGCTATTATGCCGGCATGAGAGTTAAGTCGTCTTGACAGTCATTAGTGTACGAAAATTAAAATGTAAAACCTCCAAAATTGATATTCCTCAGTTAATGTGACCAAAATAAAGAATCTGAAATGAATATTTTGATTTTTTAGGTTACCTTTTATAAACCCTCAACAACGTTTTCAAACATTACTCAAAACTGGCTTCAAATTTTTGCATTCTTTTACGAATAGAGGAAAGAAATTAATAATATCTCAGGTTTTATTTCGTTGAGCACATATTTTTCAAAAATTCAGATGTTAAAAAGTTTTTCGTCGTTTTCCTGCAACTATATACTTTAATGATACAGATTTATTTATTGAAATTGTTTTCCAAAGGTAGATCATTAACATAGGTCCTGTACCAATCGTTTGAAAAATGAATAGTTTTCACGTAACTTTCGCTTCAAAAATCCCAATTAAAGGAAATATTTTCTCAATAACGGTCCGAAATATTTTCTTGAAATTTTTTTCTTGAGCAGATCAGAAGGCTTATAAAATTGATGCATGTTCCATATTTGTTGGATACTCTCAATGTTCGAAAATTGCAAAAGTTACAAATAACGCGATAAATTATGTGCTCCAGGAGATATATCAGTGATCACTAAAATAATATTAATGTAACTATCGTTTCCTTGTTTCCATAATTTAAACTACTTCAACCAGTAACTAAGTAGCTCCCAGTAACTAAGAAAATCTAAATTGTTTCTCAACCACTTGTTTAGGCTGCGCAAAATCGCGGAGATGCAACACTCCAATTATTGAATTATGTGCTAATAAATAACACAAGAAATGAAGTTTTCCATTTCGGGATTTTTTAGGAAGTGAACGTGTTGAATTGTTTACGAATTGCTTTCACCACATTTGACTGACGAACGCATTGCCGATGTTCGACCTCGCTCATACCAATTGGTAGGAGAGACGTAAGGCTCGACGCGCGGTTAACATTGTTAGGGAAGCAGCAAATTTGAGCGCTCTTCGACGTTTGCCACCCAATATGCCTCACATCTCGCAGCCACAGAAGCCGCGAAGTTTTGAAGCACGTTTCCTATCGTAACTTAACAGCGACGGCCTCCCTTGGCGCGCGGTTCAGGTTTACCGCGGCGGGCCGGCCACGGCGACCGCGGCCACCATGATGCTCCCCTTGTCGGCCTGGTATTGCAACAATAGACAGAGAGGGGGTAATATTTTAATCAATAATGACAAAAAATCAGTCATCTTGGCTGCATTTCAACACTCATTCGCTTTCTTCCAACAAAGAACTCTGAGACATAGAGAAAAATAAAGCAGAGAGGAAGAAACTGACTTAAGATCAGATCCTCGAGAAATGAATTTAATATTGGGAACTAGTTTCATCTGCGTCGGGAACTGCGTCGTTCAACTTTGTGAACTACGGTAGTAAGGAACATTTTTTGTGGGAATTTTGTGGCACCTGTTTCGCGAGTTGCTATTTATTAACTCTCCTACCGCCATAACATTTATGTAATAAACGCCAACAGTAATAAATTGAATATATAATTAATAAATTAGTATTTCATTATACATTTGATATTATTTGTGTCCGTTATACACACCAGTATATACAAATTATACATACTTGAATTACTGGCATGGGAGCACAACCCTCATTCCTTCATAACCATACTTAATTTATAAATGTCAACATTAATAAATTTAATTTTGGAGTACTAAATTAGTAGCATTTAATTTTCCAATATGTTTTACTTGATTGTAACCATTCAAATTTTCTATTATTCTAACTCCAATGAATGGTATAGGAGCATAATTCTGGACCCGGTATAACATTTATGTAATAAACGGAAACTAATAAACTGCTTGGGGATGGGGGTAATAATCAATAATAAATGAATACAAAATATTCTTATTGCTTTGATTTGATGGTGCGCATTTTTTAAAATTATGTTGTGTAAGATTGACTATCACGCCAACAAAACCGCATTTATTAAATAAATAGTAACTGTATAGTAATTAACGAGTGCATAACGAGGGATATAATTGCATGAATGGTATGTTCAAGAAAACAAACGAGTTTTCTTATTTACCATGAGTACAATTATACCCTTTAATCTACGTGTTACGTTAAATAATTTTTTTCTTTCCATTAAACAATAATTTTAATATTGAGACAAATTAAATCATATCTTTACCATTTGAGGTAGATGACGATATATTGGTTTTCAACAAGACATATTTACGTGAAAAGTACTTCATTGGCACCCGTTTTTAATTGTTTATAGTTCAGTAAAAAACTATTTATTTTGTTATAGAATTAGTACATATTTAGTAGAAGAATATAGACTAGTTTATTTTGAATTTCTGAGAAGGGGGATGGCGGACACTTTTGTTTTCAACTGCTTGCAATTTTTGGCGTTTGTAGACTGTAATAACTCTATTGACGAACCTGTTAAAATTTTGAAATTATTACATGTTAAAGTTTACTATGGTGATAAACTGCATTCTTAATTTTAACTAATGAAATGTGATTCAAAATGCGTAATAGAAAAACGCAAATTTACGCGAAAAGTGCTTCATTCGTACCCGTTTTTTAATTTTAATTATGGAGTACAAAATTATTTATTTTGTTAGTTAATTAGTACATATGTAGTAGAAGAAAATATACTAGTTGGTTTTGAATTTCTGCGAAGGGGGAGGGCAATGGTGGCCTGTTTTCAACTCCTCGCAATTGTTCGTGTGTGTAAACTGTAATATCTCAGTTCAGGCACTAGATAAAATTTTGAAATTATTACATGTAAAAGTTCCGTATAGTGTGAATCTGCATTGTTAATTTCAACTTTGAAATTTGACTCAAAATGTGTTTTAAAAAATCGGGAAATGTACGTGAAAAGTGCTTCATTGGCACCCGGTTTTTAATTGTTTATAGTTGAGTACAACATGTTTTATTTTGGTACAAAATTAGTACATAATTAGTAGATAATTTTAGGCTAGCTGATTTTAAATTTATGAGAAGTGGGCGTGTCCACTTGACGTCAAGCCAGCACCCTCACTTTTGGATGTGTTTTCTTTTATTGTTTATAGTTGAGTAAAAATTTTTTTATTGTGGTACAAAATTAGTACATAATTAGTACAAAATTATAGGGTAGTTGATTTTGGATTTCGAACGAATGGGGGTTGCAGCTAGGCGGAGGTCAGGAGGCCCTAATCCTTAAGGGGTTGTAAGGGGCTCATAAAAATGACTCTCGAGACAGTTAATCGATTTCTGAATTTAAACTGAAATACACGTTCTGTGGTGTTACCACCAAGTTACCAAAATGGTGTTTTTTTCTCCCTCATGGCCTCCGTCTGGCGATCTGTGCGTCGGTCTGTCTGTGTGCAACATTAGTGCCTAAACTATTCATTCATCCATTCAACTTTTGCCAAAATTAATTATTCATTAACGATCTGGCCCGGATCGAGGCCCTGCGGTTTTCAAAATAATTTTGTAAATTTTGGAGATAATTCAGTTGGAGACGTGAAGGGCATTTTGAAACATATCTGCAAAACGGCTACAAAGTTTTTCGACCAACGTATGTAACTATAGCCGAACATTCGCCACCGTCCTTACTCCAACTCTGGGATCTCTTAGTCAGCGACGCTACAGAGAAAACTGGAACGATGCCACTGTACTCTCACAACATTGGCAAAGTGCATTTAAACAACCAGTGCCTAATTATTTTTTCCATTACAAAGTTTTAATTTTTCAACATTGCAAAAATTCAACTGTTTTATACTATTTGTGCTCATAGTAAACATAACAAAGGGCTTCCTGGTTAACAAACCAGTAAACTATGTAATTGAAAAAGTTGCATAAATACGGTAAAAAATATTTGAATAGTTTCCAAAACCATGAGAGTTAGTGACCATTCTCCAAAAGCGCTTTAACAAAATTCTCTAAAAATAGACTCACAGGGAAAGTTAAGTATAGCTGCGCAAAAGCACGGGGAAGTTTTGTCAAAAAAATCTTATTACAGGCCTCTGACAACGAAGAAGTGTATAAATCTTGCCGAATTTAGAAAAAATCCTCTAACCCGTGATGTATAGAGAACTAATGTTCTGTGACTCCTCGATACCTAAACTTCGATTGATGACGTAATGTCTTTCCATCCGTCCGACCGTCTGTCCGTCCGTCTGAAAAACGCTAGCTGTTAAACCGTTCAGCCAAATTTCTCGAAAAATGATATTCTTTAATCTATGAAGTTGAAGTCACAGCTCTTTGAATTTGAAACCTATAATTTTAGGTGGTACTTTACATGAAGCACTTGAGACAAAATTTTCAAAAAATGGCTATATCGGTTTTGTTTAAACTTTGGATAGTGTAAAGGGCGGTTAAGAGCATGGCAGAAGTCTTCTGTTCATTGAAAACCCTAATTTATTTTAAAATTGAAAAAAATCAAAATTTTTTTCGGCGTCTTTCTTCAACTACATTTATGAAGTTACATTTTTACTGAAATGTGTTCATGAAACTCAGATCCTAAAGTAATTTCATTTTGTATTTCTTGGAAATATGAGTATTTTGTGCGAAATTTTCTGTCAAATATTTTTGTTTTAAACCATTTTTTCTTAAAAACGGTACAAAAGTTTTTGATTAAATTTGTACTTTACATAGCGTAAAGAACGCTTAAAAGAATGATGCTGGTCTCCTGTTCGCTGAACACCGTACTTTTTCCAAAATGAAAAAAATCAAAATTTTACGGCGTTTTCCGACAACTACAATTGTGAAGATAAATTTTTTAATAAAATGTGTTCATCAAAAACCGGTTATACTACATCTACAGAATACTTTACTACATTTCACAAAATACTTCTTTCATTCGGCCTTTTACCCTTTCCACATATTTATTAAAAAATAACTCTTTTACTCCACTTTACATTGATTGTCTCCGTCACTACGTTCAACGAACAGTAGAAAAGATTCAAGTAACTTCCTAGTTACGTTACAATATTCTAACCCCCACCGAGATCTCACATGTTGCGATACATGACCTGTGTTCTGGAGAAACGAGGAGGTCGGCCCGCGGTAACGGCAGGTGGAGCAAGGAGAGAACAGCTCGGCGTCGTCCCCAATTGCTCCGGATGCCCCAATTGCCTCTGCATCCCAGGCTGTTGTTTTCCTTCTTACATTTCCGATGCACTTTGTAGTTGCTACGCCCCCGGAATTACTCTTCACAGATATTGAACTCATTCCGCGCTGGGCTACGAACGGTGCACACCTCGTCCGCTGCTTATCGCTCCGCAGTACCTCGACTGTGACCAGTGATAAGCAGGGCCCCAGTGGGGGCGTGTTACGGCCGCTCAGCAAGCGAGTGACTGGTTTAAATTCGCTCAACAAGCGAGTGACTGTGCAGTGCAGTGCATTTTAATAAGTGTTTATTACTACACATATCAGCACGAGGTGTTGTCGCCCCGGCGACGTGCCCTTTTGGTCCGCCTAGTGCGATCTTTGTTTTTTTCTTCTCATAGAAGAGTTCTCAGAAGTGAATGTAGTTTTGTAAGGTTAAATGTTCAATCCAACAATGCCAGAAAACGCGAATGCATCATTTCCTCCGCTATCAGATGTGGTTCGTCAGCTCTATACGCACTTAAGGACAATCATTATACGGAACCGCATCTAATTAATCACATACAGTACCAGCATCAGCAGCAGCAACTGCGTCAGGTATATGCAGCGAGCCAACCTGCGAATTCAACGTCTACGCAGCTGTCTACACCACCCGTGGGATATTCGCAACTGTCTTCACAGAAATGTACAGCGCATTCTCCTCTTAAGCACCCCAGATTTCAAGATGCCGGGTATAACCAAGCTTCGTGTGTACAGGGATCGAGCATACCTTATAGTGCAAATGTGCCTCTATATAACATTCCAACATTCCAACCTGTTCAATGCTATAATCACAGTTGAAGAGCGTCGTCATAGACCCGGGTCAGTGCAGTGTCGAGGTTGTCAGATATTCGGACACACAGAAAAGAACTGTGGTAATCCGCCTCATTGCGGCAAATGTGCAGAGCCGCATGCCATGGACGAATGTTCCAGTACTGATACCAAATGTTCACTCTGCGGGAAGACTCATCGGTCCTCTAGTCGCGACTTTGAAATTTATCAAAAACTTCTCCAGAGAAAATCACTCCCCTCCCGCTATCCCGTCCGACAACAATTCGCACCATCAGCGATACCCCATCATCCACGTTCATTAACCCCTCCAAGGGCTTCTCCTGTAGGCTATCCTCACCCTTCCCCTTCCATCCTTATCACAATGCATCAAGAAACATATTCCCCCCGTCGTAGAATTCCACAGCCATAATTACCAAACCAAATGCCGCTATATTCAGATTTTTCCAACAGCCCATACACGCGCCCATTGGACAGCCCTTCCAGTTGGAAAAGTTTATCTCCCAACAGGTAGAACATTTCTTCTCCAAACTCCCAACTCAAATTATTTCTTCTCTTACAAGCTCCATCCTTCAATAAATAAAATTATATCATCCATAAAACATGTCTATAAGTAGTACCACTCATTCCTCAGTCTGTCTCATTTCTTGGAATGCGAACGGTGTTAAACCTAATATTCATCTGCTAGCCCACTTTTTGGATAATAACAAAATACAAGTATCTTGCTTTCAGGAAACCCATCTTTGCCTTTCGATGAAAATTTATATTTCCGGTTATATTTTATATCGCTACGACCGACCAAGAAACCGGTGCAGAGTTGGGATCGCTATATTTGTAAAAAAAATCCGTAACACATTACCCACTACCATTAAATATAAATAATACTTTCGAAAATATTTGTGAAACTATTGTGCAGAAATGTCAATCTACTCTAATAATCACTTCAATTTACAAGCCCCCTAATAATCTATACAGATCAGTTGATATTGATAACTTACTTTCCTCCAGTCAACCAATATTAAGGATCGGTTATTGGAATGCTAAACACGTTGCTTGGGGAAGTAAACTAAACTCATCTGCTAATAATATGTTGCTAGCTGGCATATAAAGATTAAATCTGGCTGTACATGCCCCTCTTACACCCAGCCACTATCCCTACCGCGCATTAGTGCAATCTGATATACTAGATTTTGGCGTATCTAACAACCTTAGTTGTAACACTCAAGTCGAGACTCATATCGCCCTGCAATCCGATCTTCGCCCCGTGGTTTTCTCACTCGACACAACCCCAGAAGAAATTCGCCCCGCTCAGCATTATCATTTACGTAATGTCTATTGGTCATATGTCAGATGCTACTTACACCTCTTCTACCTCCACTGCCATTACTCCAAACTACGCAGAAATCGACAGCGCCATTGACTCACTTTCTCATACTATATTAGATGCCCTCGACTTAACGGCCCCCACAGCCCATCAACGCACTTTGCTTCCAGTAATACCACCTGTAGTGAAGAAACTGATCGAGTATAAACGATATATTCGTTATCACTGGTTGAGACATCGATCTCCTCTCCTAAAATCTTATTTAAACCTCCTAAATAAAATTGCGAAACAACTTTTGGCGTCTGTCCACGCGCAAAAGATTCATCTTCAACCTCGAACGGGAAACCCATCTGATCATGCACCGTGAAATATAACCCGACGTCCTTTGCTCAAACCTACCAATCTAGCCATCCTTGTTACTCCAACTGGAGAAGCATCTTCTCCTTCCGATAAGAGCGATATATTGGGTAATTATTTTGCAACAACGTTTACTTCTTACTGTGAAGAAATTACACGGCCAGAAATAAAAGTTCCTGAATACCCTAAATTTCACCATCAGAAATCATCAAATATCTTTGACTAGCGACCCCGAAATTATCAAATGGTCATGATCTAATATAAACCTTTTTTATTAAAACGCCTTCCCATAAAAGTAATCGTACATATTACAGCAATATTTAATGCCGCTTTGAGACATACGTACTTCATTAATAAATGGAAACACGCCCACATTATTCCCATTCTAAAGCTATGGAAAGCTGAAAATCATCCAACTAGCTATCGCCCGATTAGTTTGCTACCCACCAAGGGAAATCTATCTGGAAAATGTATACTGTCTAGGCTAAACCCCTTTTGTCCATGTAGGCCTAACTGAAGATATCATCGAAGGATTTCATGACCACAAGCATACCGCATCAAGGTTCTAGCTGTAGCTAAAGCCTTCGATACCGTTTGGCACCCAGGGGTGATTTTCAAACTCCGCAGTGTAGGTACTTCATTATATCTCTCATGCATCATTGAAAGTTTTCTTTCCAATCAAACATTTTCTGTACGTATCCCCGGAGCTCTCTCCACACCTTTCACCATCAAAGCAGGAGTACCTCAAGAATCCACTCTCTCCCACACATTATTTAATGTCCACACTTCGGATATGCCAACCACCCAACATACTACAATAGCTTTATTTGCTGATGATACAGTAATTTATTCCTCCAATTGCAATCTTCAATCTGCCGTGAATGATCTACAGCATCACCTCACATTATTTTCCAACTGGGCCAAAAAATTGCACATTGAAATAAATCCTAATAAATGCCAGGCAAAAATATTTATCCTTCGTAATTAAGATGTCCCTCCTAATCTCACATATCAATCACAAAAGAACACCTGGCTCTCTCCCAACAAAACTGTCAAATATCTTGGAGTTCTGTTCGATAAAAGGTTTACCATGGTGGCAAAATATATAACACTGAATAGCGCTAGCGACTAGTAGAGTCCATCAAATATATCTGATTCTCAAAAAATCCTCCTCCTACAACTACATGTTGCTTTTCACCTCTATAATGCAATGATACGACCCATACTGTCCTATGCTTCCCCATTTTGAGCTACCGTAGCCGAAACAAACATCAACATAATGCAAATTTTTCAAAATAGATTCCTACGCATTATCACAAAAGCTCCCTGGTACATTCCGAATGCGTAGTTACATAATGGACTTGGCATTACACTAATACCCGTACATTTCTGCCTCTTATCCGCAAAATTCTATTCTAAAATATTAAAGATCCCTTCAGCTATTCACTTTCTCACTATTCACTTTCTTTAAAAAGAAAGTTACCAAGAGAATTTTTCGATCCCTCATTGACATAAATCGATGAGTCTTTTGCCATCATAAAATACTGTATGTAACCACTGTCTAATATATAAAACTAAATATCTGTTTATTCTGTTCTTAAATTATTCTTGTATATAAATAATTTTAATGTATTTATCTTATGCGGGTGCAGAGGGTCAATGGCCAAGCTAGAATAAATAAAACAAAGATATTGAAATGATAAACTAATCTGGACTACCCCAGTTCACAACTGCCTTCTTAAAAGCTTCTCCTGTCGTCAAAGGCTCGATCTGGCATCGCTGACGGCTTAGAATATGCATATTATGTTATATTTCTTTTTCTGTTTCTTACATTCGAACTATTGTTATGTTTTCAAATTAATCTTTTAAAAATTATTTAAAACCTATTTGAAATAGTTTATGAAATATCTAGTTGCAGGGAGACGCCAAAAAATGTTTGATATTTTTCAAAAAGTTAGGGATATTGACGCCAAACATGACGTCTGAACCATTCTCTAGAACGCCGTTCACACTATTTATTATACCATATTATAAAAGTACACACTTATTATACCCAAGTATAATAAAAACTGATGCAGCCATTTTTTTGAAAATTTTGAAAAGTCCCAGGGGTTGATGTCAAGTACCACCCAAACCTAAAAAATCGGTTTCAAATTCAAGAGGCCCCCAACATCCGCCACATGGATTGGGGAATATCAGTTTTGGCGAAAATCCGCTGAACGATTTAGCCGCAAGCGTTGTTCACAGACAGACAAAGGAACGGACGGGCAGACAGACGTTTTGCCGTCAATCGATTTTTCTTTAGAAAGGAGCCCCAAAACATTGATTCTGAATACAACACGTGTAATAGGATTTTTTTTCTAAATTTAGTATTTGAATTTATCCTCCTTTTCGTTGCCATGATCCTGTAATAAGTTTTTTTCAGCCGAAAATTCGTCGCTCTTTCGCGCATTTTTACATAACTTTCTAACGCGATAGCGGTAGCGAGAAAGTAACTAGTAATTCCAAAACAGCACATACTTTCTTGCTCCTTAGTAATGGTTATGTAATAATAATTTACCGCATTTCTGTCTATATCAACACATCTCAGTCGATGAGCGCTGCCATGGGCACACATTTTCTTAACAAATCTTCATATAAGCGCCATTTTGCCATAAATGGAAGGTGGTCCGTAGTTGGTGTGAAACCTGTATATATTTCATTAATTTCAAACGGAAATTACGCTAAACTAGCAGAAATTGTTTCAACAACTTGTACTTGACGTTTTTTGAAGAGCTAATTTTGGACAACACACTTTGAGTCAGGTAATAATCTCTACAACTTTGTAGTTTTGAAAAGTTTTTTGCAATTTTCGAAAAAAAGGAGCAATACCCGAAAATAAGACTAGCGCCATGTTCCTTACCGTTCCTTATTACAGTGGAGTGGAGTTATTAAAGGTGAAGAAACTTTTTTAAAAAATGTGGAGCAGTTTTTGTGATTTTTTTGTTGTTGTAAATTTAATTCGCAGAATTGCAAAAACTACTCGTTTTTTCAAAAAAGTGTTCACGACCATTTTTAGAGAGCTAATTTTGTACAACATACTTTGTCTGAGACAAAAATCTCCATCTGAATTTTGAAGTTTTAAATTTCGTTTTCCCAATTTTGGAAAAATTAGGAATATCAACAACAATTAGACTTGCACCATTCTCTAAAACGTCATTTTGTACTATTCAAATTCAAAACAATCTGAAGCCATTTTTTCGACAATTTTGAAAATATCCCACGGGCTTCATGTAAAGTACCCCCCAAAATTTAAATTTCGGTATTGAATTCCAGGGTCCACGACATCATTGAGAACGATGAGGAATATCAATTTTCCAGGAAATTGACTAAACGGATTATGCAATTTGTGCACACACGGACGGACAGAGAGGCACTCAGACGAGCAGACAGACGGACGGACAGACATTTTGCCGTCAATCGATTTTTAGGTATGAAGGACGCACAAAACATGAATTCTGGCTTCTCCACATGTTAGGGCAATTATTTTCTATATTTAGCAACTGGATTTATCCATTTTTTCCTTACCAGGGCTCGGCAACAAGAGTTTGTGTACACCCTGCAAGTCGGCAGGAGCATTTGAACCAATAATAAAACTGCATAGCCCATAATTTGCCCCTTTTTGCCGTTCTTTTGATGTGCAAAAAAACAAAATTTCCGCGAGACATTTTTTTCAAAAAAATCGGTGTTCATGCTAACTTCCAATGGAAGTTAGCAGGACCACACCTCTAAATTCACTAATAATGCAAGTATATACACAAAACTGTACTCCAAATTTGCCGCTTTTTATTTATAAACTATTAGTGAAGAAATCAATCTCATATCTACATTCTTTCAAAAAATATTAACAAAAGAAACAAAAAATAAAAGCTCTGTCCTGTTGCAAGCGCCGTCGAAGAAGAAACGAGACGTCCCCTGTAATTCAACAGCCAAAACAATTCATACTCTACGCCAAAATTTGATGTAAACCAGTCCTAAACATAATCTGTAATCAAAACTTTTGCCGGGGAGCAGTTGGATTCAATTACCTGGGTTCGTATGCCAGAGTTTGTCCTTTTACAACAGCTCTGCGAAAGTTAAGAAGCCCGTTCCTCAGAAACTATCTGCTATAACAATTCATAATCTGCGCCACAATTTGATACAAACAAGTATTAAATAAAATCTGTAAAAAACAAATTTGCCGCGTTAAACATAATCTGTAATAAAGATATTTGCCACGGACCGGTTAGAATATATTACCCTGGTTCGAATCCTAGATTTCACCCTCTTATAATGTTCTGCGTACGTTAGGAAGCTCATTCCTCCTAAACCATAAGCAATAATATTTAATTCTCTACGCCAAAATTTGCCGAAAACAAGTGCTTAATATAAACTGTATTAAAAAATTGGCGCGGTTCGGTTAGTTTCAATTACGCGGATTCGAATTCCAGAATTGCACCTCTTTGAAGCGCCCTGCCCAAGACGTCGTTCCGCTTAAACCATCAGCTTTAACAATTCGTACTGTACGGAAAATATTGTCGTTAACAAGTATTAAATTTAATTTGTAATAAAAGAAGCCCCTGCGGACGGGCTAGTTTTTATTACACTCGTTCGAATCCCAGAATTGTTCCACTTACGTGTGCCCTGCGCAAGTTTAGAAAACCGTACTTGCTAAACCATCAGCTTTAACAGTTCATTCTTTACGCGAAAATTTGCAGTAAAATTGTGCTAAATATAATCTGTAGTAAGAAAAGTGCCGCGAACCGGTTAGTTTCAATTACCGGGGTTCGAATCCCAGAATTGTCTCTTCAACATGATCTAATTTGAATATTGTTTTGATGAACACATTTGATTAAGTAAAAAATTAATCTTCATAATTGTGCGATTGTACGAATTATAAGACTCTGAACAAAATTAAAGTTTTGCAATTTTTGAGATATCAGTGTTTTCAACGAGAATGAGATCTGAACCAATCATGCAGGCATCTGCATACAGTTCAATTCTCAAGAACACACAGAAAAAACAGCAACATGCAGTTAGTAGTGCCCTAGAATAATCGCGAACCTGAAAACAAGTATATTGCAAGTAAGTTAGCTTTGTATCGACGTTTTTTAGAACATCTTACAATAACTGTATATTTTTTCCCCCTGTCCGTCTGCCTGTCCGTCCGTCCGTCCGTCTGTGAACACCACTAGCGCCTAAACCATATGTAGAATTGTTTCAAAAATGGATATTCTCGCCATTACTGGCGAAGGAAGAGAAAGTATTTGAAATCGTGTTCCGAAAAACTGCGAACGTTTGACGCAAAAACTCTTATTTCCGGGCACTGCTAAGGAAAACTTTAATAAATCCAGTTGATAAATATAGGAAAACAAAATCCTCTGACACGTTGTGTAGCCAGAATTCATGTTTTGTCATTGATACCAAAAACTCGATTGACAGCAAAATGTTTATCCGTCTGTCCGTCCGTCTGTGCCCTTAGCGCATAAAGTGTTCAACCGATTTTCTCCAAAATTGATATTCCAATTATTCTAGCTGATATTTCGTTACTCTAAATGAAGCCCTTGGGACATTTTCAAAATTTTGAAAAAAATGGCTCCAAATTTGTTTATTAAATTTTGTTGTTGATTAGTGCAAAGGACGTTAAGAGAGCGGTGCTGCTCTCATTTCCTTTGACAACGCCTATTTTTCGAAACTTTTTAAAACAAAAACTTCAAAATTGGAGAGAGAGATTTTTGTCTCAGACGAAGCCTGTTTTACAAAATTACCTCTTCAAAAAAGGTAATGAACAGTGTTTTGAAAAATGACTAGTGTTTGTGTATTTTGCGATTGAAGTTTACAAAAAAAATCTGAATATCCACTCGACATTTTGTCTTCAAATTTTCTTCACATATGCAATAAGGAACGGTAAGCAATATAGCTGCAGTCTCATTTTCGAGTATTGGTCTTTTTTTTTCGATAATGACAAAACATCCAAACTACAAAATTGAAGATAGAGATTTTTCCTTCAAATGAAATTTGTTGTCAGGAATCTGTTCCTTCATTAAGGTCAAGCACATTTTTTAAAACTTTTAGTAGTTTTCGTGCAATATTGCGTGAAATACGCGCAATTTAAAAAATGTCATATTTTAAAAAATGTAATAAATGAATATTTTCTCAAAATGGTTCCAAATTATTGTTTAACTTTTAGTAGGGATAATGCGTAATTTACACTAATACATGATACATGATACGCCATAGTCGTCTATTCTTTCGTTGTTTTTTCAAAATATACAAAATTATTTTTTACTACTTTCTCACGTCGTTAATATTTATATTAGCGGCGAATTGTTCAAATTATTGCATTTACGAGTACAAGAGTTTTAAATAATGTCGTAAATAGTTTCTCAAAAACGCGACAGTTTACTGTGAAAATGAGCTCAAAATACCTGATTTTCAGAAATGCTCAAACGTCATTTTCTCAGAAACGGCTCCATTTTTTTAATTAAATTTTTCGAAGCGATAGTGACTGTTGCACTCTTTAATATGACCGAAAGTCCATTTGGGGGAATTCATTTGTTTTTTTTCAAAATTACACATTTTTTTAAAAGATCTCTCACGTTAACCTGAGAGAGGTGGCGCGGGGTCTTTTGTGTCCTGTATGAATTTTGCCAGTCACAAGCTCTACATTTCATATACCTTTCACCACAAGTTTTTTCGTCTGCCTGAGAGATATGAGCACTTGGCGACTGCGCCACGGGTTCTTGGAAGAGCGATAACAGCCGAGCCATCGTGCAAAATGATCTGTCTGACCCCGCGCCACCACTTCCGCGGCAGCACGAAGGGCTCGCAGCAGCACCGTCTTGCTACTTGAATGTGTGTCCGTGAAGTGTATTGTTTATTTATTTAACATTATAAATAATTTGGGTTACGAAAGGGAATGTTACCTCAATGTCCTCATTGTGCAAGCAAACAATGTATCTGTAGGACCAAGGCGACAGTACTAGTAGAGTCTTTCAATGAGCGTTGTTCACGAAAACAGATCACAAATTAGTTCATTACCGAAGCACCTAATTTCAAAAATCAAACAACTCATTGTTATTAAAGAGGAATAACATGCGGAAATAGAAATCTCTAAACATTTTTTTTTTTAATATGACATGCATGCCCTATAAATTCAGACAAGAAAACAAAAGTTTTTTTGCTAAATGCAGAAAACAAGATTGTAAAGATCATTGTGTTGTTTTGAGAAAACAATGTAGTTTAGTGTAAAGTGTAATAAATTTTTGACATGATACATATTATTTTCCAAATTTTAAATGTTTTCATAATTTATTAATATCTGTAACACTAATACAAACATTTTTTTTAAATGTTTCAATTGCTTGTTTGTTTATAATAGTACATTATGTTAATACTACCTTATAAATGATTGATCATCATTAAAATAATTAATCTCAAACTTATTTGTTGCCAAATATACTATTATAAAGAAATAATTTAAAAGGGTCAGAAATGATCTCGCGCCACTTCTAACTCCGGCAACCCCATCTCTCCACGGTTAGTATGCAAATTTCCAGCAATTTGTAAACACTATTGTAATTGTGAATTAAATTGTTTTAAAAGCCTTCTAATGAAGCTTTTCGAAAACTCAAGAATTTTCTGTGCTTTAAATTTCTAATTTACAGTAACGTTTAAACGCCTTTTCTTAAAAAAGGCTATAAATTTTTCAACGAAAATTGCCATTTAGAACGAGGTTTTACTACTCTTTAAAAATCTTAAAATAATATTTCCGTTCTACTATTAGGAAACCGAAAAATTAACAAAAATGTCCGAAAATGCACTTTGGGCGGAGATAGATGGCAGCTGGCAAAAGTGTGTGGCACGTCCGAATAGCTAGCCGAGACCAAAGAACTATAGAAAAGTAAAACGAGAAAATCTATGCCATCCTTTAGCACCACTAGTTTTTTCTTTGACGTGCGGCAGTATCGGTGGTTTTCTACATGCCTGTTCGTTCTCAGAAATAATCGCACAGGGTGCAGTTTGCTTTCCAGTCCTAATGTTTGGAAACTACTATTTCTTTAACACTGTGTCATACACACACACACACACACACACACACACATTTCAATGATTTTCACGAATCTTATTTGTTTGAGAAACTAAGTAGTCTTTCTCAGATATCTCTTCTAAGGAGCTCATTTTTTCGTGAACAGATTAATAAACTGAATCAGCTGAGCAATCAACCCTCATGAAAGCGGTCCTCGCGATACTAGTATGAACCGATTTT
The DNA here is from genome assembly GCA_038098605.1 of Gryllus longicercus. Classification (NCBI taxonomy): domain Eukaryota; kingdom Metazoa; phylum Arthropoda; class Insecta; order Orthoptera; family Gryllidae; genus Gryllus; species Gryllus longicercus. The sequence goes on along the minus strand of JAZDUA010000054.1, from coordinate 3,928,318 downwards.
CCCAGCATTCTTCAACAAATATTTATTTATTTTTCCAACATTTACTTTCTAGTAAAAATAAAAGGTTACGCACACTAAATGAAGTAATGCATTTGCTCGATAGTGAATGCTTTTACTATTTATTTCAGACTAGAAATAAAAACGAAATTTTTATTTTCACTACCCCATAGTTTGTACCGCCCCTTGATACATACGAGGAGAAAATATGAAAAGAATTTGGAGCGGTTTTTGAGAAAAAATGTTTTAAAAAATTAAAAATTGCCTATGTCAAGGAAAATTACTACTTTTTCGAAAAATTGAACATAACTTTATTTCAAGGTGTGTCATTAAAAAACAGATTTCATTAAGGAGAACAGCGTTATCTTCAATATTTTAGTTGAAGGAAGACACCGAAGTAATTGCACTTTTGCAATTTTCTAAAAATCAGAGATTTTAATTAACATGAGACTTGCACCACTCTCTCACTTTTACGCTATCCGAGGATAAAATTTTATAAAAAATGTGGAAACATTTTTGAGAAAATTGTGAAAATGTTTATATAAAGTACCCCAGGCCACCCCTTTAATGAGTATGTGTAGTGGTTGCATGTCATGACATCCTCTAGTGTAAATAGTGGTCATTATACCCTGCATGAGTAAAAAGTCAATGAAGAGAGCAACAAGCCCATTTAAGTGAATATTGTAATGTGTGCTCAGAAAGTGCATGTAACTTGAACTTTACAAACTGTGCTTGATGCTCCCTTTATATTGTCGTCAAAGTGTTCAAAAATTGTATCATTGTATTTGAATTTGTTAATTTGTCAATATTTTTTTCAAGAGAGAAGAAACTTAATGCTTGATTGATTTTCTTCTTGTAAAAAGGGTAATTTTTGTTTTTGTTGTTTAAGAATATTTGTATTTGGGTTCGAAATTTTCTTGATACATAATTCCTTTTCCAGGACAAAAAAGAAAGATATCTACGAACCTGTATAAAAAAATATTTTCGTGTATTGGTTTTTGGCTGTTGATTATGAACTGGTCACAGTTGTGCCCAGGTCTAGTTGGTTCTGACTCAGAGGATGTTGAAGGAATGGGAGTTTGCTTTGTTATTATACTATAACGCAAATCATAACAGTCAAATTACACACAATACATTAATCAAGGGAATGAAAAATAACTTACGTTAACAATTCGGGCGGATATTCTGAAACCTTTTCCCCTCTATTTCCAAAAATAAATCTCAAATCACTTCGCACAACAAGCCAAAACAAATAACACAACGCCACTGAAGAATACTGGCTACATGAGTGATATCTAGTTCTTCGTAGTCGAATTATAATGACATATACATCGGCCGGAGGACTCCAGGACCCCACGAGAATAGTTAAGTGTTAACATCAAGCCCCAACATTGTGTGGAAATGTTCTTAAAAATAGCTCCAATTCTTGCTTTAAATGTTTTCATCGAATAGAGCAAAAGACGTGTAAAAATGGCGCAGATCCAAATTTTGGAGAACGATTTGAAGTTTCGAAAATTTCGGAGAAAAATTAACGTTGTCAAAATACAATATTGACGATAGAGATTTTGCCCACAATGAATTCAGTTTTTGAAACTAGATCTTGAATTAATGTAACTGAAACACTAAATACTTAAAAACTGCAAATGCAAATTTTCAACTTTCTTTCGGCGTGGGGAAGGCAGACGTTCACGTGTGTAGCGAGATCGAGTCCCTGCATGGAGAAAATAATTTTAACTGGAAAGAAATGTTTTGCAAATTCACGTAGTAATGTATATTGCGTAGCCGTTACAAATAAGACGCGAAAATATGTGGTGTTGAAGCAGCACTAGTATTGAACCTAACACACTGTTTAAATAGTATGTACAGTAAGGGGAACTTCATTTAAATCGGTATATTGAAACCATTCACTTTAATTGTATAAAGTTAAAGTTTACGAAACTGAAATCAGTATCGTAATAAGAGTTATTATGATACATATATTCATGCTTCATTAATACAAAAAATTATCATTTGCGTAATGCAAATAATATTGGAACAAACCCATGGCATACGTACTATCAACATAAGTACTATCAGATGGCAGAACGAAAGGTCAAATTTAAACAAGAATTAAAGTTCACTTGAATTTTGACAAATTGCGTTAAACGTTCCACGATAATCTAATCGTAACATTATACTATAATATTCGATTAGTTCTCAATTGAGGCTTAAAAGTCTTGTTTGATAATTCTCCAATTTCGTATTGTATTACGTAGGGGTGAATTTTGATAACCTAAAAATTCGCCAAAAATGAACAATAAAATCCTTTAAAAATTTTTTAAAAATGAACTAAAAGAAAAGAAAAGTTATGTAACAAATGTTAACCTGTTCGGATGAACATCTCAAGCTGTTGGATTTGATACTGACGTAATCGAGGCTTCTTCCATTCCTTCAAGTGAACTCCGCTTGCAAACGGTTGGTTTGGACTGTTATTTACCAGGAAATATCTTTCTTTAGTTATCCCGAAATTGACCGAAATGACAATGGCGCTGATTTAGGTTACGGGACACGTAGATTATTTACAACGGCTAATATTACAATTTCGAACGATAAAGTCAAATATGCTCTACAGGAATTCTGTGATGAACATTTGTTTTATCTCCTAAATATTATTTGATGCATGTACTATTAAAGTGATATTGAAATCAATAAAATCAGTTAAATTGCATTAAAAATGACTAATAAATCTAAAAACTGATTCAATAGTCAAAGTCACCAAAAAGAAAAGAAAAAAGAAGGGTAAAAAAATTTAAAATTAAAATCATAAAATTTATCTCTGTACTAAACGACATATTTCTGAAGTGATGAGAAAAAATGGCATTTCTCTAAAATCCGCCCCCTAGTAATCAGTTATCTTACAATAATCATGTCGTATATTTTGACAATCATTAATTTTAGTCTATGTGCATAGCAGAAATCAAATGGTATGATTAAGACAAACAGGATCTTAAATTTGATTTTTATATTTCGAGCTGTGCCATATTGAGTAGATTATTTCGTGGGAAGAGATTTAGGTGTTCTGCCTTGGTTTCAGGAACTGCCAAGAGGAGGGCGTGTGCGGAGACAAGTGCTTTTCCTGCAGAAGCTTAACATGTGGAGTCTTCACGTACAGTAGGAGACAATACAAAATGTGCAACATTTGCAAATTTATAAACTATTTCCAACTTTGCAGATCTAAAGACGGGAGAGTTCCCGATGTCTCAGAGCCGAAAACCGCAAATTAACAATTTTGCAACAATTTACCATTTTATAAACAAGCTGGATTTATGGGCTACAACAACCAGAAATGATCTGAAAATTGTGCGTGAGATGAACATTTTAATTCCTCAGTTTGAAAGAGTTACAAATTGATTGCTAAAGAGTAGTATAATTGTTAATCAAATGCTAAATAATTTCTGGTCTATTGACAGTAATTCTTGACTGAAAACCCCCTCTCAGAAATATTTTTTGTTCATGGCGAACACGTCAGCAAAATCTCTCAATCGGTAGGAAAAATGACGATATTTCCGCCTCATATGTAAACAATCGTGTCCCCCTCCCCAGGAACAGCGTCTTTTCCTTTCCCATCTCAATGGTAGTTTCCGCCAAACACGTAGGCACTAAGGTTCTGATTGAAGGTCCAAGTTTGTCTGGACGGTGGAGAAGCCAGAACGTAACTCGCCAATTCTTGTGAGGGAAACGAAAATTATTATTATGTTGTTAGTTGTTTCCAAATATTGCACTCAAATAGTCCAAACCTTTCTAGCGAGTGGTCACAGTTTTCTTCTCTGTAATAAGAAATTTGCATTTTAATATTACTTAAAAATCTACTAATAATGAAAGAAAATGTACGCTCTTGTAGCGCAATTAGTTTCTAATAGTTATTTATGTATAAAGAATGTTCAGTATAGATGTTTTTGTCCCGAGGGAGACTTCCAAACCGGAGGGCCTCTGGCCCGAGGTCTTGGAAGTCGCCTGAGGGGCAAAAACATCTAGTATTTTCTGATCATTATGGTGCATACAAAACTTTATGAATTACTTGTTCGTTGATGAATCAAACGAGAATTCGAAATCTTTAATAACTATTCGGGCGACTAAAAGTGAAAATACGCGTTGTAATAGTCAAATAAGTCAAAGTCAGATAAACCTAACAGATGTGTATCTAATTACTGCTGCATACTCGTTGTAGGACTGATTTGTTCGTACAAACGGAAAGATTATAGTGAAGTTCCCTCGGATATTCTCACAGAAGCTAACAAAGCTACGGACAATGGTTTCCAGTAAAAAAAATTTGAAATATATGACAATGTTTTCTTTTGTACTTGAGAAAATTTCGAGATGTTAGTTGTGCCTAAGGTCTATCGCGGAGAAATCTTACGGGTTTGTCACGAAACGGCCTCGAGTCACTTAGGTTGCTCGAAGTCAAAAGCGTGTAGGTCGCGATACTTCTACTGACCTAACTGTTTCTAGGAAATGGAGAGATTTGTTAATTCATGCAACAGTTGCCAGATAGTAGGTCATGGTGGGGATAAGAGAAAAGCACCTCTAGTTATTGTGCCTACAATTAGTGAAGTGTTCTCTAAACTAAATATTGATACAGTAGGGCCGTTTACGCAAAGTAGTTCTGGGGTGAAACACATTTTAACAGCGATTTGTGTAGCTTCACAGTATCCCAAGTCCATTCCTATAAAGGATGTGCAGACGACCACTATCATAGAGGTACTATTAGAGTGGTTTAGCAGGACCGGATTTCCACGCAAAATTCAAACGGGTCAGGGAACATGTTTTACGAGCAACCTGATGGTAGAATTCGTAGAAAAATTTGGAATTAGATTAGTACATAGCTCATCGTATCACCCGCAAAGTAATTCGGTAGAGAGAATACACCGGACGATGAATCGATTATTCAAAGTTCTATGTTTAGAGGCAGGAGGTGACTGGGAGACGAATCTTCCGGCAATATTGTTTGCTATGAGAACGTCGGTTCACGAGTCTTTAGGGTATTCGCCGGCAGAGATAGTATTAGGTAAAAATTAGAGGACACCGGTGACACTTTTGTATCAAAATATTGTTGAAAAAGAACCAGAGAGTAATTCTGTCACTGAGTATGTGTTTGAACTAATGAATAACCTGAAGCATATTAGGGAAACAGGGCATCAACGATTAGAGAGCGATCAACAGAAAAGGAAAATTGCATATGACAAGAAGGCAGTTGTGAGAAATAAGGCGACAAAGTATTGATCTTTGCTCCTAATAGAACAAAAAACTCTCGGTTCAGTGGATGGGACCGGGAGAAGTCACAGAAAAGATTTCGGAATTAAATTATGTGGTGAGATTACCTAATAAGAGTTCCAGGAAGGTTTATCACGTGAACACGATGAAAGCGTATCATCAAAGGACGGAACACGTAAATTTTGTTGCGGAGAGTAGGAATGAAGATGAGGCAACGGATGACGCGATCGATCAGTATGCGCTAAAGCTAGAAGCGGGCGACTTCGATGCAGAGTCAATGCTTGTAGGTACGGATGCTATATCGGAAATGTATGATAAACTAAAAGCATTAATTGTAGAATATAGGAACATTTTTCTGATAAGCCAGGTTTAACCGAGAAGGTAGAAATGGATATCGAACTGATTGACAATACGGTGAAGATTAGGAGTGCGCCTTATCGCACGTCAATGAGACAGTGTAAGATTTTACAAGAAGAGATTGCTAAAATGTTAAAGGACGGAATCATTGAACGCTCGTATTCTGATTTCGCGTCGCTCATGATTTTAGTAGAAGCTCCAGGGAGGAAACCTAGACCTTGTATTGACTATCGGAAGTTGAATAAAGTTATTAAAACCGAATGTTTTCCACTGCCTAGTTTAGATGAGGGAATTGAAACGGTTAAAGCTGCGAAAATAATATCTACTTGTGATTTAAGCAAAGGCTTTTGGCAAGTTACGATGACGGAAAGAGCGCAGAGATATGCCACTTTCTGCACAAATTTTGGAAGGTACAAACCACTACGTATGACTTTTGGGATTAAGAATGCGCCTTATGTGTGTAGTACATTAATGACCGCATTACTTAAGGATTGTTCGGAATTTGCTATTCCTTACATGGATATCGCAATTTTCAGCAATGATTGGTCGGATCACCTGCGTCACTTACGCACGGTATTCCAAATACTAAGGGAGGCGAAACTTCACGTTCAGACGGCGAAATGTAAGTTTGCTCGCGGAACCGTAATGTGTTTGGGCTACGAAATTGGCAGGTCTTATGAAGTCGAAGTGAAAGTATGCGCGATTAGGGAATATCCGAGACCGAATACAAAAAAAGAAATTAGGAAATTTCTAGGGTTAATTTCCTATTACAGGCGTTTTGTGCCGCGATTTTCGGAGAAGGCTGCGCCTCTCACCGATTTGTTAAGGGGAAGTACACGACAAGGGAAAATAGCATGGTCGCAAGATTGTGACAAGCATTTGTTGAACTGCGGGAAGCTCAGTGCGGTGAACCGGCCATTGATGCGCCTGATTTCAGCAGGGACTTTTTAATGCAGTGCGACGCGTCCGACAGAGGGGCGGGGATTGCACTCTCTCAGTTAGATGAGGAAGGGAATGAGAATCCCGTGTTATTTCTCAGTAAGACGTTTTCTCCTTCGGAGATGAAATATTGCGTGACGGAGAAAGAATGTGCAACGATTATATGAGGGCTACAGCGGTTTAAGCACTATTTAGATGGGAATGTTTGCCTAAAGGTAGAAACCGACCATAATCCTCTGGTTTGGTTGCAACAATGTTCCGGGAATAATCCCAGATGCGATGGTCATTGGCAATTCAGCATCTGCATATTAAGATTAAACATGGGAGGGGTAGTCAGAATGTGAACGCTGACATTCTTAGCCGTATGTACGAAGGTAGTGTCGGGGTTTGCAGAGAGACGTACGTCCCTCAGCGACGCGAGTGATGCAAGTGCTTTTTTTAAATTTATTTAATTGTTTTTGAAGTACAATGTTCAGTTTACAATAAAAAACTTTGCAATTGTTTGATGACTTAATCGAATTAACTTAATCTAAGTTAAAATTGTACTTAATTAATCTTAATCTAGGGAGAGGAAACAAAAGCACCTCAGGAGAATTATTCTACATTTGCAAATATCTGGAGGAAAGAATGAAGCGGGAATCTGTTCTTAATTCTGGTTTTGTATCTGGGATCTTTGCCGAGTCTGTAGTGAGTTGATGCCTTTATGAAGAGTAAGTTCGTGTAAAAGTTGTTTGATAGAAATGCTATTTGGTGAGTTATGTTTAGGATTTGGCAGCATTGGTCCAGATCGGGCATGCGTATAATAGTAGTGGGCGAATGAGTGATTTGTATAGTGTTAGTGCATTTGACAGTGAGAGGTGGTTGTATGAGTTTAGTAGAGATCTTAATTGGATGAGTTTGATTTTTGCCTGTTGTGCTTTTATCTCAATGTGTTGTTTCCAATTAAGTTTAGTATTTAAATTCAATCCAAGATATTTTATTGTTTTCGTGATTGGGGTCCAGTTTATAGGATTATTATTTATAAGTAGCGGGGGTGGATATGCAAAAGGTTTTAGTGAGAAGACTTTTGCAGCTGATTTTGATGGATTTAATTTAATTTTTCAGTTATTTGCCCAATTTGTTATTAGATTTAGATGCTGTTGGAGATGTAATTGGTGAGTTTGTAATGAATTGCTGGAGATATATAAAGCAGTGTCGTCGGTAAATTGGGCGGTATTTATTTGATGGGAAGTAGGAATGTCTGCAGTGTATATATTAGAGTTGGGGATAGCGGCGAAACTTGGGGGACCCCAGCGGCAATTTGTTTGGGGTTAGAACAATGACCATCTATTGTTACTGAGAAAGTTCTGTTAGATAAGAAATTTTTGATGATTTGAATTAAATAGTTTGGCGTATCGATTTCGACTAATTTGAAGTATAGGGCTGGATGCCATATTCTGTCAAATGCTTGTGACACATCTAGAAATACAGTGGTGGTGTGAAATCCCTTTTGGAAAGCAAAGTGGATGTGTTCAGTTAGTCTCGATAGCTGGTGCGTCGTTGAGTGTTGGGATATGAAACCGAATTGATGAGGTGGAATTGAGTTAGTTTTATTTATATGTTTGTTTAGTCTGACGAGAATTAATTTTTCTAAAATTTTTGACATGATGGGTAAAAGACTGATTGGTCTATAATTTTCTACACGTGAATGATTTTTATTTGGTTTTGCTATTGGATGTATTATTGAGAGTTTCCATGATTGGAGATAATAACCTATTCTTAGTATGGAGTTGTATATATTGTTTAAAAATGCGATGGCATTGTTTGGTAATCTTTTGAGAATGATTGTATTAATTCGGTCATGACCTGGGGATTTTTTATTTGGCATTTGTTATTATTTGTTTAACTTCATAGGAAGAGATGAATTTAATTTTGTGAGGAACTTTGTATAAAGGAGCATTTGAAAATTTTAATATTTCATCATGCTTGGAATTTTTTATGGAGTCATTAGGAGTGAATGTGTTAGCAAAATGGGCTGCTAGAATCTCGGCTTTCTCCATAGGCGAATATTTTTTCCCAGTTTCAGATGACAATGGGAGGATGCTGTTCCTTTTCCTTAGAATTTTCTTTGTGAATTGACAAAGAGAATTGATTTTAGTATTTAGTCCCTCAATAAATTGATTATATTTTTCTTGGTTGTGTTTATTGATTGCCTTTTTGCAGATATTTGTTAGATGATTTAATTCTTTTTTCAGTTCTGGGATTTTTACAGTGTTCCAAAGCCTTCTGGTTTTATTTTTAACTTTTATTAGTTCAGTCATACTGGGAGGTAGTGGTCTTTTAAGTTTCCTTCTGGTGTCTAATGTTGTATATTGATTGTTTTGTCAAGTCATTGATTGTTTTGATTATTATATTATTTAATTTAGTGATTGCTTGATTAATTTCAATTGGACAATTGAGGATTTGATTTTGGTATTGATTTTTCAACAGAGCTTTTAATATAATTCCAGTTTATATTGTAAGTATTCAGCGTGGGAGGAGGAGGGGATGGAGATTTCGTTAATTTAGTTATAACAACAGGGATGTGGTCTGAGTGTAATTCATGATGAACGGTGGAGTAAAATGGGTCTTTCAAATTTGTTATTGCTATATCTAATATATCGGGGTTTTTATTGGGATCATAATTTTATAAGCATCATTTTATTGGGATCATTGGGATCAATGGGTTGGTTCTGTGGGCGTAAGTATTTTAAGCTGCATTGTGTTTTGTATTCTATTTAAGTATTCACCGGCAGGGTTTGTGGTCCGACATCCCCAAGCAGAATGCTTTGAGTTTAGAACTCGTACTATGATGAAAGGATTGGGTAATTGTAGTAATTTATTGTTAGAGGTAGTTTTTATTTTTATGTTGTGTGGTTTATACGTCGTGACTACAGTTAGTGTTTGATTATTGTTATATGTTACATTTATCCCGATTTTTTCAATACCTGGAGTGAGTGGCAAGGTTATTTGGTGGTGTTGAATACTAAACTTAATCAAAATTAAAACACCACCTCCATAATTTCTTTCTGTCGGCTCTGATGATTTGGAATCCTGGTATGGTGAATGTTTTGCTTGGGCTCAAATGCGTCTCTGTGATGCATGCGATGTCTATCTTTTTTGCCTGTAGGAAATGTTCTAGTTCGGTTTTTTTTGTTTTGCCATTTGCATTCCAATTGAGAATGGTTAATGCTTTATGGTGTGAATCTTCTATAACTGTTACTAATTGTGGAGGTGATGGAGTTCTGAATACTTTGTATTATTGTTGGAATTAGCGAGTTGATGAGGTTAACTATGTGATTGGTGATAAATTGTGTGATGTTGGTAATGAAGGAGTTATTGTTGTCGTATTGGTTAAATTGATTGTTTGTTTGCTGATCGTGATATTGTTGATAAACATTATTTGCATTCATTGGTTGATAGTGATTATTAATTCTTTGTGTGAAGTTAGGAATATTGTTAGTTGTAGGCAAGAATGGGAAGTTCGTTGAGTCATGATTGGGTGGTGGTGTGCGTGATTGTCGGGATATGGGACTGGAATTTACATTATTGCTGTTATTTTCCACTATGTTCCTATAATATGGACATTCATTAGACCTGAGGTCAGCCCTGTGCTTCCCCATGCAATTCTTACAAGCAGGAGTTGATTTCTTTGTTGGACAGTTTGCTGAAAGGTGGTTTTTTGCACAGAATACACACGAAACTTCGTAGTTACAGTTATTTCTACTGTGTCCATAGTCTAGGCAACGGTAGAACTGAATAGGACCTACAGTATTTTTCCTTCTTTCCGGCTTTACTACGGAGTTGTAAATGTATTTTAATTCCAAAACACTTTCGATTTTTTCGGTGCCGTTGAATTCTACAGCGACTACTGGGATCGGTACATTGTTCTTGTTTAGTCTCGTGACCTTTGTAACTGATGGAAATTGAAATACGAGGTCTTCAAAAATTTCGTTTTCGGGAATTGTGGGATGAATGTTCTTTATCACAATTGAATATTTCTTTACACTGGGATCTGAGTACGTATGAAATTTTTTATTAGAATTTATAAAGTATTTAACTGCAGCTCTGAAATCGGATATAGTCGTGAATTGTATTTTAATTTTATTGTTCTTGAGTTGAGTGTTAAAGTTTTCTGTTAACTTAGATTTGATTTCCTTTATAAATCCGGTATGATTGCTAATTCCTGTTAAATAGATAGGGGGATTTTTTTTACTTCCACTGGTACTTCAGGTAACTCTTCATTTAAAAAACTGAATCTATTTGACACATCTACATTATAGTGTTTGTGCAAGTTGTTATCGGTGTTCAGATCTGAGGAAAGTTCTGTCGAGGTCATGCGTTTGGCGTCTGTCACTGGCGTCGCCTCCGTCCTCGCGGTTTCGCTTGCCTTGCATTACCTTGTTTTGTTGCGTCACTGAACGGGTTGATCCGGTTGTTTGTTGTTGTGATGATACTTGCCCAGATTCGATAGGCGCAGACGATGATCCAGTCGCATGAGAACTGTTGAATGAGTGTTGTTGAGGCTGGGACGTGCTGTCCTCAATGTACTCCATGCTGCTGCCCGTAAAGTTCAGGCTGCTTTCTGCGACCGCCATGTTGGTTGGATATTCTGGATTGTAAATTGATTCTAGGGCTTGAGAAACTAAATGCCCTATGCTGAGAAGATCATTGTTAGACATAAATATCGTGCACTAACACTAAACACGCACTTCCGTCAACTTAATACTGTTTAGTACTAGCACTGAAAAAACATTTTCCACCACTGTTCTGCGAAATGTTCGGAGCGATGTTGAAGTAATGCGAGTGCTCGTCAAAAATTGCCGACACAGTCCATAAGTGTGTTGTGCAAGAAAGTGAAAGGGAGGAGTGAATCAAGACCGACTTGCAAGAAAACAACTTCATTCATGATTGCGTAGGCTTCCGCGGCCGGAGTTTATGTTGGCTGGGCTATCCGGGACGAGCCGCGTCCCGGATAGCCCAGCCAACATAAACTCCGGCCGCGGAAGCCTACGCAACCATATCTTGAACCTCTACGGGGAGCAGATCTTCAAGCACACCAGACGACTCAGCCATCTGAGGATTGTACGTGCCAAGAGGCTCAGTCAACTAGCCTTTTTGCGAATATGTCGTGATTCCCACATCGTCCCTAAATTTCTCCTTGTCCCACACCACATCAAAACTCCGGACGCCCAACGCATTCTCCGACGCACGAGCGAACAACTTCTGCGCGAACGTATATACGTATATACAACACGAGATATGAACTCGCGAGCATCGAGCGCGAACTGTACGACCTGCACCTAAATCTCAGCTCCACCTTGCGGCCTGACGATTGGGGCACGCTGGACTGTCTTTCTTACAACAACGGGGAAAGGTGTGGAGGTGTAGCCAGAGATCAACAAATACGGAAGTTCTCGAATCTTCGGCAGGTGAATATTTCTGGTGATAATCTTGTCCTGCGCAATACTGTGGTCAATCTCACCGGAGAACCCCTTGATGCGGCCACGACCGCCGCTCTATCCCGAGGGCTGAATTTTGCTGTCGTTCCGTCACGCGTCCCCACGGATGACGTCATCGCTGCGGTAGAAACTGCGATTCGGAGTCTGCCCGAGGATATTGCCGAAGACATAAGAAGGGACACATGCACCATCCTAGCCCGTTCCGCACCTCCACGTTGCAACATCCCCCGTGAAGAAAGGCTAGCCATAAGGGAGCTAAACCGGCGCGATGACATCGTCATTCTTCCCGCTGATAAAGGCAACGCTACGGTGGTCATGGAGAGCTCCGACTACCACAACAAGATGGTCGACATCCTCAGTGACGGTGATACGTACCAAAAACTGGAGAAGAATCCTCTGCCTAAAGTGAGACAGAAAGTTATGGCCATCATAGGTGAAGCGTCGTCCATCAACGCAGAAGACAAAAGACGTCTGAAGCTGGCCAACAACAACCGCACACCCCGCATCTATGGTCTCCCTAAAATTCACAAACCCGACGTACCGCTTCGACCCATAGTGAGCGCCATCAACTCACCTTCCCAGCACTTAGCCCGCTTCCTCGCCAACAAGCTGAAACCCCTCACCAATAACCTGCCATCCACCGTCCTTAACTCCAAACATTTTATTGAACATATCCGCTCCATTCGCACCAATCCTGGTGACATCCTCGTGAGCTTTGATGTCACTTCCCTTTTCACCATGGTCCCTGTCTGCGATACCATCAAGATCGTGGAGGATAACCTGAAGAAACACCAGCTGCCGACGGAGTGGGCCAAACTCGCCGAGGTCTGCCTGTCCACCACCTTCTTCCAGTACCGACAAGAGTTCTACGCGCAGATTGACGGTACTGCCATGGGCTCGCCGCTCTCCCCTGTGGTGGCAAACCTCTTTATGGGAGCCTTTGAAGAGCAGGCCCTGGAAAACGCGCCTCTGAAACCGACGCTCTGGCTTCGCTATGTCGATGACACCTTCGTCATCTGGCCCCACGGCTCAGAGAATCTACAAACTTTCCTGGCCCACCTGAACAGCATTCATCCCCGCATCCGTTTCACAATGGAAACAGAACTTCACGGCCAGCTCCCCTTCCTCGACGTCTTGATCTCCAGGCGTCCCGACGGGACCCTCGGGCACTCCGTGTACCGGAAGCCGACCCACACCAACCGCTATTTACACGCGGACTCGCACCATCACCCTGCCACGAAACGAGGAGTTCTCACTACCCTCACGTACCGGGCCGCCCTCATCAGCGACACCGACAGTCTCAATAAAGAAAAAGAGACACTCAGAGAGACTTTTCTGGCCAATGGCTACAGCACATCTGCCATACAACGTGCCCTAAAGAACCTCGATGCACGAAATGACGCTACCACCCACAACGACACCAACGAGCCATCCAGCCCGCCTCGCAAGACAGCTCGCCTCCCCTACGTCCGCGGTATCACGGACAGGATTGGCAGGCTACTACGTAGAGCCGATATTCGCCCGGTGTTCTATGCCCAAAACACGATCGGGAGGAGCCTGGTCCGGGTGAAAGACCGCCTGGACCCACGACAGAACGCCGGAGTGTACGAAATCCCGTGCAGTTGTGGGTTAGTGTACATCGGCCAAACGGGTCGCTCTGTAGACGAGCGCATGCGTGAACACATGCGCAACGACCGGCTAAAGAACACCCATAAATCGGCCTTAGCACAACACGCTGCCGAAACCGGTCACCTGATTGAGTTCATAAAATTTAATGTGTAAAGCAATTAGTAAGTTTATGTATGTGTTATAGATATAGATTCACGGAAGAATTGAAAACTATACATAGTTAGTGATGTGGCGCAAAAAAAGGCTTGTGAATGTTTCTAAAATTGGTATAAGGGTTATATTGTGGATTTGTTTCTGTCATATTTTGAAAAGGTTGTATGGTGGATTTGGTTTTGTAATATTTTGGAAGGGCATAGAAAAAAGTCTTGGTTACCACATCATAGCGTTAGGAAATAGGGGTAATAGATGATTGTAGTTATTAAATTAAGATATAGGAAATAGAGAGGGTAGGCTAGTAAGGTTGGAAAAAAGTAGTGTATTTGATGTAATTAGTTAGGTTGGTGCAGTTGTTTAAAATGTGAGCTGGCCTAGGGCATTAAATTTTGGGGAATTTTGTTCTGTGTTGTTGCAAATGCGAAAAAATTCCTGGGGGTAAATAGGTTAGCGTCGTGTCGCGCGAAAACACGGAGACAAGCACGTACCAGACGGCGGGGAACAAAGGGCGAAATGACGATGCTCTGGGACTTTCCGTGGACGTGTCGCGATAGAGCGGCGGTAGGGTGGAGGCAAAGAGCGCCGAAGAGCCTATATGAAGCCACGAGAACAATGCCCCGATCTTCTTGTTTCCCAGCAGCGTCGGCGGCAGATGGTGCGTGAGTTTGTGCGTGTAGGTGCACGAGGGCAAGGGACTTACAATTCATTGTCGTGACTACCGAGACATGTAGATGGTCTCAGGGTAGAGCAGTGCTCCGCACAGGGAACATTGATTGTATGTTGCGATATGGTAGTCGTTCCGTAAATTATCTCTTCTAGCAGTAGGTTAAATTTATTTTGTTAATTGTGCCATTCACACTATGCTTTCCTGGTATAATTATTGGTCATATTATACGTGTAGAGAAGAAATAAAAAGAACGATTTTGATGTTTTGAGAAACTTCGATGGAGAAGATTTCAATTTTTTTGGGTTCCTAGACGCTTAAACACACTTCTAAAGCAAATATTTGCTTGACAGACTTTAATTGTTAAATTTCAAAAATGCCATTGAAAATTGCACTTAGCCAAATAGTTCAGAACACTTATGAACTCCGCAAAGAACAAATATTCAGTTAAAGCCTGCTAGAAAAACAACAAACAAAATACTTTTTTAAAGACTGCGGCATAAGTTTCTTTACCGTTTAAATACCGGATAAATACATAAATACATACATAAATAAATAAATAAATAAATAAATAAATAAATAAATAAATAAATAAATAAATAAATAAATAAATAAATAAATAAATAAATAAATAAATAAATAAATAAATAAATAAATAAATAAATAAATAAATAAATAAATAAATAAATAAAGTATTAGCAGACGAGTGGTGTTAAGTAGTATTTTAATGAATTCAGTTTGTGACTTCTTTTTTAAACTTTTGAAATTTACAACAATTTTTTATAGAGGAGGGAAGATTGTTCAAAGGACGAATGACATTAACAGTGAATGATTTGCTAAAAGTAGAGGTATTCTGGTGCGGAATAAAAATAAGGCGTGACGCTCGGGCACGATATAGATTCATAATCTGAAATCGTCGTGAGAGGGTGGTATGATGAGCGCTGTTTAAAATCTAGTAGAGAAGAAGGCAATGAAGTAAACGTCTTTTAGCAACGGTAAGAATTTTTGAATCCGCGTAAAAAGTTGAAATATGATCGTATTTTTTAAGGTCGAAAATAAAACGAATGCATGCATTTTGAGCTACTTGTAATTTACGTTGCTGTTTTAAATTTATGCCATTCAATAAGAAATCGCAGTAATCAAATTAGGCATAAGGAGGGATTGTACCAAGATCTTACACGTTTTTGTAGGTAAAATAGTTCGCATGCGTTTCAAAACATGCAGGGACGCGAACACTTTTTGACAGATTTTATCAATTTGAACATTCCAGTTTAGAGTATTATCCATTTGCACACCTAAATTTTTTCGCAATTTTAGTTCGTTCAATACTTTCAACATCCCGCTTTACACTACTTCGAAAGTTTTTTTCTGTTTCATCCTCACTTCCCCTTGGAGCACCTCCTAGTAGTAGCACTTGTTACAACCCTGTGAAGAAAGTGAGCATAAGGGTGTGAGTGATATCTAAGAGAGTTCATGGCAGAGAAAGGGCTGCTAGGTGAACCGGCGATCAGTCAGGCAAACATAGCGCTCGCAGAAAGTTCTCTTTACTGTCGCAAGTGCGCGTGCTCCTGTTCCTCACCCACACAAGAAGCATCTCAACCGGAGGTAGTCTCTGCCAAGCGCTCCCGCTCCCGCTCGCGCTCCCGCTCCCGCTTCTGCTCACAGGTTGCCGGGCCCTCTCCTCGGATCTCCAGCCTAGTGACCGTCTGGACTCGTCTCCGCTCTCATCACTCCTGCTCTTCCTCCGCTCCACCGGTTCACCCTGCCACCCTTTATATATATATATATATATATATATATATATATATATATATATATATATATATATATATATATATACCAGATTGCGATCCCTGACACCATTTCGGTAAAATGTGTGAGTGGCCTGATTGTAGCCAGCATGCCACCTGACTTGGCATGAGTGGACACTCTTGACACACTCATGAACTTAATTTACCCAGGAAGTTATTTGAGTGGACCGATAATGAGAACCTTTTACCTTTATTATATATGATTTTTTTGTTATTTATATTTATATCAAATATTTATTAGCTTTAGTACATATAATTACCTTTTATATTTTAGCAATAATGAATATAACATAAAAAGAGAGCATGCAACAGTGATATAAAAATAACACACCTGTAGATCAGACAAAGGTAAAACAAACTTTCATTTATTTTTGAAGCTATTTAAAATGGATATTCTATGTAAAGTGGAAGAAAAGAAATATCAATTTAATTAACTGAATCACGTTATCTTATTGGTATACTATTTCGTACGTAAATGAATCTGTTTTGACCTGACTGCACGCCTTTTGTGCCCTTTTACTCCGGCTGTTCAATAAATTAGAGAAACTTGCGAGATATACCGCAAAACGAGTATATGTCAACAATTGAAGGGAGGATTAAAAATGAGTGGTTAAATGAAAGTGTATGAGCACCGAAAAACATTTACTGAAATCAGAACTACAATTACGCGTTTTACTTAACTTATCACTAAATACAATAGTTTGAATGACTTGATTGTCCGATGTAAGTTGCCATTAAGTTAATTGTTCGTTCACACAGGATGTAATTGAAATTGTGATGTGTAATATGTACTGCACGTTGCTAATGAAACTTCATTGTTATTTGGCATGACCACGTTTGTATTATAAAATGCAATATATACAGTACCTTGAATGGATTCCATGATGTGTGCCTTTATTTTAAAATACACCTTCACCTGATTCTGATGCATCTTGCAACTACTGTGGGGAACAAGACTTCAACATATGAAGAATTTTTGAATAGATGCTCGTCATAAACCAAAAATTTCCGCTTAAAACGAAAGATAGAACCACACGTGCTAATGCCAAAGTGCATAACCTGGCGGTGAAAATGCGAAAAATCCTAACATCAATGAGAACGTTGGGTCTAGTAGACCCGCTAGTTATTAGAGGTAAAATGTTTAGGTTAATAAAGGGAGGTTTACAAGAATATCGTGGATAAATTACCTTCACGTTTCATTTAAATGGAACTAATTTGGAGTTTGATTGAATTGGGAGTTCAGTGTTGTTTCCCAATTCCATGTTGTTTCCTTGACGTTGGTCAATAACACATAGTTCATTTTCATTGGAGTACATAAATGTTTATTCGAAATGGAAAACTGTATTGAAACAGATTTCCTATCATTCACTGTTACCTTGTTACTACGGAACAAATTTTAAATATTTAATATTGAACTATTTACGGTTGCTCAATTGCAAAGAATATACTTATCATCCGCAAAGAGAACTCTTGTTCCGTTTCGGCTTATCTAGGAAGTGCGTTCCGAGTCTTTCAACGTACATCATTTCCGCCGCACATTACAATTTCGTAGAAAAACATTCTCTCTAGCGGCCGATTTGCATCCGTAATGTGTAAAGAATTACTTTTTCTTTTCCTTTCTTTGAAATAGTTTTACATAATGTGGAAAGAAAGAAAATTAGAAAAGTAGAGACCCTTCATTAATTTTTTATTCTTTTAAGTCCAACGTGTGTTTTTTTTGAACAGAGGATTGTTTATTTCCGTTACACGACAAAAAGTACATGCTGGATCGTATTGCTTGTTACCGTTGGATGGACTGGGTGGCGGCATCGGAAGGTGAGGGGTGGCAGATGTTCTCGAGCAGACAGGGAGGTGGGGGTACTTCGGAAGCAGCCCGGGCGATTCAAGGTGGAGAGAGCGAGGGAGGGGATGCAGACCTGAAGGATCTCGGTTGTTTACTAGTCTTGGTAAGCAGAAATAGATGACAGAATGTTTCTATCTCTGCCATGCGCACTGATTTTTCCAATTATTTTTCTCAGTGCTTCCATATAGGAATGCCATTTTCATGATTTCAAAACATCAATGTTTCATAGAAAAATCGATATATTAAAGTCGATGTATTTAAGACTGATATTTTCGCACGATGTTTTTACGCTTTCGAGTTTTCTTTGTGAATGAAAAATTCCCATAATTACAATTTTCTAAAAATTGGCCTATGAAATAACTTGTGAGATTGTGTGTTCGAGCGAAAGGAACGCTGACTCTTCTACTGCCATTGACTCTGTCTAGCTTGAGATAATCACGATGTCCTCCTCGTATTTCCTATGTCTTTCCTCGTATTTTATACATGCAGAGGCGATCAACGCAAACGTCGGACACTAGGACAGAAAGGGGTGAAACCTGTCCAAAACTCCTGGAATCCAATTTAAACGAATTCGGGGAAGGGAATCATCATTAAAAGGCTAGGAATATATGACTGAACATATAGAACACGATACATATTTTTGTACCATCAAATATTTAATTAATTATTTTTTTACATAAAAGTGATTTAATCTTAATCAGTCTCATCATTAGGTAAGAGACTCCTTATTTTCTCTAAACATTCTCTCTCCTCACACGAACAAGTGTCTTTTTTGGTGCTAATTTTTCCAAACTTGATACACGTGCAACAGACGCAACTAACAGATAATTCATTATGTCCTCCATTGTGAATTTTCTGCTACACTTTCTGGAGTAATGACGGCGGCATAATTTCATATTTTTGTGCAGCAACTCCTGGGCCTCCTGTAATATTGACAGAACAGCGATGGTTCTCAAAAAATCTCCGAGCTGTATTACCATCATTGGTAGTACCACTACCACCAAACTTTACATGATCTACCAAAAGATCCGTTTCTGTTCTGAATTTCTTCTGCACAAATTTCGTTTTTGCCTCGATTTTTGTTTTGTCACTGTCACTAGGAACATTCCACTGTTTAACGTCCAATCGATAGGAAACATGAAAAAAGGACTCCAAAAATCAAATCTACGCGTGTAATGTGGACAAAGCAAACAGGTTTTTTGCTTCTATGGGCCTCTCCGTTGCGCGATCTATGTCTTGCAGATGCTGCACACTTGCGAAGAAGTTGTGGTTAAAACGTTACAGATCTTTCCATCAACCACGGTTAGTGACATTTAGTGAAAAATGCTGCAAAGTTTTCCATTATGCCCTATTTCAGTGGGTTTCAAATTATTTGTTTCTCTGTGTAGTATTTTTCTTTTTGGATAAGGTACACTGTTTCCTTTTTGACCTGAAGCCTCACTGGTCGACAGAAGCGCGTCGAAGAGGGCCGAGGGTTCTGTCATAAAACTGTCCCCGCCTCGCTTTACGCAAAAAACGACATCAGTCAATTAGGTACAAAAGATGTAACAAACATACGTGCTTCGGAATGTTGAGGGTTGTCAAGAAACTTGTTTGGTTTCACTATGACCCGTACTTCCATCGAAGCCCCACTTGGAATCAAGCACTACTTTATTTGAACATTCTTCTGGATAACTTTCAAAAGAAATACTGTAGGCCGTAACAAGGTGTGAAAGAGTAAGATCTAAAAGGTCTTGTAGTTTAATTTATGCTTGGACTTCAGATATAATAAATGAAATGTTAGTAGGATAACATCCCTTTTTGGCAGCTCTTACAGAGTGGTACGAAGCAAATACATTTGAATTACGGTGCTTGCTCCACAATCAAATAGATTGGCACTGTTGCTTACTTAATTTGCAATTAGTCGCGTCGTTGAAATCTGTTCACCAGCCTGGCCTTTTATTCTCATATTCCTGTAAAATTCAACAATACACCAAAAACACTTATCAACATCTATCCGTGTTGGCAGTGTTGTTTTGATGACTGTCCAACATTCTGTTTTATTTAATCACTTTACTACTACAGTAAAGAGAATGTACTGTAATCGTGCGATAGAAATTGGCGACTTTTCTACAGAAAATTTCTTTCTCTCGAGACCTGGTAACATAAATGTGGAAAAATCTTTGTAGTGTATTAAATTATGTAATGTAAATTACCTCTAACGTTGTTTAGTCAGAATATGTATTTTGTGGGTCCTTGATACCGCAAAATATATTGACTGCAAAACGACCGTCAGCCTGCCCGTCAGTCTGTCCTTCAGTCGGACCGTCGGTCCACGTCCTGCTGGGAGGACTCTCAAGTATTCCTTTCTTTCATCAGTCTTCGTTCTTCTCCTCAACGTTCATTCTCGTTCTTTTATAATATCCTGCCTCTTTTCTTCTTCCCCTCTTATTTCACTTCCCCCATATCCTGAACGCCCACCCATGTGTTTGGCGTGCATGGTGACCCGTGTCGGAGGAAATGTGTGTTATAGCGGTTGAGGGGTCTATTTGTTTCCCCAACTGCTCTACTTGTGCTACTTTCTACTTTGCACCTATGGATACGTTGTTTAGTATTTTGGGGATAATTCCTTGTAGGTTTTAATACACTTTGGCTCTTCAAGACGGGCAGTCGGAAGCTAACCCACTCCCGATCTATCGGCTCGGAGTAGGTCCAGGGTGAGCGGAAGATCCATGGCGGGGCAGCGCTGTGATATCCCCCACTATATCCTCGTGCCCGTCGTGGGTGGGTACCACGGGGATAAATCTGATATCCTTTCCATGGGTAGCAAACCTTCCATCCACCTTTCCATAAGGAAGAGGAGATTTGCAGGTGAAACTCAATCTAGATAGTTTTTTGCAAAGAGTCGGATAGTCCAACAGTCATAGCTTTCTCATCATGTCGTGCAGTAATGACGGTGAAAAAACGAAATGCAAGTGCTAATAAACTGGCCAGAGATATAGAAAAATTTAGCAAGCAGTGGTTCGACAGAGAAACGGCACAATCCGTTTTGAATGACGCATTGACGAGTTGGTCAAGAAAATCTCGGACCTAACAGAAATAGATGGCTCCAGGTGTATGTATACCCCTCACCCGACCTTAAACCTCTGCAAGGGTGCGGTGAATCACGAGGACTTCGCATCTGGAATTGAAGAAGCCCTGAAAGCCTTCTTTCCACCCGAACAGGATACCTGGACAGGATTTACAGGATATTGCGGAGAGTGAATGGGGTACTCACCCGTACCTCAAATCTGATACTAACCTTCGATCGTCCACCTCTGCCAGAGAAAATATTTAGTAACTACTATAATCCCCTTATCAGGCAGAATTACCAAATCCTCTGCGCTGCTTGAAACGCCAGAGGTTCGGCCATTCGCAGCCCCATTGCATGAGTGCCACAGTCTGCGTATACTGTGAAAAAGAATCATGTAACCATTCGAAGTGCTCCGCAGATCCAAGATACGTGAACTATTCTGGGAATCACCCATCGAACTCAGACCAGTGCCTCATGTTTTTGAATGCAAGAGAGTTTCGGGTCTCAGAGAAACTTTCCTTCCCTGAGGCACGATGTCGTTACCAGACGCATAACCCTGTAAATATGGTTTGAAGTTTCGCTGACACCGTGAGTCAACAGCAGAAGGCATCAAATTGCGAAACCTAAACCCCGAAAGTTACCTCTGTGCGCAATGCTGCCCTTCAGGTGTCCTATGAACACAAGAATGACGGAGTTGTAGACACGAAATACCTTACCCCATCTAAAATAAAAAAAGGAAACGAAAACTGTGTTTCCACAAACACACAGAGGCGTCAAGCTGAGAAACCGAGGCCGCTAGGACCTATTTCTAGATACATGTTGCTTGTATCAAAAGACTGAGGTCTCCCGACACATGCGACTCTTTCTTGCAGTAGTTAAGACGACTCTTCAGGGAATGATAAGCCACACATGAATTCGTGCATCACTCTACAACAGATAAGAAAAAGATGAAAAAGAAACCATACACAAAACATCCTAGAAGCAAAGAAACTTATCACCAAGAAATTACGGTTGTCCTCTCGCGGAACCTCAATGGCTCTCGTAGGAGTTTATACGAATTAAACTGATAATGTCTCTGTAGAGATCCTTTGTAACCTGCCTGTAGAAAACATGTCTCCTTCCTGAACATTCCCTCTCTCTTCGTGGCAAGACATTGATGATGGCCTTCGTGCCGATGCCGGGGTTTCTATATTGGTTACAGACTTCCTAGTGTCCAAATAAATAGACGTACAAACCACTCTTCACACTTGTGAATCTTACAATCACCCTGTGATTGTAAACGTCTGCATTATTTCGATAACTATTTGCAACATTATACCCCGCTTGGATAAGTCGTGCCCCAAAAAACTTGAAGTGTTTTCTCAGTTGCCCGCTTCTTGTCGTGGGGGACTTTCATGTCCACAATCCCGCCTGCCCGAAGATTCTGCGCTAGAAGCAATATATTTGAAAACATTTACTTCCATAACGAAATTATTTTCAATACTGGAGAAAGCACACATTTTTCCGGGGTTTCAAACACTTTCCCATCCGTCACTATAATATTTGAGTGGACTGTCCTACGCGACCTATCTAAGTGCCTGTCCTAAGTGACTTCTTCCCCTATTGGAGACTGAGGAGGCACGTGGGCTGTTGAAATAGATTGAATGAGCAGCAGCAAGCATCTTCTACCTTACCTTTAGTAGTTTTAACAATAACTCGGAGTACCACTGTAATGCGACACGGACCCTTTCCCTGTAAATAAATATCTACATCTACAAAGGGGGTCATTGTTACCTTGGGAAAATTCAGTGAGCATAAAGCAAAGCAAAATATACAATTAATTACTATAATGATTACACTAATATTGAAGAACTTGAGTGAACATAATAGCCATAAGCATTCACAGTTGGAAGCTGTGTTGATTTCACATAGCATATAAGTTCGAGTATTCCATGTGACTTAATGCAATAATGCTGAAATGGAAGCATTAACATAAATACAATCACGAGCTGTATCAGTGAAGACTGGTGAAGTACACACGCGCGGGGCACATGTGATCTATCTGCCGAGGATGCTGTAGTACTGATTACTAGAAACTGCAAAAGTTGCATTGAATGCTGCGGGTATGCGTTGTAGCACGTGTGTTAGACAGCAGCACACATACGTTACAAATAGTTCAAGGCGGAGGGCTCATTCACAGTTTATGTCGGCATGAATTCAACGCATACGATTTTAGAATACAGTACAATGTATTTGAACACGTGGTTCACTGAGCAGATTTAACACAACTGATGAATTGCAATGCGCACTTAGTTTATGTTGAGATAAAAAAGTTACTCATCTATTAATAGAGAATGTCTAGTTGTGAAACAACGAGAAACGTGTAATTCACTGGTTCATGCAGAAGGAATTGCTTACGAATCAATTAAGTATGAACTTACATGCACGTGGCGTCTTCGCTTGAAGCACACACGATATGTAATAATTCTGAGATAAATCACTTTCCACATTGTAACTGGATGGTGATGTGTCCATGTGCTTATATATGGAGTGTAAACACATGTAATATATATGGAGTCATGAAGCTAATTAGGAAATGTGTCATTGCATGCGTGAGCAGTTATGGAATCATGTCTGCACTTGCCGAAGGCATGGCGTAAGACCAACTGCGAATTAATTACCTCCACAATGTAACTGGAGGGTGATGTGTCTGTGAGTTACGTGCAGCATGTGTACTCTCAGCGCCATGAGGTAATTAGGAGATTCCATGTATTCAACGTGAGAACTCCTGCACAGGCAGGCATGTTGAATGCCAAGAGAGCTACACGACTCGTCTGGTTGACTTGTTGACTCGTTAAAAACTCGACAAATTGTAACTTGTAACGCTTAGATAGCGTTCAGAAGAGGACGGAAGGGCTCGGATCGGCCGAGGTCGCAAAGTTTCGGCACGAGGGGGAATTGCTGATGGCACTTTCCCACGCTCGCCCGCTGACAGGCAGCGCAGGCGATGTGTTGAATTAATTGACAAATGCAGAGGTCGTAAGATGGCGAAATCTGCGGTTGACGTCAGGACTTATTTATATAGCCGATGAGAACTTTGAACATAATGAGCGTTCCTGACTTGTAATACACAGAACGTGCAATTGTATAGGATAAATAGCTGGATATCCAGCGAGCTCTCACATTTCCATTCTGGTTAATTTCAATATTCCCGACCTAAACGTTCCCCGTCTTCCTCACTGGATAAACCACTGAGCAGAACGAAAATCATTCGAGAAAGAAATATGGATATCGGAAACCTGTCCATACGATATCCATTCTATGGTTGCCCATATTACTGATGCCGTTCTTCATGCGGTATCAATTACCATTCCCAAGTCGTCGGGTCGTCCACGACATCCTCCCGTGCCATGGTGGAAAGTCGGCTGTACCACCGCGGTGGGTGTTCGGTAACGGGCATTTACAAAGCTTAGTAGGCTCACAACCATAGACATTCTGATAAATTATAAAAGATTCCGAGTCACGGAATTATAAAATTTGTTATAAATGTTTTTCACTATCGTCCACATTGTTTAGAAACCCGAAACAAATATGTTATAGGATGTTAAAAGACCAATTCTAGGGGGAATACTGCGACCGTACTCTAACGTTATCACGTCGAAAATCAATTTCAAAAATGTATTTAGCTTTTTTGTACTTTTATCACTGGAAGTGATAGATATCTGCGAATTACACTGAGAATTACACTAAGAGGGCATTGTATTTTAGTTGTTCACATTTCTTACGTAAATAAATGCAATACTTTAGTGGAAATGATGTTTAACATTTATGGTACAAAACGAAGATAATGGTTACTCCAGAACGAGCTTCTGCTATTGCATCTCTTAGTCCTTTTGTTCCATGCTAGTATTCGATTCATATACGTTTATTACAATGGTTGTCTTGTAAGTGTCTTGCAACTGAGGACAGCGCTCTCCCGAAGGCAGATTCCTGAGGGTCAGTGTTTTGACCCAAGTGCGTTGCCAGTTTGATTCAAGAGCCTGTCCTTCAAATACAGCACATCCCTAAAGCATTTCCCAAAGGATATAGCCGAATAAGAAGGTGAAAATGCCCCCAAACCATATCCATAATCGCAATAATCACATGAAAGAGAATAAAAAATGCCATAAATGCCCAAAATATCAGCCTCCTAGAACAATCTTTCGCAAAGATACAACAAGAAACGTCCCCGGTCGTTTTCCCGTTTTATTTTCCTAATCTTTTGTATAGGCCTTATGTATAGGCCAAGGAGGAGAGAGGGAGCGGCCAGCGCGGGTGAGAGAGAGGTGAGGGAAAAGGAAAAGAGGGGAAAACGACTGGGAAAAAGAGGTATGGTAATAGAGAGCGGGGAGAAGAGAGATTAAAAAAAGTAAAAGGCGGAAAGAGGGTGAGTATGTGGAAAGATATGAGAAAAAGAGTGAAAGAAAACTGAGAGAGGGAAAAAGAAAGGCGAAAAGAGAGAGTAGGGAGAAAGAGAGAATAAGGGAAAATAGAGAGTAAGGGAAAAGAGAGAGTAAGGGAAAAGAGAGGAAAAGGGAGAGAACGAGAAACAGTGAAAGAGAGAATAGAGATATAGAAAGAGGGAAAAGATGCCAAAAAAGGAGAAAAATTCGAGTATGAAACGAGAGAGGAAAATAAATATAAATAAGAGAGATATGAGACAGAGGAAAAGGAGAGAGGGAAAGAGAGTAGGAAAAGACAAAGGGGGAAAGGGAAAGGAAAAGAGAGATGGGGAAAGGGAGACAGAAGAAAAGAATACAGAAAAAAGGAGGAAGGAAGAAAAAAGAGAGGGAAAATAGAGAAGGAAAATTAGTATAAAAAATAAAGGTCAGAAAAAGTGGTGCTAAACAGCCTGTACTTTTTCGCATTGTTTCAAAATTTGCAATTTTCGAAAATTCTGGAATTTCAACAAAAATGAGACCTGTGCTATTTTAAGCTTTTCTTGTCCTCTTTGTGAAAATAGTTTAAGAAAAAAATTGGGGCGGTTTTTGAGAATTTTTTTCTTGTAAAGTGCATAAATTTTAAGCACAAATTACGCAAAATTACTCTTTTCTTTCAGACAATTTTTAATAATCGTTGTTAAAGAGACGATTTTAAGAACATTCTGTTTAAGGCACAAATCTCTACGTTCAATTTTGTAGTTTTGAAATGTATAATATTCGAAAATACGTTGGGAATGAGGCTAGCAGCACTCTTTCCCATGTTTAGATACACACGAGAAAGAAATTTAAAGGAACCAATTTTTGAGGGAAAAATGTAACAATTGTCTATACTTCATCCAAACAATTACTCAAAAAACATGCAGGGTTGTCCAACGCCATCAACCTCTCAGGCGAAGAAATTTTCGACGCGAAATATTACATTTCCTTGTATTGTAATAGAAGTTCTTTGTTTCCTTTCTGTAGAGAACATTGAAACTGTACATCATCTCATGTACAGAGAAGAAATACATTTATAGAGATAAAAATAAATCCAAATTTTACTGTTAACTTTGAATTATCAAAAATTACAAATAATTGCATATTTTTCATCTTCCTAAAACTACAATATTGAAGATTGAGGAGTTTCCTTTAAATAAAATTTCTTCCCTTCAATTAGTTTCTAATTAATATGTATTTTTTATGTTACTTTCCATTAGTTTTAGATGAAATGTGGGCAACATTAAAAAGATTTCATTAAAAAAATGTTTCGAGTTTGATGGTGCAGGTCAGGATTCCAAAAAATCAAATCAAATTTCCAAATTCTGGAGAATTCACTAACAATTGAACATAAATTATAATTTAAAGAACATTTTACTCACATTGTGAACAATTTTTAAAACATTGGAGCAGATTTTGAGTAAATTTTAAAGATATCCTATGGGCTTTATACGAACTACCCTCAAATCAGATCAAATTTGGCTCGCAACGAGTTAGTTGTGCATTTCCGTCAATATGTTGACTTCTGTGTTTTTTATAATTACTTCCTCTTTACTACGTTCTCCGCTGTTCTCGATCCCGGTATTCCAGTACAATGGTAGAGATCGTAGGCTTCTGGTCGTTCAATTGCAGGTCGACAACTAGTGGTTCTACAGAATGTCACAAACTTTCCCTTATTAGCTTTGTATTTTCTTTGGTCTCGGCTAGCGATTGGGACTTACTACATACTCTTCCAAGCTGCCATCAATCGCTGACCAGTTCATTTTCTTTATTTTTCTCAATTTTTGGTTTACTAATAGTTATTATTATTATTATTAGTAGTAGTAGTAGTAGTAGTAGTAGTAGTAGTAGTGGTAGTGGTAGTGGTAATGGTGGTAGTGGTGGTAGTGGTAGTAGTAGTGGTAGTAGTAGTGGTAGTAGTAGTGGTAGTAGTAGTGGTAGTAGTAGTGGTAGTAGTAGTGGTAATAGTAGTGGTAGTAGTAGTGGTAGTAGTAGTGGTAGTAGTAGTGGTAGTAGTAGTGGTAGTAGTAGTGGTAGTAGTAGTGGTAGTAGTAGTGGTAGTAGTAGTGGTAGTAGTAGTGGTAGTAGTAGTGGTAGTAGTAGTGGTAGTAGTAGTGGTAGTAGTAGTGGTATTAGTAGTGGTAGTAGTAGTGGTAGTAGTAGTGGTAGTAGTAGTGGTAGTAGTAGTGGTAGTAGTAGTGGTAGTAGTAGTGGTAGTAGTCGTAGTCGTAGTAGTAGTAGTAGTAGTAGTAGTAGTAGTAGTAGTAGTAGTGAGTAGTAGTAGACTGGTTGGCGTGTTGAGGTGTGTTCGTGTGCGCTCCTCGCATGTTGCGGTCTCTCGACGTAATGGGCTCTAACTGCCAGTAAAGGTAAGAAGAGTGAATGCCTGAAGCACTCTGGCACCTCGATTTATGATAGCAAAGCGTGGGACTCCGTAATTAGGGAGTTATACGTGCTAAAATCGGTGTCTCGTGTTAGCGTGGGCTAGCGCCATCTTGTCCTTGGGGGGCGTCCTTGGAGTATAGGGTGCATTGTGCTGCCGCTGCGCGGCAGGATCTTACACTATGTATACCGCTACTAGCGCCCCGTAAGGAGTGGACGTGAACTAAGCGGCTTACAGCACTCCTAGCGGAGAGGAGGGCGACATGTCGACCTGCACCTGTCGGGGAGAGGGGGTAGTGGCCGCGGTGGTGCCGGAGGCACACCCTAACGGCGACCGGAGGGACTCGCCGCCCGCCGACATCGTTAAGGGCTTAGAGCGCGACCTGTCGGGTTTTGAGGGAAAGGGGATGCCTTACCCGGGGACTGGCACTGCGGTTGTGGCAACCACTCCGCCAGAGGGCGACCGCGTATGCGACGGGCCCAACCAGGACACGAGTGAGGGCGGAGCCGATTTGGAAATGACTAATTCCAGTGGCGGAGAAAAGGAACATACGGCTGGAGCAATAAAATTGGAAAATGTTGAATCTGCCGCGTACGAATTGCAAAGAACCGTTTCGGAACTTGGAGCTTGCCTGTCTCGCATGAACGGGGTGATCGCCGTGACCAAAAACATGCAAAAAGTTGTCAAGGAAGGTATGACGGAAGCAATGGCGCTCCTTCAAAGGTTGGAAGGTAATAACACACCTAACCTCCTTATTAGCATTGAAAAATGCAAAAGAGGAGAGGAAAAGCATATGGTAGACAAAACATGCCAAGTGAAATTATTTAAGGAACTTGGTATGGCGAAAAAACAAAAGGGAAAGAAGCAGGATCAGCAGAAGAAAGAACTAGCCAGCCGAAATGACCAAGGAAAGAGCCAGTCTTCAGAGCAGGCGGAACACGGCGTAACAAACCAACAAAACAGCGAAATGGAATGCGATGAAACCTGCGAGGGAGGAGACTGGCAAACAGTAGTATATAAAAAGAAACAGGCGAAAGAAAAACCTACACCGAAGCAGAAGCCGAAAACCGAATCCCGAACAAAGGCAATAAAAGTTATTGCAAAGGATAATGCCACGTATGCAGACATTTTCAAGCAGCTGGGGAATAAAGTGAACCCCGCAACTGACGGCGCGGACTTTAAAAATATCCGCAAGACACGGCGGGGAGAATACCTTTTTGTCCTCAAAGAAGAAGAAAAACTCGAAGAGCTTCAGAAGAAGTTTTCGGAGGCCCTGACAGACCAGGCGACCGTCGTTGCGCTGGAAAAGCAAACTACAGTTATCCTAAAGGGCGTAATGGAATTCTCTACCAAAGAAGAGATTCTCTTGGCGGTAGCGGAAGAACTCGGCCAGACCGAAATTACCGCAAAGCAGCTCCTAAGAGTGAGGAAGGGACACGCAGGCGTACAGTCTGCAATACTTAAACTCAAGCAGGAGCAAGCGGAGACCCTCTTGAAAAAGAGGACTATCCGCGTTGGGTGGGTGAACTGCCAGGTACAGGAGTGGACAGAGGTGCGCCGATGTTACAAATGTCTAGAATATGGACACATTTCGAGAGGCTGCACTAACGCGGACAAAAGCCAGCAGTGCTGGAAATGTGGAAAAAACGGCCACAAACAAAAAGACTGTGAGGAAGGTCCCACGTGCACAATGTGTAAAGCTAAAAACGAACCAAGCTTTACACACTTCCCGGGAAGCAGATGGTGTAATACCTTCCAGAAAGAATTGAAAAAACGACGAACACAATGCTAAGGATTCTTCAAGTAAACCTAGGCAGAGGGAAACAGGCCCAGGACCTCCTCCTCGAAACCCAGAGACAGAGGGACATAGATATATCGCTAATAAGCGAATTCTACAGGAAGGACGAAATAAACCCATGGTACCAGGATGTCACCGGCAAAGTCGGAATACTAATAAATAAAAATTGTTTCATCCAAGATTTCTGCGAGGGTGGCGAGGGCTTCGTATGGGTCGAGACAAACAACATAAGAATTTACAGTTGTTACTTCTCTCCAAACGACGCCCTGGATACCTTCGAGAGAAATATCGGAAATCTTGAAGAATCTATAGGAACGGCAAAAGGAGAAGTCATTGTCGGGGGCGACTTCAACGCCAAATCAACGCAGTGGCAATCCCCAAAATCCGATAGAAGAGGGTCGCTTTTAACAGATATGTGCTCACACAAAAACCTCATTGTGATGAACAATGACGGAGCAGCAACGTTTCGTAGAGGTTGCTCCAGCTCTATTATTGACCTGACTCTGGCCAGCGATAGAGTGGCAAGCCAAATACGAAACTGGGCAGTCCTCGAAGAGATCACACTAAGTGATCATATGTATATAGAGTTCGTCATTGAAACTAACAAGAAACGTTCGGGAGAAGCCGGAAACAAAAATAATTTCTCGACGCCATGGAATGTCAAGAAATATAACGAAAGAGCAATGATTGCATTTCTGGAAGAAAGGAAGATCCTCAACGAAATGAGGTGGACAAAGAAAGAAGAAACCCTGAAAACACATGCTAAGAATGTGCTACAAACCATCAAAGAAGCATGCAACATTGCAATGCCCAAAAGACACTCACAGCTAAACAGGAAACCCATGTACTGGTGGACTGAGGATATCTCCGATCTTAGGAAGAAATGCCTTAATGCGAGAAGGAGATATACAAGATCGAAGGGATGCCCTTCACTAAAAAGGGAATACAACCAGTGCAAGGACAAGTTGAAAGAAGCCATAAAGGACAGCAAAAGGCGACACTGGTTATCTCTTATAGAAGAGGTTGAGTCCGATCCATGGGGAAAACCTTTCCAGCTGGTGACAAAAAAACTAGGCCTCAAGAGGCAGACGCCAGGACTGGACGACCCCACCTGGATACTACAAATAATAAGATCGCTATTCCCCACTGAGCGGCAAACGCCGGAGCACACGACTAAAGAGGCGGATACTGAAGGAAATTACACGAAATTTACTGTAGAGGAGCTACAGAAAGTAGGGGACTCCCTGAAGAACAATAAAGCCCCTGGCAGAGACGGTATCCCGAACGAAGCCATGAAGACCATTATCAAGTTTTACCCAGAGCTTCTGTTGCGCATGTACAACAATTGCCTGGAAAACAAAGTCTTTTTTGATCACTGGAAGATACAAAAACTAATCCTTATTAGAAAAGGGAACAGGCCCCTGAATGAACCCTCGTCATATAGACCCATATGTCTACTTGATACAATGGGGAAAATTCTTGAAGGATTAATTATGGAAAGAATACAAACCCAACTGGATTCAAAAAGACTACTTTCAGACAGGCAGTTTGGCTTCCGAAAACGCAGATCCACAGTAGACGCCATCAAACTGGTTGTGGAAACTGCAGAAAAGACGAAAGAAGAAAAAGGCTTCTGCGCGTTAGTCAGCATTGACATCAAAAATGCATTTAACACAGCAAAGTGGAACGACATAATCTCCGCCCTAGAGGATAAAAAGACCCCCGGGTACATCCTTGACCTAGTTCGAAGCTACCTGAGCGGTCGAACTGTAGAATACAAAAGTAAGGAAAAAACACTAACACACAAAATGACCTGCGGTGCACCCCAAGGCTCCAAAATTGGACCACTAATGTGGAATGTACTGTATGACAGCCTGTTAGAAATTCCTCTGCCCACGAACGTCATACTGGTTGGTTTTGCAGATGATGCTATCATCGTAGCATCGGCAAACTCCACCAGAGTTCTAGAAATTAGTGTAAATGACAGCTTAGAACGCGTCCAAGCATGGTTGGCGGAGAAAGGATTGGAAATGGCTGTCGGCAAGACAGAAGCAGTCTTAGTTACAAACAGAAGATCATTTATCCCCCCAAAATTCAAAATTGGAAGACAAAACATACCCTGCCAGAAATCCCTCCATTACCTGGGAATGAACATAGACAACAAGCTCAGCTTTGGTCCACAGGTAATCGCGGCAGCCGAAAGAGCCCAGGAAACGGCATCTGCACTTTCGAGGCTCATGCCAAATGTAAGAGGACCGAGCGAATGCAAAAGAAGAATGCTCATGAGTGTCATGCACGCAAAACTGCTGTACGCGGCACCTGCTTGGGCCGAAAAAGTAGCCAAAAACAAAAATCTTCGGGCGAAACTGGAAGCAGTTCAAAGGAAGGGTGCTCTAAGAATCACTTCGGCCTACAGAACTGTCTCGAAAAGCGCGGTGTTAGTGCTAGCTAGGGTCCCGCCCATTAGTCTCTTAGCACTGGAGCGTAAGGAGGTGTACGATTTAATGAAGGGAGAAAATTCAGACGCAGTCAAACGCGCAGCCATTAAGAAAGAAGCTCGGAAAAAACTAATGGACCGATGGCAAAATTCCTGGCAGGAAGAAGTAACAGGCAGATGGACGTACAAACTGATGCCAAACCTTTCGAAATGGGTATTAAGAAAGCACGGCTCTGTTTCCTACCATCTGACTCAAGCTTTTACAGGTCATGGATCTTTCAAATCTCATTTAAAAAGATTTGGAAAAGCAGACAGCGCGGACTGTGACTACTGTGGCTACAATAACGACGACGCAGAACACACCCTCTTCAACTGCCTAACATGGGCAAATGAGAGGACCGAGGTCACCACAAAGCTCGACAGCCCATTAACAACGGACAACATTATAACATTAATGACAAAGACACAGACAAACTGGGAACTAATCGAAAGGTATATTACGACCATTATGACTAAAAAGGAAGAAGATCAAAGAGCTAACAGAAGTAGTAGTGCAAATTAAAAACACTGGGTAGCCAGCTTGACTCCACCCTGAAGTAATGCGAAAGCGGTTCCGGGGTGGAACAGTCAAGGATCATAAAGGGTTTGTGGTTTTAGTGGGTAAAAATCTCACACTACCGAGGAGAGCGGTCCCTCCGAGGTGTCTTTCGAAGATTTCCACAGTTCCCCTCGTAAAAAAAAAGTAGTAGTAGTAGTAGTAGTAGTAGTAGTAGTAGTAGTAGTAGTAGAAGTAGAAGTAGAAGTAGAAGTAGAAGTAGAAGTAGAAGTAGAAGTAGAAGTAGAAGTAGAAGTAGAAGTAGAAGTAGAAGTAGAAGTAGAAGTAGAAGTAGAAGTAGAAGTAGAAGTAGAAGTAGAAGTAGAAGTAGAAGTAGAAGTAGAAGTAGAAGTAGAAGTAGAAGTAGAAGTAGAAGTAGAAGTAGAAGTAGAAGTAGAAGTAGAAGTAGAAGTAGAAGTAGAAGTAGAAGTAGAAGTAGAAGTAGAAGTAGAAGTAGAAGTAGAAGTAGAAGTAGAAGTAGAAGTAGAAGTAGA